>JAHLJT010009419.1:178530738-179025956 GCA_031308135.1 Acheta domesticus | reverse complement strand
GGACACGCCACACTTCGCCGCGCACGACCCCGTGTCCACCTCCACGCCGCAGCGGCCCGTGCCCGGTCCGTCCTTTCTCTCACCGACCTCGCTCACCGCAGGCCCCGAAGAGGTCTTCGGGGACAGCGACGGCGACGATGACGGTCACGTCGTGGGCGACGCCACACGGTACCTGCAGCGGCGGCCCATTCGCGATGACGCTCTCTACCGCACCTACTTGAGTCGTATGGTCTCCCATTTGACCGACCCGTGGTTCGGTCCACGTTTTGTGTACCAGCACGGTGATCCGCATCCTCAGCTCTATATCGGTAACATCCCCATTCACCTCGATCACGACACGCTCACGGTGGCGAACCGCGTCTACCCTGCCACAGAGGGTTTACTGGAGCTCCTCTTTGAGAAGCGACCCCGCGTGACGTCGATTAGCACAGAAGACAGACGGGCGTACAAAGCCATTTTGGAAGACAGCAACGTCCTTCGCACACAGTTTCAAGGGCGACAAGCTTTGCGTGGACGTAACACTGTCAAGTTCCGTGACTACATCGCCCCCTTGATCTTTCGTCGCCAACACACAGGTCGCGGCTTGCGTTTCGGCTCACGACCGTCCGTCACGTACTGGCGTGATCCCAACACGCTCGTCCGACGCCTGCGGGTGCTCCACGCGTCACGTGCGGCCGGCCACGACGCGCACGACGGTGATATTTATCAAATAGAACAGGAGCTGCGCGCTGCAGGCATTCTGCGTTAAGCATGGTGCGTGGCGCGTCGGTCAGCCACGTGCGTGCCGGTATCGCACGGGAACTCCATGCGCCCGCTCGGAAACGCTACCGTCGTCGCAGGGTGCTCACGCGCGGCCTGGACGATCTATGGCAAGCGGATCTCGTGGACATGCTGGCGTACGCGCGCTTCAACCGGAACAAACGTTACATTCTCACTGTGATCGATGTCTACTCCAAGTTCGCGTGGGCGGAGCCCGTTGCACGCAAAACAGGCGAGCTCGTGACGCAAGCCTTCGCGCGCGTCCTCTCACGCTCCGGGCGCTGTCCGGCGCTCC
The DNA here is from genome assembly GCA_031308135.1 of Acheta domesticus. Taxonomy (NCBI): domain Eukaryota; kingdom Metazoa; phylum Arthropoda; class Insecta; order Orthoptera; family Gryllidae; genus Acheta; species Acheta domesticus. The sequence continues at coordinate 179,024,902 of JAHLJT010009419.1, read as the reverse complement.
TCCACACCGACGACGGCAAGGAGTTTTTCAACGCATCCTTCACCCGTCTCATGAAAAACCGCGGGATACGTCACTATTCCACGTACTCCGCGATGAAGGCAGCTGTCGTCGAACGCTTCAATCGCACGCTCAAAGGCAGGATGTGGCAGCGGTTTTCCGCACAGGGCTCGTACAAATGGCTCGACATGCTGCCCGGACTCCTCGCGGACTACAACAGCCGTATCCATCGCTCGATCGGCGTGGCGCCAAAGACGGTCACGAACGATGATCTCATGCACAGTGTCTACGCGGCGGTCAAGCGTAGCGATCCACGGTGGCGGCGCCTGCGCGTGGGCGATCGCGTACGTGTAAGTAAACACAAGACGGTTTTCGCGAAAGGCTACACACCCTCCTGGAGTACCGAAATCTTTACGGTCGACCGCGTCCACCTCTCCAACCCTGTCACCTACACGCTGACCGACGCCTCCGGCCAGCTGGTGGCCGGTAGATTCTGTCTCGACGAGTTACAACGGACCCGATTCCCACAGGACTATTTGGTGGAGCGAGTCTTGCGCAAAAGGGTCCTTTGCGCTTCGTGAAATGGCTCGGCTTTGACGCGCGGCACAACTCCTGGATTCCCGCCAAAGGACATGTACACTTAGCCACACGCCGTCATGTTGACCGCACGTCGCGTCAGGCTCACGCTGCACGTACCTGCCCCCTCCTCTGCCTCTCCGTCACGTGGTGTCCTCCCCCACCGCTTGTGTTATAAGTCCCTCCCTCAGTGACTCCTCACCGCACTGTCTCTCCGACGTCTGCACCGCACACGTCCACCACAACGCTGCGCTGCACGCGATACGGTATGTCCCACGCCAGTCATGTGGACCTTGCGCGTTGCGTCTTGCGCAGCACGCTGCTCGTGGACGTCCAGGGTGTGCAGACAGGGAAGAAGACGTTCACCTTTAAAGAGGTGGGCGTCGTGCCGCTCTCCGCCGACCCGTCGCCCACCCTGCCCGTCGCCACGTACATCTTTCAGGAGCCACGAGCGGTCTCACCTTGGATCAGCACGACAACGGAGCCCTTCACGGCGTATGGCGATGAGGTCGACCCCCATCCCCTACGAGCACCTTCGCGTCACGCTCACGGACGCTCTGCGCGGGGCCGCCTTCATCTGCGTGAAGGGCTTGCAGAAGGTCGGCTGGCTGCGGCCGTATGCGCCGCAGGCGTGCATCTTCATCGACTTGGAGAAATGGGGCTGCCGCGCCTCGAGACCCTGTGTGGAGCGCTCCTTGACACCGCACCAGGCGGCGGTGTCGCGCATCACCACGCGTCATCTCATCGCCCTCTTTGACTGGTGTACACATGCTATGCTTTTCCAACGGTTCACACCGTTGGAGATTATCTTGGTGCGAGCTTGCCTGCACAGCGGACGCTGACGCACGAGAGACACGTGAGGCGGACATATGAACCGCCACACCGACCACCACCGCCTCACTTCACGTCTACTTCTCGTCCTCTCGTCATCATGACGCCAGCAACACGTTCACTACGTGCAGGGCCGCAAAGACGCCAGTGACGACATCGATCGGGCACTCACGGCGTACATACAGTTTGACAAGGAGAATCTGCCCCTCTCTGCCGTTCCTTCGAACATTCTTCGTCATTTGCCACCCTGTGTCTTCCTGCTCCTTCGTCCTCAAGAAGTGGACACGGTGTGGAAACGTCTACCTGTGCACCTGCGTCGGGAGACCTGCTTCCAGGAGTGTCGCCCCTGTCGACGTCATCATCGGTCCCGTCTCGCTGACGTCTCGGATTTCGTCGCGCCACCTCTCGTCCGTGACTGTCAGCAGTGCCACGCCGCGACGTTGCGCAAGCGCACGAACACGTTCCCACGTCGCTGCCAACAGTGCCACCACCACCACCACCCCCACCACCACCGTCACCGCCACCACCGGTGCCGCTCCGCGTGATGTTGTGCAACATGGTGTTTTGTAGTGTGTGTGTGTGTTCCCCGACCCTACCACGTGCCGTCCTTTTCGCATGAGACAGTCATCATTCACCTTGCGCAACACGCAGTGTGTGTGTGTGTGTGTGTGTGTTTGCTGGTCATGACACATTGTGTGTGTGTGTACATGTGTGTGCTCAGCTCACAAAAAAAACTATTGTATTGTATATTGTTTGTTTATGATTTGTATATATACGACAAATATATTCATCATCATATTCATTTCATTGTGATTTTTTATTTGTCTCTGGTGACACCTCTCCGTGCAAAGACATCCCTCGGCTCCTCCGCTTCCACTGCATGTCTTCCTTTTCTCATTCTCCTTCCCCTGCCGTCGCACGGTCGCATGCCCCCGTCCGCTCACAGGGCGCGCCACCGTCGCACGGTCACCTTTCCCTGCCCGCTCACAGGGCGCGCCACCGTCGCGCGGTCCCCTTTCCCTGTTCGCTCACAGGGCGCGCCACCGTCGCACGCGCGCCCCGCCCAAGCGCGCGCACCTTCCCATCCCCTCGCTCGCCTCCACTTCTAAGCCTGCTGCCGTAGCGCAGGGCTAGCGTGCCGGCCTCCCACACCGCACCTCGCTGGTTCGCGCCCCGGCCGAGCGGGCTTTTTGAAGACCACCTCCCCCTCTTCCTCCTCCCCCCACCCACCCCCACAGCCACCCACGTGCGCTCACACCCCCCGCTGTCGACGTGTGTGCAACAGGCACCACATCAGCCACGCGCACATCGACGCTACTTCTGGACCAGTGCTGACGTCCTCCCGACCATGACGTCCCCGGTCATGACGTCCTCCCGGCCATGACGTCCCGCGGCCATGACGTCACCCGGGCATGACGTCCTCGGGTCCTGACGTCACGCGGCCATGACGTCACGGGTCCCTGACGTCACCCGGTCATGACGTCATGGGGTCATGACGTCACGGGGTCATGACGTCACGGGGTCATGACGTCACGGGGTCATGACGTCACGGGGGCTCGTGACGTCATCACTGGTCCAGAAGTAGCGTACTTCTCCTACTTGTATGTGTGAAAATAAAATTGCGTAATACCCTCATATTATTGGGCAGGAAAACTATGTCTTTTTTGTTGTGGTGAAAATCTTTCTTTCCTGGAAGGCATCGTCCTTTCTAAGTTTGAAACTATTTATACTAAACTGATTTTTCTCATCAGCCAGCCTCAACGACGCTGTATCCCTCACCCCTGGCTTTGCATCTTCTCCCCTTAGTTCCAGCTGCCAAGACTAAGAAAGGAAAAAATTGCAATTTTAGTACGTAATATTTCAGTTCTTCTTGTAACATCATATTTTCGATTTTACAAAAACAATATATTATAGATTTTTAGAATAATAGGTGGCATCTAGAGGTGCCTTTGGGTACTGGACAATGAGAGATGCTACTAGATCGAAACTTAATTTTCGTTTCGTTGTGAAAACATACCATGAATATTTTTGAATTGTGCATTAATATTTACTTATTTACAACATATTTATAACTTTTGAATGAATCGGTAAAAACCTTGAATGTGCATTTCTTTGTTGCACGTCACATTTTTCTATTTATTTTGTGACAAAGAACGCAATCTCGTGTTTGCTGTGTATCTCTTCCATATTCTTTAGGAATATTTCCAGTTGTTAACTGACTAACTTTCACGAGATACTAATATTTGAAAAGATATTCTGTACAATGGCCCTGCAAAACTCTCGGTACGTCTTTTTGAGACTAGATTCTGTCGATGTTTTAGCAACCAACCACAGTAACAGGCAGCATCAAGGCCGAAGGAAAACACTTACGCCCTCTCAGCGATACTCGTAATAAATCAACGCATGTAAATATTTTATTTCCGTACTGTATTTGGATAATCAATGTTAACTTCTTGTTTACTCCCACAAACAACTGCTATTCTGCCTCCTTTAGATAATGGATATTGACACGACAGTTTGATACTGCTTATATTTCGCTATATAATATCCACAGCTTCGAAATCATTGTTGTCGATAATTGTGCGTTGGTATTGCACGTGTTCAAGACATAATTTTTGTTACAAAATAAAACGGATCAATACCATTTCAGGGTAATGTTCCTTAGTTTTGACCTCTATTTTAATTGGCGACCTCAACATCTTTTCAGGAAGGCGATTTATATCATTTGTGTCTTTTTCACCATTTTCCTTATTATATATATTTTCTTATATTCCTTGTTATAGTTATTTCAACACCATAAAATTATCATATTCTGCTTCTCGATTGCAACTATTTCGTGAAGAGCAAGACTGAAAATTAACGTTGCAAGTTTACGAATCTAACCTCATAATGCTTCCCTCAGTCCCCAGAGGCACCTATGGGTGCCTAATCATTTTCATTTTGAAACAGTTGTAACATAAATACTGCAAACTATTTCAAACAAATTTAATCTTTTTATCTGAACATTTGTCAATAGAATAATATGTATAATAAAACAATGTTTATGATTTTGAAGATATTGTTTCATTTATTATGCGTCAAGCGCGCGAAAACACACGAACACTGCTGCACCTTGGAAATAAATCACAAAAGCAAAAAAGCAAAAAGAGTTGCGCAACCACCGAAAAACGTTTTAACTGATAGGCGTATTTAATACATAAACTGAATAACTGATACCCTTTAAGTTATATATTAATGCATTAATTTAGGACAATCATTCATTAAACATGTGGCACCTCTAGGTGCCTCTGGGAACTGACGGGTTAACTCTGGTCTTGGGAAGGGGAAATGGGAGAACGGATTTCCTCATTCCCTCACCGTTTCCCTTCTTTCCCTTGTCCACCATGCCGGGACTCTACCTATCGGCAACCCGGTGAGGTAGCCACGGCCTTTCTCAGATAATTCCTCGTTTAGCGGCTGATGTGATACTTGGATCATTACCAGAATGATAGTTATTGGCAAAATATGGTAGGGAATGCTGAGAAAACAAAAAGCATGCCGTAAACAGTTTCGTACACCACAAATTCCATTTGGAGCCGCCTAAGATCTAACCCAGACACCAGCTGTGGAAGGCGAGCAGTCTGACCACTACGCTATGGACCGCACATTCATGCACATGGGTTTCGGGTTTTAAGCCCAATCTCCGTCAGTTTTTTCTAATAATCTCGGGCCATTTCATTGTTAGCTTATTTAGAGAATGAAAATAATGTAAGTACACTAATAGAGCAGTTAATTTTGTATGATATTAAATGCATTCAAATTATTCGCAGTTCTTATTGTATGACCCTTGTGACGGTTCACATGGACAAATAAAAACAATCACATTTATGAATATTTTCCATAAATAAAAATAATGGCATTGTCATTGTGACAAGAGACGGTGCGCACAAGAAACGGTACGGGACCTTTTGGGAAAAGAGGCAGCTGTTTTTGATGACGTACTACTCAATGTTGCCGAACTTCCAAAGGGAAGTGATATGATTTTGCTTTCGATTGACTGGCGGCGCAGATTTATGAGAAGGCCATGTTTTGCTTTTGAAAAGCCATAAAAGTATTTAATAACTAAATCAATTGTAATTACAAACTAGCCATGCCTAGAAATAAATACGCGGAGTATGAATAGGTATTGGAATGTTAAATATGTGTGTGTGTGTGTGTGTGAGAGAGAGATATTTTTGTTTTGTGTTAAGTTTTTATTGTATGTTAAGGGTATTTAATTGTATATGTTGGTAACGATGTTATTTGTAAGAGGCGAAAACGATTCCGTATCAGCTAATGAATAAATCATCACGCCAAGTGATGGTGTCTTTAAGATTCAAATTTTCGTATTTTTTATGATTACGTAGTAATATTCTGCAATTGATATAAACACCGTATCCTGTACAGGCGGCTTCGCCCCCCACGGCCTTATGAATTTTCTTTAATAGTAGAGGGTGGTAGGTCACATGCTCGTGCAGTTATAAATAATCAAATATTCAATTTAATATTGAAACGGAAGGAGACGTATTATTCGCCTCCATTTTATAACATTACTGAAGTAAGAAAACAGGAACAGTTAGAGTGGCACGCCAACGTAAGGCGAAGTATATCTTTGTTTATTTATAATTCATTGAAATTTAATATTAAAACAAAATTTTTAAAAAACACCTTACCGAACTGTTTCACCCTTTAGAAAACTATTTCTCTTCAGACGATTGAGATAGAGAAGAAAAATTTCCGAATGAATTGGATTAGATTTCAAATGGCCCATTACAAAATCGCCCTTAATCACAGCATATACCAAAGTAATCCTAAATCTCTTATGTCTTTACAAACAGTATCTCAAGGAAAATAATCCATTGCAACTGATATATATATATATATATATATATATATATATATATATTGTAACCGCTTTCTCTTTGTCTACTTGGTTACCAAAGTAAATCTTTAATTTACTTATTCCGTGACAAGCTTCTACACCGTCACGCACATCTGGGAGTATTTCTAATGAAAGGTAAAATTCCCTGTCAGGGGTGGGTTCGTCATGGTTCAACTAATAACCAATTAACAAGTATACACAGTTCATTAGTTTGAAATAATATTGAACGTATATTCTGATGAATGAAATATAATCTACAACTGTATTTACAAATTTTACCTATGTTCTCAATATTTTTCCCTTTAAATTCTGGTAGCTACCTATCCTACCTAAACTGCAGTTATGATTTTCTAATGTAATCTTAACTTTGATCCCTTGTTCTCAAATAATAACTTACACACACAGAGATACACTTTACATCACAAAAATCACTAATAAAACACACGAAATACAATTCAAATTATGATTCTGAAAAAGAAATACATGCACATACAATGTTCCAAATTTTTTAACACCTTTGAATCAATTAATAATATAACACTTAATTCTCACAATTGGAATTTGGCTCATCCTTAGCCTTTCAGTATAAAAAAAATTCGTTTAACAAAGTCCTTAGCCAGTCCTTCAAATGCTATTATGAAATAAATAATCGGACGGCTTTCTCCCATTCAGTATTTCATACAGCTTACTTTTTGCTAAGTGGTATTTATACCCTTAAATCAATTATACGTGAATTCAGTTAAATGGTTTAAGGAAGAACACAATTTTTACATTATTCACAAGAAACATCTGAATCTGATTCTAATTACGACTTTATGAGAAAAGGAAATGACTCGATTAGTTACCAAGACAACTGTTCTGTGAAATTCTAATTTGAAATTTCGTGAAAGTTCTTTCGGTATTTGTTCAACTCACGGCCGGTGACCTCCCTTTACTCTGCGCTGCGTAGCCGGCTGCAAAACGGCGTCCACGCCTCCAAGGTCGCTGGATTTCTGCACCGCTCCGTGTTGCCTGCCGCGTTGAAAAATGGGATGCCCCCGAGCGCCCTCTCTCATTGCTTAGCGACGTTTTACCATCGGTCACTCCAAGATGATGGTCGCATAAGAATGTAGGTTGAGAGCTTCCAATTATGACTTCGTAATGGTAACAAGCCAAACTAGTTGTAATATCAAACAGAGTTCTTATGATTCTTGAGATTCAATAAGTAAATTTCCAGAATGAGATTTCCAAAATTAATACAGACTTTCTTATACGTCGTAGCCTACTACGTATCACTCGTCGTCTATGTCGTGCACAAAATAGTTAACTGTTCACCTCGGCGGCTCAAACACGATAAGAAGCGAATTCTTTTGACTGTTCACCTCGGCGACTCCAACTAGAATAGAATGAATTCTCTCGACATCAGTTCATGCCGTTTCCGTTTGTTCCCCAAAAGTTTCTGATTGGTTACTATCAGAGTGCGTTCTGAAATGAGTCTCCTGGCTGTCGCCATCTCTACGCCACCAGAGAAACAATTAGTTGATAATATGGTGTCGGGTTGTCTCTTCTATTTTCTTCTTGGTTTCAAATGTAATCGACAATTAGTGGTTACAACATATATATATATATATATATATATATATATATATATATACACACACAATCTTCAATATAGTAAGTTTCTTCTTGCTTGGCCTGTGTCCCTCGGCAGCCGTGTACTTATCTATACTGAAATGATAAATTGTTTTATATAGAAGAGGTTTACATTTTTTCTGGTCGCGAATTGGTGACGTTTGGATCATGTGAACGTGCTATTGTACCCACCGATGCCCAGTCATAAATTCCCAAAGTGCACGTGACTTACTTGGAGGGAGGGATCAGCATTTCTATACTGAATCCATAATTACACCCCAGGGCTGTTAGAGCTGGGGGATGAGTTATGAAATGATGATGATGATGATGAAGAAGAATGAATGGACAATTACAAACATACAGACACACAAACATCCATGTTTGTGTGTATCGGGAGGGACTCGAACCCGCGACCCTTCAGGTATGAGGCAGCTGCAGCTCTTCATCCTCAGTTATCCGGACCGGCAGAAGGGGTTTGAATTATTATTCTTGAGGTTATTTCATTTCAGGAGTTTAATTTAACGAAAAGTTTAATTCTTTTCAGTCTGCTGAAGACGAGTAAAAAAATTCACTTGTCAGTTTCCTTTTCAAACATTTCCGATGAGGGATCTGTCTTCCGAGTTGAAAACGGGTAGTTGACGGTATTCGGGAAGTGTTGCTATATACTTTTGCAGATAAAAGGGAGAAAAGTACAGTGATGGATGTACAGGGATGGAGTGATACCAGGTTCTTGATGGAGCTGGGAGTTTTGAGATACGAGTTTATGAACAATTTTGAAGTTCCTTTATTCAGGAAGCACGAGGTTCTTGCCACAGGCACGAATACGGGCGTTTATTTACATTTCAATAATATTTTCTCTGCTCTGAATAAAATAATTCTTATTATTTTCTAGGTATCAAAAATAAACTAAACATTAATATTCAACATTCTTTATTTTTCTAATCTTAACTTCATGCAGGTGAGCGATGAACTGAAAATTATATATTCTAAATTTAAACAAAGTTAAAATGTAACTAATACTGTTCTTTAGAATGTCTATTTGCAAGCCCAGTTCTTTAAACGAGACAGTCATTATGAACAATATCTATTTTATACACTTTTACTAAACTCACTGTACTGTGAACACAAAACACTAACAAGCGATTAAAATAGGAATCTTTTCCACCATTATTCACACCACCACTTTTTTTAAGGTGACCTTTGAACAACATGGTGCAGATTCGAATGGTTTAACGGTCAGCCTATCGGATTGTTGTACCCAAGATTGCGGATTCAAACCCGATCGAAGCCGTGGATTTTAAGGGCGAAAAGATCCTTCGGAGGGGAAGTAAAGCCGGCTGTCCCATGTTAGTAGATTTACTTGCATGTAAAAGATCCTCAAGCCTAAATGAAGCCTCTGAGCTAAATTCAAACCGCCTGTTTCGTGGCCCGAGATAAAACCTTTCTCCGCTAGGTGGTGAAAGGAGCGTAGCGAAATTTGCGTGGTCAGACGGAAGAGCGGGCCTGATGGCCCGAGTCTCGCCACGTAAAATAAGCCATTAACTAACTGATTAGCATGGTCACGTAGCGACCACTGTGATTGTTTCAACTGTAGGAATAACACGTAAGAACAACTCGAACACATTCAAACAGCCAAGACTAAGGCGTAATTCGAACTCGCGACCTTTCGAGACCAGACATCTACTACTCATCAGCCTTAATGACCTCGGCTATCCGGGCCGGCCACAATTCCACTTTAACCAATACGGTTCTGCGCTAAAGACTTAGATCAATACTTTGCGCTAAGATTACAATACCTGGCGCCGGGAGTAATACTATTTCATCATTTTTTCCTTATTATATACATTATGTATGTTGTGAATTAAACCTTATTATCCATATTGGGGCATCATTTCAGATGTAATAATATGCTGCCATATTGATAAAGTACCTGTATACGACATTGTGTTATGCGTAGTCCAAAAGATAAAAGACATTCGGGCCTGGTGAACCAATTTCTTTTATAAATGTTGATAATAGCGCCACATTTTAGTATAAATATTTCATAATTAGCTAAATGTTTATTAGACGTGTTTCCCTAGACCTCCTGTAATTAGTCTTTATACAATGAGACATCCCCTCGCATACATTACCCGGTAATTTCTAATATGAAAACAAGAAAAGAATCATTTTCCCGGAAGATAAAGAAAATAATTTGAGAAAAGCAGATCACGTTGGACGGACAGTGGTGGCAGCTTCTCTCCTGGTTTTCCTGGTGTTACAGAACGAGCTGGTTTTCTCAGAACTAAGGCGAAGTACTGGACGTGGGATCCGAAGTCAACCCATGTGCCCGCGGCTACTCTAGGTACGTTGTCTTGGGCATCTCTGCTCTAGTCTCCGTACTGTGGTTTCCTCTGTCGTCTTTCCTTCCGGCGGAAGCGTCGGCGTCAGTCGTGGCGGCCATGACCTCGGGTTCCGGCGGACGTGACTGCGACGCAAACAGTCGGCGACGTCATAAGGCTTGCGGAGGCAGCCTAGGCCCTGAAAGAAAGCTGCAAGATTTGCGATTGACATTGAACAGCAGATAATGCAAAAATATTGCAGGAAAAAAGAATTACAGCCTTTAGTGGAAACCAAAACTTTCACTATCGGGCACTGAGGCTTGGTGTCATTTTGCCTGAAAACGCGATTGTAATGCCAAGGATAATGGTCTCTTGACAAGCACCGAAAAAAGTGTCGTCTGGTGATATATCATTGTGGGAAGTTTAACGTCCGAGGATCATAGAAGTCACGCGTTAAGTTATAAATTATGTCGTAAATACAAACGCATATATCATTATTGCTCAATATTCACGAAGTTAATATATTCATGTTTTATACTTTTGGATTTCAAAAACTTATTCGTAGATTCTACATTTATAAATTCATTTTATTTTATTGATTACATTGCTAGACATACATTCATAAATTATATTTATTTTATTGATTCATTGACAAACTTTTGAAGGAAATATTTTTTTTGGATTTTTATTCAAAATAACTCGACTATGAGTTATTTTTAATAATTTTTTAAGCTTTTTCACGTGGAAAATTTGAGGTTTGTAAATGATTAATGGTGTAGTGTTAAAGCGTTAATTTTTACACAAAATTATTTTTTAATGTTCTTAATATTATAATGAAGTTACAAATGTTTGACTTTTTAATCATTCATACTCTATTGATTTGGTTTTTACTTTACTATTAAAAATTACTAAACTTGAAAAATAATAATATCTATTTAATAATTTATTATGGCCGATTATTCTATGGCCTACGCCATACATTTAAACATGGCGACTTACTGAAATATTAAATAAAAACTCTTTGCATTTCAAAATAAAAGATAAACATTTATTTGTAATATCAAAAAACTTGTCAAAATATTGTTTGCAAACTGAAAAGAACAATATAACATTTAATCAATTCACAAATTTCAAGAACAGTACCTAAATGTACCTTCTCAACTTTTCAAATCACCATAAGACATTTATTTATGTCCTATTATACATGTACACTTCACTATTATTATTATTATTATTATTTTTCCATTACATCACGACTAAAGATGTTATAAGTCGGCTGAATATAAAATCTACTCCAGGTTGCAACCAGCTACCTAAGGAGTAGATCTAGGGACTATCGGTGCCTCTACAGTACTTTGCGCAAAATGTGGGCTGTTCCAAATAAAGCTATTTCTTGCACTTCCCAGTCCTTTGAATTACCTGGGAGTTTAGACAAGTTCTTACTCAAATTTTGCGGAACAAATCCCAGAGCTCCGATAACTATCGGTACGACCTGTGCTTTTACGCCCCACATTCGGCTGATCTCGATTTCCAAACTCTTGTATTTAAGACGTTTCTCTGCCTCCTTGGTAACGACGTTTTGATCGCAAGGTACAGCAACATCGACAAGTAAACATGATTTTTTCTCCATATCCCGGATGACTATATCCGGTTTGTTTGCTGCTATCGTGCGATCAGTTTGAATTTGTTGGTCGTACAATATCGTACACAATCCAACAGACGTCACCGGTTTCGGTGAGTGTTCGTACCACTTGGGGCATGTGTTTGGAACTTCGAGGGCGGTACAGATCTGCCAGTGGAGGTAGCTACACACCCTGTCGTGTCTTTTCAAATATTCGGTCTTTGCTAGAATTGGACAAGCTGAGACAATATGATCAATGGTTTCTACGTGTTCCTGACAAATGCGGCATTTATCATCTTGGGAAATTTTGAGAACCGCTTTATCATAATGTCGTGTTCTCAAGGCCTGATCTTGGGCAGCTATTACAAGTGCTTCCGATTCTGGCTTCATTCTTCCCCTTTTAAGCCACATAAATGATTGATCTTTATTGATCTGCACCTTGTCCATTCTTTTTAGGTATTGTCCGTGGAGTGGTTTGTCTCTCCACGATTTCTTTAACATTTTCTGTGTCTCAAATTTCATGTTAAGTAGCATCAGAAGTTCAGTGTCTCTGTCATTCTGGGTGTCTTGCATAGTCTTGTTCGCAATGCTTCTCGCTACACTTACAATGCCTCTGTTTCCCATTCTTCGGTCAGATTTCATGACCTGCCTCATTAGTGGGTCATCTTGATGGCTGACTACATACTTTCCCATCCCGGTTATTGCATTGTGCCAGGAGGCTTCAATTTGTCTCAGGCCTCTTCCTCCTTCCTTACGTGACACATAAAGTCTATGTACATCAGCTCGGGGGTGGGCAACATGATGCATTGTAAGCAGTTTTCTGGTTTTTCGATCCATGATGCGAATTTCCTGTTCAGTCCAGTCTACTAGTCCGAAACTGTATTCAGCTACAGGCACCGCCAAACTGCCTATTGCTGATATTTTATTCCTTGAGTTCAGAGCGGACTGCAGGACAAGTCTCACTCGTCTATAATACTCCCTGCGAATTCTCTCTTTCATTGTGTCGTTCGAGATGGTCTCACATTCTTCAATGCCCAGATATTTGTAAGTTTTACCTGGCTCAAGATCTTGAATCACAGTGTGTCTATCAACTTCAATGTTCTCTGACGTTGTCATTTTGCCTCTTTTTAAGTTGACTTTTGCACACTTGTCAAGACCAAACTTCATGCAGATGTCATTGCTAAATTCACTGATGACAGACAGCATTTGGGAGAGAATCGCTTCATTCTTAGCAAACACTTTAAGATCATCCATGTAAAATAAATGTGATACAGGCCTTTCATCACCATGGAGCTTGTAACCAAAGTCAGTGTGCGACAGCTGTCTTGACAGAGGAATCAAACTAATGCAAAACAACAGAGGGGATAGTGAATCTCCTTGAAAAATTCCCCTGTTAATCTGAATACTTCTGGTTTCTACTACTCCCTTTCCGCTGTAGATTAGTAACCTGGTGCTCCACGACTTCATACTAGCCTTGCAAAACTCAACAAGTCTAGGATGAAATCGATAGATCTCCAGGGTCTTCAAAATCCAATCGTGTGGTACACTGTCAAAGGCTTTCTGGTAGTCAATCCAAGCCATGCTTAAATTACGTTTTCGTTTCTTTACATCATTCAAAATTATTTTATTCAGAAGCAAGATTTCCTTACAGCCATAGGAACCTTTACGACATCCTTTCTGTTCAACTGGCAACAGATGGTTCTTCTCTAGGTGCCTATACATTTTGTCAGCAATGGCTGCAGTTATAAGTTTGTACATAACTGGCAGGCAAGTAATTGGCCTGTAGTTCTTCGCCAAAGAGCTGTCTCCTCCTTTGGGTAGCAAATACGTGATGCCGCGAGTGAGCCATTCGGGGAGTTCGTTAGGGTTTTCTAAAATTTTATTAACAGCCTTTGCAAGATGAGAATGTATTGCTGTTAATTTCTTAATCCAATAAATCTGGATCTTATCAACCCCAGGGGATTTCCAGTTTCCCATTTTCTTAATTGTTTGGCATAGGTCCTCTTTCGAGAATTCTTGAACATGTTCCACTGTTTCCACGAGTCCATTGGCAGCATCAACTTCAGATTGGAGCCACGATGCGTCTTTGTTGTACGATCTGGTTTCTTCCCAGATTCCTGACCAAAATGTTTCGACGTCATCTTTTGAAGGAGGGGCAGCTTTGCCGTTCGGTTTTTGAGTCAGATTGCGATAGAATCTCTTCGCGTCTGTTTCAAACAACCGGTTCTGTACACGGAAATCGATTCTACGTTTGTACCGTCTTATTCGTTGAGCCCATGCTTGGATTTTTTCTTTTAGCTTTTCAGCTACTATTAGCCTTGTTGTGTCATTGTCAATTAGGAATTTTTGTTCAACATGGAGTATTTTTTGTTGAACTTTATACGTGTGGTTTGACTTAGAAGATGCCTCGGCTAGGAGTGATATTTCACGCCGTGTGTCGGCTATCCGCTTCATAATTCTTTTCATCCATGGAGGTACGGAGCTTTTTACTCTGTCTGGCTGTCGGCCATCGGTGTTCTTGGCTGGCCCCAAGATTATCTGAGATACTAGATATCCAGTTGCATACACGATGTGATTGATTTCAGTAATATCTAGATCTCTACTTGAGGCCTGTACAACCTCATTTAAGACAGAATTCGCTGTTTCTATCACTCTCTTAGCTTTAGCATTTTCGTAAATTCTCCTCAACGGTGCACGAGATTCGAATGGAAGTAGACGAACTCGCTCTATCTCGCGTCGGAGGAGGTTCCGCATCATGTCCTTATCGTGTGACTCATGGCCAGATGAATTTTCACCACTGACGAATGTTTCATTTGGAAGAGATGAACCTTGAAGGGGATCATCGTTTTCAGGGATATTAGATGGTTCTAAATGTTCGTCATGTGGATGGTTTGATCGATGAACATACTCTGCGTTTCTCTGGATGTCTGCAAGTTGTTCTGATGTGAATTTTCCACTGCTGAGTATGTATCGTCGTTGACTGGCAAGCTTCTTTGAGTCTAGGGTAGGTCTCATATCTGGGTTCCGCTCTCTCCATATCTTAAAAACTTCTATTTCTGAGCCCCCATTTTTCGCTTTTGCATAATAAAAGCACCACATCACCTCCATTAATTCATCCCGGGTCCATCTCTGACGATGGCTTCGAGCTACTGCCGGCTCTGGGTCCCTGGGACTAACATCCGTGGGATAGCCAGATGTCGACAGGGTGACATTAGCTCGGTTTCTGAGCAGGTATGGGACATTGGTAGAACAAGGCACGTTAAGGTTCATTACATTGCTTGTTCTATTCATTTTGCTCATTGGTTTCAAGTGAAGATTCGCAGGTAGCAAGTTCGAGTTCACAGATCACATTTAACCTTTGGGTTGTTTCCTGCGATCCGTTACTGCGACCCACAGTGGCCTCGGGGCATCCCCCCGCAGGGCCCAGCAAGGGGTCCCTCCGATCGCCAGTCGGCATTACTAAACCCTACGGGATTTCACTGACTGCTGAAGGCAGCCTCCTTCGCTGGCTAATGCAAGGTTCGGGCCTCCACTCTAATCAGTGGCCTGGTGTGCCAACCCAGTTTCTCTCCTGTACCCTCCATGGGCCGATAACAGGAAGTCCAAAGGTTCATGACCCTTCCCCCTCTGCTTACTCCCCACTCTCCTCAAAATGGAGTACTTCTTCGTCTGACCCCTCACCTTCAACCTATTCAGCAAGGGAGGCCCTACCAGTAGCTAGGCTACCACTGACATAGCTCTCAGGCTCATGGGGGTACTCAAGCTCCACCACCAACTCCAAGGTCGTGTACTCCCTAGGTGGAGTTATTATTATTATTATTATTATTATTATTATTATTATTGCTCCATATCACGACTACAGATGTTATGAGTCGGCTGAATATAAAATCTACTCCAGGTTGCAACCAGCTACCTAAGGAGCACATCTAGGGACTGTCGGTGCCTCTACAATACTTTGCGCAAAATATGAGCTGTGTCAAATAAAGCAATTTCTTGCACTTCCCAGTCCTTTGAATGACCTGGAAGTTTAGCCAAGTTCTTACACAAATGTTGCGGAACATATCCCACAGCTCCGATAACTATCGGTACGACCTGTGCTTTTACGCCCCACATTCGGCTGATCTCAATTTCCAAACTCTTGTATTTACGACGTTTCTCTGCCTCCTTGGTTACGACATTTTGATCGCAAGGCACAGCAACATCCACAAGTAGACACGATTTTTTCTCAAAATCCCGGATAACTATATCCGGTTTGTTTGCTGCTATCGTGCGGCGATCAGTTTGAATTTGTTGGTCGTACAATATTGTACACAATCCAACCGATGTCACCGGTTTTGGTGAATGTTCGTACCACTTGGGGCAAGTGTTTGGAACTTTGAGGGCGGTACAGATCTGCCAGTGGAGGTAACTACACACCCTGTCGTGTCTTTTTAAGTATTCGGTCTTTGCTAGAATTGGAATAGCTGAGACAATATGATCAATGGTTTCTACTTGCTCCTGGCAAATTCGGCATTTATCATCTTGGGAAATTTTGAGAACCGCTTTATCATAATGTCGTGTTCTCAACGCCTGATCTTGAGCAGCTACTAGAATTGCTTCCGATTGTAGCTACATTCTTCCCCTTTTAAGCCACATAAATGATTGATCTTTATTGATCTGCACCTTGTCCATTCTTTTCAGATATTGTCCATGGAGGGGTTTGTCCCTCCACGACTTCTTTAACATTTTTTGTGTCTCACATTTCATGTTTAGTAGTACCAGAAGTTCAGTGTCTGTGTTATTTGACGTGTCTTGCATAGTTTGCTTTGCAATGCTTTTTGCTACACTAACAATGCCTCTGTTTCCCATTCTTCGGTCAGATTTCATGACCTGCCTCATTAGAGGGTCATTTGATGACTGACTACATACTTTCCCATTCCAAATATTGCATTATGCCAGGAGGCTTCAATTTGTCTGAGACCTCTTCCTCCTTCCTTACGTGACACATAGTCTATGTACATCAGCTCGAGGGTGGGCGACATGATGCATTGTTAGCAGTTTTCTGGTTTTTCGATACATGATGCGGATTTCTTGCTCAGTCCAGTCCACTAGTCCGGAACTGTACTCTACTACAGGCACCGCCAGACTACCAATTGCAGATATTTTATTCCTGGAGTTCAGAGCAGACTGCAGGACAAGTCTCACTCTTCTATAATACTCCCTGCGAATTCTCTCTTTCATTGTGTCGTTCGAGATTGTCTCACATTCTTCAATGCCCAGATATTTGTAAGTTTTACCTGGCTCAAGATCTTGAATCACAGTGTGCATATCAACTTCATCACATATATATATATATATATATATATATATATATATATATAGTACCACGTTAAGGCGGACGCTGTCAGGCTTGTTCTTACAGCACGCTTTGTTGTTTGAGCGAGCTAAATCTTCCAGCGGACGAAGGTGGGTATTACGATTCTTATGGGCCACATCGGGTACATTTCACCCGAACTGCCCGATTACGAGTTCACGCTGTTCACTGTTGGAGATAATTCTACGGACACAACCTCCGAATTAACGTTGAGGTGTGGTTCCCGTAGTTCACTTCCGGAGATTGCTTCGCCATTATAAAACGTGTTCAATAACTGGTATACCATTCCATGTGCATTCTCATAGTTTCTTTGTAACATGTGCAGAAAATAGTTGCAGTTATGGATTTTTCGTGTGGGTGGACTGTACTGATTTTTGAAAGAATTTTGCCATGTTAATAAGCTAGAGGTGCAAGTTCTGTTTTTGAAAGGAGTATCATGGATGGTAGTGTTAACACCAAGGTGAAGTTATAAATCTATTAGAGTTATCGAAGGACCATTGAGGAAGTCATAAAATTATATTTTATAGGAGGCATTGAAAAAGTTAACTGAACTTGAATATTACACAAGAAATGTTGTAACAAAGGGTAATTTTATATAGTTTTTCAAGTAACTTTTTTTGAAGATGTGCGAAGTTATTCATGTGCAATTAAAAGTGTTGTGAAAATTATATTTGAAACGAACTATTGAAGAAGATGAGCAAACTTGAATGTTGTACAATAGATGTAAAATGGGGTAAATTTCTGTAGATTTTTTTTAAGAATTTCTATTGAACGTTCTGTTTTTTGTTCAAAAACTATATTCATTCAGTTCAATAGAATATAAGATATTTTTTGTAATTTCATTTTTATAGTTTTTACAAGAATTTCTGTTGAACATTCTGTGTTTTCAAAAAAAATATTTATTCAGTTTAACAGAATACGAGATATTATTTTTTTGTACTCTCAATTTTTTATAGTTTAAAAAAGGGGGTGTTGAATATTCTGTTTTTCAACGACAATAATTTGTTCACTTCAATTGAAGACAAGATATTCTCGTTGGAATTGCAGAGAATTTCGTGCACGAAATTACATGAGAGTGTTGACTTAGTGTATGTTGAGGGATAAATTAACTGCAATTTTCACCAACAGAAAGCAGTATGATATTCTGTCAGTTGAAATGCAAGTACTCCTCCCTATGACAGTGCATTCTCATCACTCCTCGTCTCATCTGAGATCCCATTTGTTCAATTAATTGAATTTCCATTGCATTTAATCACAGAATATACTACTGTGATTCTCATTCTTTTCAATTAAGAGAAAAATTATTTTAGATAATCTTGCAGTTGATTTTTCCTCCAAGGTTTTTTTTATGTTGTTCAATGTTATATTTTTCTTTGTTTATTTGTGCATGTTATGGTAATTTTGCAATGTGTGGCTTGGTTTTTCTATGAAGATTCAATTATATTAATGTTTGTGGTTTCAACTCTGTGTTTTTTTTCAAAATTTCAAAGAAAGCCAATTACCCACGAAATTTCCCCACAGCCCACCTACACGTACGGTTACAATATATATATATATATATATATATATATATATATATATAATATCACAGTGTGCATATTATTATTATTATTACTACTATTATTATTATTATTAGCCTATACAATCCCACGTAGGGGTAAGGCCTGATTTCTCAGGGAAGATATGTACCGTTGGCTACTTGTGGCCTTGTACCATTGCTAGTTCGCTGTCTAGTAATCATATTGGGCACATTTAACTAAAGACTCTCCCAAATACTCTAGATCATTTATGTTTTCGTAATATTGGCCTCACGCAAGTATACCGCCAATGTCACATCGCCTTTCTTACATCCAAATTCTTCACCAATTTACGCCACTCTGATTGCAAACACTATCAATCATCATTTACGTCCTCATTCCAGAACGCCCACATTCTTTCTAGTTGTTGATTTTCTCCCTTTTCTTACGTCGACTGTCTCCATGACATCGAAAACATTGCCAACCTATGCTTTTATCCCAGGAGAACGTGTACATCAAGATCTTGATGCCAAAAAGGCACAAATTATCTCCTCTACTTTCGACTCGTTCCACTACAGAAGTATGAGTGTATACTATCTAGATAGTAAACAATTTTGAACATACAGTAATACCTACCAATTTCTTCTAGGAAATTTATGTACGTAGATATCTATGAAGTTGACCATCCTGTTGTATAGGAAATAGTTTATCAGTCGTTTCTAACACGTACTTATCAAGTTATCGACGTCGACAGAAGATTGTCAAGTGTTTGAAAGAAGAATACATGTTCAAACAAGTGAAAAGTGAACTTTACGGACGATTGACATTGAAGTACCGCGAACCTGAAAATAAAAAGTAGAGACGATGCATAAACTTTACAAGAGAATTGAGTCAAAAATTTAATGCGACATTATTAATTATAAGAGTGACTGTAAGTCTGCTATTTTTTAATTATTTTGGATTGCATCTAGAGAAATCTGTTTCTATTATTAAATGCATTACATTTGTTGAAAAGTTTACATCATTGAAGGGTTTAATAAATCAATTTTGATAGAAGTGGCTAATAGACTAAGTATTATAGAGTCGGAAAAGTGTGCCCAACGCAATTTAGAACTTACCAATAAAACATGAGGACTATGATGAAATGTGGTGTTGTGTGGTCAATAGATTATAAAAAGAAATACACAAATAGAGCTGAAATATTTTTAAGAAAGCAACGAGCAGAGTTAGCTATAAAAGACTGAAATAAAGGAAATTCGATTTAGTTTTGCTACAAAACTACGTCCGAAAGCACGCACCGACACCTTATCGAAAGCCATTGTCAACCTGAGTGGAGAAGCGCTAGATATTGACTTGCAAACGTTTTTGCAAACGTTTAAGCAAATAGTTCCTGTAGATAACCTGAATACCTTTGAATGGCCATATTACATACAATGTCTGATACCAGTAGAGATCGTGGAATTTATAATGCGAGAAAATGCCGACGGAAATGTATCAAACTACGGTAAAAAATTGGTGCTTGTCAAATTTTGGCGAACTCCATCTTTTTGAAAATTTCAAAAATTAACATTGCGAATGTACAGTATTGATGATAGATTTTTTTCCTGAAGAAAATCTGTTAAAGAAGACAATCTTTAAATAAGGCCAGGTACAATTAAAAAGCAAGTAGTTCTCGCTTAATATCTGCTTGAAGTTCATGTAATTTATAAAAATATTTTAAAACAGCTCCATTCCCCCCCCCCAGGATGAAGGACGTTAAAAAATGGCGCAGTTCTTGTTAGCGTTGATTTTTTTGAATTTTTGAAAATTGCAAAAGTTAGAAATAATGCGAGAAAGTATGTTCAGTTGTAGCCCCACTAGTTCCTTTCGGTCACAGCGTGCGACGCTCTGGTATGAGCCGAAAATATGCACTGGAGACCTTACGCAGGTCCCAGACGCTTTCCCCTCTCATGAGCGCTGGTCACTTTCGCCGCTGCCGCCACCGCCGCCAGGCCACACGTGGTCCAGCCATCGCAACTGCCTGTCACTGCACGCTTGCCCCTTGGTCACCAGATGTCTGTGTCACCATATGTTCTGTGAATTTATTTTAAATCCAGGACGAATCCCAAAACGAGCATGGATCGTTTTAAGGAGACCCAGAGTTCTATGCTGAACCATACTAACCTAAGTATGTATTTTTTTCTCTCTTCCTAATTGACTGATGATTTTGAGTTTTTTTCTGTAGTTGAAATGCTCCTTCATACACATTTTCAAAATTCTTTGTGATATGTGCCAGAGAATTTTTTTTCGAATGATCGTATGTGTGAAGTTTGCAAAGTTGATAGTTCAAATACCTATAGTAATGTTGAAAACTGAATATCAAAAAAACACCTCGTCAATATCTGTGTATGTTTAACCTACCTTGAAAATTTTAACTAAATTGGTTGGTTGGTTTCTGAGAAAAAGGTACTTATGTAGCATTATTACAAATCGGTAAAGAACCATTTATTAATAAACCATTAACAAACCATTTAAGAATAAAAAATTCACTTAGGAGAAATATTGTGTATTTTAGTATTTATGCAAATGAAGTTTGTCCTGCTAGAGTACAGTTTGTAACAGATGAGTAATTCCATCTGTATTTTAATTTATTTACTGGAATTTAAAAATCTATCTTCTTATAGTAAAAGTAATCCACTTTATTCAACGATTTTTAAAAAACATAACCAATGCGTTTGCAGTTTTTACCTCCTTTTCAAGACTTACCCATCCTTTCCAAGACCTGACCGAGATGCAGAAGGAAAATTAAAAAGGTATAGTATAATAAAGACGAGTATGATAAAGAGATTTTCATCATTCTATTTCGCTTGTATTATAATTTATACGTTTACACACATTACCATAATTTTTGGCTGATTCAATACTATATAGATACAGTGAATTTCGTATGGGCGGAACATTCATTTTCTTAAAATTTAACCTCTCCCTCTACACGTTCTTCTTGAAAAGAAAACTTGTAACAAACTAGTAAATAAATCAGACATTTTTTCATTCGAACTAGGTTTTTAGGATTATAACTGAATAATATTTTTCAAAACGCGGCTCATTCAACTAATTGTTCGACGATACTTTCATTTATTACTTCGAAAAGTTCCCTCTTCTCCCTCCGGTAACAGAGGGCGCAGGGAGATGGAGATAGGGACCAGGTAGAAGTGGAGGCTCTCTCGTGTTACTGACTTCGCAATTTTCGTTGTAAATACACATGTCTCTCGCACCCGTCACACGACACTATTTCTTTAAATAAAAATAACCTTTGAGAAACTCAGTGAAGAACAATAAGAATGTTTGTTAAATTATGTGGAGATCTCCCTTACCTTGCCTACCTTTTAAACCGCCTCTGCAAAGCGGTTGTGTGAATAGATAGAATTTTGAATCACATTGAGTTGTTCTAAATAGATGTAGTTTACTTACTCTACTCGGTAGCGAGAAAGTTATGTAATGCTGCGCGAAAAAAACTGAATTTTCGGTAGAAAAAACGCTTATTACTAGGCCCTGTCAACAAAAACTTGGATAAATCCAGTTGCTAAATTTAGAAAAAGTTCTTTAACATGTGGTGTATCCAGAATCATGTTTTGTGGGTCCTTGATACTGAAAATTGAGTACGTCTGTCTGTCCGTCCGTCTGTGAACAACGCTAGCGGCTAAACCGTTTAGCCGATTTTCACCAAAACTGACAATCTTCAATCGATCTGGCTGACGTCGCGGCTCCTTAAATTTGAAACCGATATTTTAATTTTGAGGGGTAATTTCCACGAAGTCCCTGGGACATTTTCCAAATAATCAAAAAAATGGCAGCATTGTTTTTTATTAAGTTTTGTAATTGGATAGGGTGCAGGAAATTTAACGGAATTGTGCAGCTCTCATGTTCGTTAAAAACCCGGATTTTTTCAAAAATTGTAAATCTTTTCGGAGCTACAACTGAAATCCAGATAGTGTATTAAAGATAGAGATTTTTTACCTTAATGAAATCTGTTCATTAAAGATAGATTTTGAAATAAGATCGTATGCAATTCTTCAAAATTTGAGCACCTTTCACTTAAGTTTGTGTAAAAATACGAGCGACGTGCGTATTTTTACGTACGTGCGTGCTGGTTTTGCACCACTAGTCTTTTTAACTGTAGCAGATGTGTGTAAAGAAATTAAGCCAATACGAAATAAAACATACGTGAACAAAACAACGAATAAATTAGTAGATTAAGATAAGAAAAAAGTGTAACATCAGGTGTGACGCTAGGCACCAAGCAGTGTGGGACAAACCCAGAAGAGATAGTTGCCTGTTGCCCAAGATCATCCCTGTTTATCTTTCAGCAGGTTATGACGATCCGGACCATCGTCAGAGGGGAAAACGCACCCGGAAAATGTACAGGCTCTCCGGAAAGGCCTAGAGGATACCTAGCATATCAAATTAAGTTTGAACTCAATATTCACAGGAAGTTGTCGTAGGAATATACATTGGGCTTGAGTTTTATATAAAAACAAAATGAATTAAAAAGCAATTGTTCGTATAGCACCTGACTGTCAAAAGCTTCACATAGATTTTCTTTAAAACAGGACTAGTATTGACCCTTTCTAGGAGTACAATATGAATCTGAACAAATTTGAAATAAATGCTCTATCAATTCTACAGTAAAAGATTCATTGCAAAGTTGAGACAAGTCGTGCTGCTTGTAGCCGCGTTCTTTCTTCTGTCTGTAATGGAAGTTTTAGGAGCACATACTATATGTGAACGCAATAGAAATCATGGCCAAAATTAAGTAATTTCAAATCCTAATTTCTATAAAACTTTGATACTCATATAAATTAAAATTATGACGCGGTATCAACGAGTTTTTCTGAACAATTTAATAACAGTTTCAATTTAATACCTTTTTTAGTTTTTGTTCACATTATATTTTATTATGTCGTTTTGTTTTTATTTTGCTCTTTAACAAATTTAGTTTACGTTCTCTGAAACTACATGTAGTTGGTAAATCAGATTTAGCAGGTTTATAGACTACATAATTATCTAAATATTACACTACTATTAAGTAATTTTGTTAGATTTTTGCGAAATAATGTTTTAAATATGTGCTTAAAAATTGCACATATTTTAAAAGTTTAAGATATTATATTTCTGTTTCTTTCTGTTTTGAATGTAGGGCATTTATTGTGGTCTACATCATTATAAACGGTGTTCTAAACCTAACTTCAAAGTAACAGCTTTCTATCTTGCATATTTTTTTCTTTAAAAGATTTATATGATCAAATGTATCTTATGAAAATTTCACTTAAAGTTTGGCAATGACAACGCAAAAAACTGGTTAGTCATCAACGTAAGTATATTAATGTGAACACCGAACAAACAAGGAAGCATCGCAATATTCTGATGGCTCCAAACTCTTGCAGCGCTACCATCGGTTGCAAAAAACTTATTCCTTCCAAAAAACTTCCGTAGAACACGAAATAACTAGTGCTAAAGAACAGCACAGACCTTCCCGTATTAGTTTTCTATATCCTTTAGTCTAGGCTAGCTATTCGGACTTGCGACATATCGTTGCTAGCTGCCATCTATCGCCGCCCAAAGTACATTTTTTTTATATTATCTTAATTTTCCGGTTGTATAATAGTAGAATGGCAATATTATTTTGAGAATAATAAAGAAGAGTAAAATCTCATCCTAAATGCGAATTTTCTTGAAAAAAATTGGCGCCGTTTTTAAGAAAATTGTGTTTAAGTGCAAGTGCAAATTCGAAATTTGAAGCCCTTTTTAATTTTCGAAAACCTTCATTGGAAGTCATATTAAGCACTTTAACTCACAAAGCTTTTAATAGTTTTATGACGTTAAATACGAGTACATTAATTAATAAAAGAAAACTATAAACATTACCATACTATTTAGTGATCTTCGTGAATAAATGTTAATTTTTTAAATGGAAACTTATGCTAGCTTATACTAGTGTTTTGCTTATAAGGCTTCTATACACATTTATTAGCAATTCAACTAGTTTCGTTTAAAAGACTTGAACGTTTACATATCAAAATTTGTAAGCAAAAGAATGTAATGTGTGTGATATCAATGAATATTCATGTATATAGATTATATTAATTCTTTTGAATGTTCAAAATCTGTTCATTATTCTAGAAATTTAAGGATAATAACAAGAAATATTCTGAATCACTCTTTCAAACAAAAATTCCAACGTAAATTTCAAATAAACCATAAAGCTCCTAGAGTTTCAAAATAAGTGGGCAGAGAAAACGTTCAAGATACGGAAGTCCAAAGTCCACTGACCTGCGAATGACACGGCTCAGCTTGTCAGAAAACAGATGGGGGACTAGAAGGCATCATTACTCATAATGGTAGTGGTGGTGACGGTTATAGTAGGCGGTGCTGCTGATCGGTGGTGGTGGTGGTGGTGGTGGTGGTGGTGGTGGTGGTGGTGGTGGTGGTGGTGGTGGTTGTATTGATGGCAGCACCACTGATAATCATGGTAATGGTAATGGTAATGATAAACAAGAATGGTTTCACCGATATTTCTTGTAACCTGACCTAACCACTTATTTGTGGATATGATATGCTGTTCGGGCAATAATTTTTTGATTAACAAATACTTATTTGAATACCAGGGAAATTGTGATGTGTAAATAATTGAAGACCTCGGGGACAAGAACATGGTATGCCACTATATGTAAGTTTTGTGAAAAAGGAAAATACAAGATTAGAAATTGGATTCTACTTATTGGGATAAAGAACATTAATTTATGAATTACGCTGCCATCTTGCGGTGTATCGTTCCCAACATCTAGATACATTCATGGGGCATCGAAATACAATAGTATCTCGATTTCATCAGGAATGTGGCATAGCATGTTATTGTCCTCAAATCAGTTATATTAATTCACTTAAGATTAAATCTATTTACCACCAATGATAAGTGGATTGGGAATTCCTGTTCACACGCTGACTACCAAAAGTATGTGTTTATAATTTAAAATAGAAGATAAAAAGTTACATTTTTAACAACCTGTCTCTAAAGTCATACGACAAAAGATGAAATGCCATCAGATGGAAAATATCTAAGAATTGTAAGTGAAGCTGACCAGAACATTTCTACTGAACAATAGCATACGTCAATAAAACGTAACCGACCTGAAAAGTAGCAAACAATAAAAATAATATTAATAATAATAATAATAATAATAATAATAATAATAATAGAGCCTCATGGCAGCTCTTGGTCAGCGTGCTCGCTTTCCAGTACGCAGCCCCGGGTTCGATTCCCGGTCGAGGCAAGAGTATAGTGTGCGTATATGTTGCTGTGAGACGATGAGAAAATTCACTTCTTCGGTTGAGAAGACCGGAATACGGTGTGGGGTGTCTACATGCTAACCACACGTACCCCCTTAACCCATGACCGCGAGGCAGGGACGTCGCCGGTAGGCCTTTGCCCGTACTCGGGATCTTGCGCCAAGTACATACATACAATAATAACAAACGTCGTGAATACAACACATACAAGGCAGACGTAATCACAATTAAGAATATACTCTGAGAAGCCAAGACCCAGACATCAGTTGGATTGAAACATATACTAAAATACAACGTATCTTCTATATCCAAACAATCAATTTCCCTAGCTTCAGTAACAGCTATTGCATTACCGTCGTTTCGTTGTCTAAGATTGATTGTTAATTGATTGTTTAGTGATTGAGGGCGTGTCATCTTTTAAGGTCATAGTTTAAGGTAAGGTTATTAAGGCGTTTATGGCGGGAATTCGTTTATGGCGGTTATCTTCCCCGCTAGATGGCGAGATCCCGCGCCGACCTACCTGTCGTTTACGTGTTTCCCCAATCAGGTATCTCCCACCAGTGGGGCTTCTCCCATCACCTGGGAGAAACTCTAAGCTCCCTACCGGCATGTGTGGTAATGTGGTTCATATGATTGAAAGCGTAAGAGTTTGTGCATGTGTGTGATTAAGTAAGGGATGAGGATAAGACAAGGAAAAGGAAGGAAAGATCTCGCGAGGTCCGTGACCCGTTTGTAAGGGTACTGCTCCGGCATTCGCGTGGTGTTCACCGGGGAAACCACGGAAAACCACCGATCAGAGCAATCGGCCGCTAGAACCCATCTCCAGATGATGGCTAATTTGGACTTAGTTCTAGTTAAACAGCTAGTGTCACAAATCCTACCACCGTCGAGACTCGAACGCTAGGAGCTCCCGATCACAGGCACTGCAGTCACATCAACTGATGCCCTGAGCCACCCAAGTCGGTGATTGTCTAAGAAATTAATATGCTAATTCTCAACTCCCGTCTCGTGCTGATAATTATTTTGGTCCCTACCATTAGGTTGATCTGCAGAGCAGAAGGCCTGTTATTAGTGACCTCCAATGGGATGTGGAAAGCAGCATTGTGACGAGGCATCTATTTATGCATTTCGTTTTGTTGACGCTAGTCTCTCCGAAGAAAATAATAATCGTTCGAAGACCTCTCCCAGCAGCTGTGAGATGCACGGCAGTATTTTCCGTTTTTCTCGTGTGCTGATCTTAATTTTATAGGGAAACCTCTTTCCTGACCAACACCCAGATTATAGCGTCGCGGACTCCGTGAATTGTCGTCTAAAGCAAAAATTCACAGAGGAACACTGAGGGACTATAAAAAGAGTTTTCCCCTCGGTGTCTAGCAAGCCCAGCTGTTATGCAAGAGACAACTATACCCACAGGATTTGAACGTATACATATTCCGGAGATTAGGTAATCAGTGGATAGCAAATCACTTGCAGAAAAATAAAGAGAAAACGAATGAGCTAAACATGGAATTGTGATTGCCGGGATACTGGGCGCCGTGAGTCGACTGCACTACTGCATCTCCTACATCCTCGGTTGTGTATGCTCGGAAGGACTTGAGACAGCGTTAAGTGGCCCACAGGATCCATAATATAGCATTTGAACATCATGCCTCACAAAAAGCCTTCCCTCAGAATCACATCTTTCATTAGCATGCTTGCGTAACCGGCACAGAAATAAAAGGTACGAAATACATAAATGAGTCAGAAGTAGATCTATACAAATAGAAAGCTATATCACAGAAAACGACATGGAAATTGATCAAATAGGTGCCAAGCTATTACTACTTTCACTAATATGAAAAAACCCTAACATTTTTCTTCGTCCTTGAAAGGTGAAGTGTTATCCGGTGTAATATCAAATATCTACGTAATAATATAAGGATAGGAACAATATTCATCTCAAGTATGATATAAATATTTGAGACTTGGGGGAAAGAAGTCGATTGCGAAACAAAACAATCTAGCCACAATGTGGCATCGTGTTAAATAAGAGAATATAGAAAATATAGAAAAACTAGTGGTGCTAAACCAGCACAACCACCAGCATTCTCGCCCTTACTAAAGATTACCTAATATTATTATACAGCAGTTTCGTCCTAATTAACACACATTATTATTCATTTTTTGTAAAAATCATTGGCTTGGTCGCCCATTTTCTTTATGTTCTTCTTTGCAATGTAATGTCTTCCTTGCAATGTAAGTGCATTCATTATGCATCTTTAGTCCAGTCAAATGTTGCTCAAAAAGGTCAAATAGCGAAATGTTTTGTAGTATTTTTTATTTTTCGTTTCTATATGTTTTTTGGGTCGCTAAGAATATCACGTTTGCCAACTACAATTTTGCCCATAAACGCGGTTTATAAGCAAATAATGCGTAAAAAATTCACACATTTTAAACTTTTTTCAAAATAACTGAAAAGCCATTTATTTTCCGTTATAAATGGTTCTATATAAAATAAAAGATAAAACTACCTACGTTTAATATCATTAAGATTTTGTCTCCATTTATCGTTTTAGACGTTAGAGCACCGCAAAATTTCGGGATAAAACTGAAACACATGAAAAAACGGGAATTTATCCCAATTATTCTCAATATAACTTAAAAATTATCAATTTTTCTTCAATATTAACCTGATATGAAATAGGATGAAATTGCCTACATTTTATGTACAGCTTTCTCTTAGAATCAATGGTACGGTCGTTAGTGTGCAAAATATGCCTAGATGTTACTGTGAAAACGGTACTCCACTAAATCTGCTTCACTCACTAACTCCGATACGCACTTACATCGAATGAAGTTGTGCACAAATAAATACGGCGCCTTGTGAATCAGTTTACATTTTAATTGGAAAAAGGAAAGTAGGCGTCAGTCAGTTAATAATGTGAAAGAGAAAATTGATATTTTGGAAGACAGCGACAATGCCACTTTCACCGTCGCGGACGCGGAGATTTCGAAGGCCCTGGTTTTCAAAGGCATCTGCTCCATACAAAATAATGGTATTATGCATAATCTTATATCATAAATATTTAAGTCCTGTTCTATTGGTTCGTCAGGTTCAATTGCTTCATCTGTCCCTATTCCAGCTTGAAACTCGCCTTTCAGATCATTTTCAGTCACGACTGTCATTTTGCCGCAACACTTATCGCAGTTGAGACGCTTGTTCAATCATTATCTCTGGCTCCTTGCAGTAACTGTTTTGCATATTTTGGAGCATTTGCAGAAAATTAACGTGAATAATGCTGGTGGAGCCTATGGACGAATTACTTTATGTGTTGAAGAAAAGTAACAATTCTGCTCCGGGCCCTGACAACATTCCCAACAGTTTGCTTAAAAACCTTCCATTGAAGGCTCTGGCCCATTTTCTCCAACTTTATAATCTCCTACGGACGACTCAGACTTTTCCCGACCAACGGAAAGAAGCTATAGTTATACCGATTCTCAAGCGGCGATTCTTTAAGGACAGATGCAATTCATCTAGTTACTCGTAAATACAATTGTATAATAATGTGAACAAATCGCCGCTAATGTAAATATTACCGACGTGTAAGACAAGTCAAAAAATTATTTTTTCCCAATTTTTGAAAACACAAAAGAAAAGAGAACTATGGCGCTTATGTCACCTCATATAGTACATTTAGGAACGATCCCTACCAAAAGTTTAAAGAAAAAATTTGGAGACGTTTCTGAGAATATCTTGTTTTGTTATTTTTTTAAATTGCACAAATTGCACGCAATATTATGCAAAACTACTAAAATGTTACGAAAATGTACATGATCTTAATGAAAGAACTCACGTTGAGGAACAAACTTTATTTGGAGGACATATCTCTATCTTGAATTTTGTAGTTCAAAGAAAATTCAACATTTTGCAATTTTCGAAAATTGAGAGTTAATCGTGAAAATCGGATGTGTAGGAACATTTATCACTAAAAATGAACTTTTCAATTATTTTGAAAAAAGACTGAAAAAATGTTTGATTTTTAAACTTTTTTGCTTAACACTTCAGTGTACTTAGTGGGCCTCAGAGGCCCGGCCATGTTTTCATGATCTCCTCTGTCGTCATGTGCCTTTTCTTACGACAAAGAAATGTCCAGTGAGTCACAAAATTTTTCAATTTTTCTGAAGGTAGTCATGCTTTCTACAAAGTGGGCCTCCGAGGCCTGGTACTGTTTTCCCATTACGTATCTTTTAACGTATAAGAAACATATTTATGTTGTTAGAATTTATTCCTTATCAGAGTCTTCACAGACTTCATTATTTGCTTGCCAAGAGACATAAATCATTACCACATAAATATGGAAGAAAAGAGTTTAATTGTGTTGGGATTCTAGTAACGGATGTATACTAAATGGAAAAATGTACTATGGAAAAACCAAAAATGAGCATGTGGGAAAATATTTTGCATCGAAATGGTAAAGGATTTGGTAAAAATATTATTCATTGATGAATAATACTTTACAACTGATAACATTTTTGAGTTTCAAAGAGTATCTAGTGATAACTTTCTATGTACCTATTCCTGGGTGAATTTCGAATGGAGAAAAAACATTACGAGCTAACACGCAGAAAATACTTTCCGAAATTTCATATTATAACAATAGATAATTACATTCTAAAATTACACCATAGACATCTTTTTTTGTATCATACAAGTCCAAACAGCAAAGTTATTTATCTCCTTAGCACAGTACATCAGGACTAAGACCAAGTAAAGATAAAAAAGAAACCATCAATTATTCCTGCTTATTACAAAACAAAGATTAAAGTTGACCTCACGGATCAAAAAATAGACAATTACACATCATGAAGGCATACTTCTCAGTGACCAATGAGGTTATTTAACGACAAGTTTGACGTTGGTTTTTTTGCATGCATACGTAATGTTCACATAAATGATTCAAGACTAATGTCAGTTGGAAAGGGGTATATGCAACTGACAGAATAATTTTCTCGTGCTAATATGAAAACATGAGTGAGAAACCCTAATATCCTCAAAAGAACACTAAATACTCTTCAAGTCTTCGGGTTTCACAGGAACACTAGTTTGGAAGTCCTATGGATCCTTTACAAAGGAAATAAAGAGGGAAGGGGCATATTTACAAATGTTAATATGGTGGTAAAATTGTTATAAATTCTTTTTAATCAGGACGTTACTTTTCTTTCCAGATGCTATTGATGCATCTTCCAAAAGGACATAAAACAGTGCTTCACAGTGTTTCATGTGCGAAAACAACCTTTTACCAGAACATTAAAAACATTATTCTGAGCTATAATTGAAAATAAAATGTGTAAAATTCCTTTTTAGTATTAATAGTTTAGAATAGTTTATTTAATTACAAACATTGCATTCATTACTTCTTCATTCTGGACCCAAATCAGTGTTTTATTCAGACTGGATATCAGAGGCTCACTAAGTGGATAGTCGCAAAATTCGAGCTCCGTGCATCGAAGGGTTAACAAAGTGTTTCTGAGTAAAATTTTTGTTGGTAAACCTGACATTGATATTAAGTGACAAAAAACATAAAGGACCCAAATATCAAAACTACCTCTTCATAATTGAATACCAAAACTTTCTCTTAATTTCTACAATTTGACCGGAGTACATTTTCTAGAACGTAGATGCATTACAGTGGTCCACACAATGCA
The DNA here is from genome assembly GCA_031308135.1 of Acheta domesticus. Taxonomy (NCBI): domain Eukaryota; kingdom Metazoa; phylum Arthropoda; class Insecta; order Orthoptera; family Gryllidae; genus Acheta; species Acheta domesticus. Next base: position 178,993,164 of record JAHLJT010009419.1, on the reverse strand, counting down.
GTATTCGTTTATATCTCGGTTATTTAATTGTTTCTAAAATCAACTAATGTCATAAATCGACGCTCCCAGCTTTAAATACAATTCTTCTACTGAATTATTTGTTCTTCGCCTTCCCTCAAGAAGTACTGGATAAACATTCCATATTTCTCGGGACAAACAGGCTACACTGCTCTTCATAAGTCACGTGTTGATTTCCCTCGAATGTACACTGCTTCCATGAACTTTACGACTGCATCATCCAGGTCACCCATTAGGATATCTGTAGGAAATTAGTCTTCTATTGGTACAAACGCAATCGCACAGGTTCGAAAGAACAGTTCTTTTCAAGTAATTCATCGCAGTTTAAGTACTGCTCTCTCAAACCTAGATTTACATTTTTTTCTCCATAATGACTCATCCAAATGAAATAGACACCCATTAATTTGCCTTTAGAAAAAAAATTGGAGAGCACTGATATTTGCAATATCAAAGTCACAAATTGCATAACATGGGAGTTACTCGAAGTTGTTACGTGTTGAAAAATTCTTTAATTCTCCACACAGGATCTCACAGGCGACTCTTGATTTATTGGTAAGCAGTGCCTGTACCATAGAATGCCCATGGATCATGTAAATATGTATTTTGAAGAGTTGCATGAAATGTGGAGGAACTGTTTTGAATGTGCCTTCTGACACACGACAAAATTTACTATTGGACGAAAACGGTATGTAGTAACACCACTAGACTCAAGTATGTTCAACAAATACTTTAGGGAAAATTTTTATTGGACGAAAAAGTTAGGACGAACATTCCTGAAAGCCTCTGTAACTCTGAAACAATTCCTTCTAGAATATTAAAACTAGGTTTTCCTGTACGGGAAGGAATGCGAGATTTTCTGTAGCGTAATATAGAAAAGGGATTTTTTTGGTCATTCCAAAATTGGCAATCACCGGGTTGCCAGATACACAGGACGTTTGGTTCCAACGCGAAGATAGTATATTCACTTTTAAAATGACTTAAAAGTGCTATTGTTTTGGAGATTGCATATTTTACGAAAACATTTTTGGACCTTTCTATTTCATTTTTGGATGTTTCCTCTCTGCTGGGTTCTCATGCTTTTCAGAACTTCCCGTTTCATCCGCTAGGGGAGCCACTTCACTGTTAGACTCCAACGTACTTTTCACTTCACCCTGACTGTCGTGTATTAACGTCTCCACAGACACAAGCGCCACCTGTCAACACATCTCGTTGACTGGAAGAATACGCGAGAGCACGCAACGGAGTGAAAACGAACCTTTGAAGTTCTCAGCTTCGTCGCTAGAGAGAGCGCCGAAATCTGCGCTCTTCGGCGTGAGTAGGCGTCAGCTAGGCAACCCATCGCACAGAGATGAAATGCAGGACGTATGGCAGCAATGCTTGTGACTCGAGCATTTTGATACCTACTTTACTGAGTATCTCACGTTCTAGGCTCATTTTATAATTGTTGAACTTGAAATAGAATTCTAGACTACCCACACCGCGAAGGTTTATTAAATATATTAATTCTTAGGAACTATAAACTATTTAAAAGGTTTGCTCTTTTCTTATTTTCTCTTTTATGTGAATCACTTAGGACTGAAAAATCATTTCAAATTATAATAATCATGAAGAATTATTAATATTGGTGCTTTAAATATATTAATATATTTTAAATACATTTGAAAACATCTGCAAGTACACACGACACACATTCTTGATGTAACCTTAATCTATCAGTCAAGCTACCAGGCAAGATATTCCAGTCTTGACGGGTAGCAGGTATACATTTTTTTTAAACGGTGAGAGAACTACAGTAATCCCTCAAAATTCGCGAAAGTTAGGTCCCCAAAAACCATCGCGAATGTCAAATCTGTGAATGTTAAGTCCATCCTTTAACGAACAAATGTGGGTTAGCTTCCTGGATATCGGAAAGCTGATTCAAAAAGAAAGAAAAAATATCTGACAAACAATTGCAGTAGAACTGAGTTAGCGCCACTACAAACTGTTCACAATTAATATCTCAAAGAGCAGAAATAAAATGATATTTGAAACTTATTTCAAAGTTGAAAGTGATTGAGTAAAGGATTTGGTAAATTTGTCTCATCACCCTCGTCGTTGTTCTAAAATCCCAATATGGAAGGGTTGCTGATTCTATTTCTCTCTTAAATTTCGAAGTTATTTCCATGTTCGGATCACATTCGAAAACCCTTTCCATCAGAACTCCATTAACCTGCAGATTTAGAACGCCATTAACCGTTTTGAAGTTGCTCAAGAACGCAGTTTTGCCCTTGTTTCTGCATTACGTTCGAGGTTCTTTTCGCTGATGGTTTCCTGAAGCTCTTCTTCAGTGAGGTCATTATAATGAGAATTGCACATATCCTGAATGGCTTTTCTGACCACGAGGTCAAAATCCTTTGCTCTAATTTGACGTAACCTAATAGAATTATTTAACAATTCTGTTATTCTATTAATGTGATTTGAAATTCCAATTTAGACATTTTTTAAGAACGTGAGCTCCTGTGTTTGCTGAGTTCGGTCACAGACAACTCTGATATGGGCAATGAAATGTGCCCGCTTTCAAAATTTTCGACCAAAAGACGCACTAGCGAATGTCGCGAATCATCAAGTCGCGAATGTTAAAACCGGTAGCTTTTCAGTAGTCGCGAATGTTCGGAACTCACGAATAGCGAATTCTCGGAAGTCGAGGGATTACTGTACATACAAACGCATGTTTAGCATAAATTCACACATTCCAAATACTGTTATTTCTTACTTACAAAATATACTTAGGGCCGTTTTTACAAATGGGGTTTAAACCACAGAATAACGTTGTCCCGGGTACAGCGCTCCTTCGTGCTTTCTACAATCACGAGTTATCCCCTCCAGGTGGTGTAACTACTGGAGTTTCTTAAACCACCACTCGGCCTGGGGTTAGGCTCTTATTCCGCGCTTAACCCAGGACGGAGTTTGCAAATGGCGGCATTAGTCAGCAGTGGTTTACAGCTGATCTATTGGAGCAGAGCCGATCGGATTTCCTTGGCGCAAAACTTTCTTTCGAAATTGCAGAAATTTAATTTTTCTAATTTAAAGTGGTCGTTAATGCAATTAACAAGGTTTGTTGTTAACTTTCGTTTTACAAGAACGATTCCAAACTATTAGTCCCATTAGTTTCTTTATTTTAACTTTTCTATAACTTAGTTAATTAGTAGGTGTTGTGTAATAAATGTTTAATATTCTCAATTTATTTTCCGTCAGCTAGTTTAGGTTATATTTATTTCGGTGCAAAGGAGTGCACTGGTAATAAAAATGCAGCTTTTGTAAAGAAGAAACAGCAGAAGATTGCAGTCACAAATGCCAGTGCTAAGGAAGAAACTTTTTTAGAATCAGATGTCATAGTCATTGTTCATTATCTGACAAAATCGTACCGGTCACACCATCAGCCAGTGCGAACATTTTTTCCATGTTCACTGATGTTTTTCCTGCTGAACAGTGAAATATCTGAAGAAGAGAATTGCACTTACATGTTACTTCACAAGTGTGTTTGGAAACATTTACTAAAAGGATGTGTGTGAGTGCTGTCTGTGGATCCTCAAATCTCCTATGCATTGAAGTAAAACAATCAATGTCATTTGCTCATCAGTTAGTGAGCAAGTGTAATAATAATTGTGAACAAGTGTTAAATAAAGTTTCAACTAGCCCTCTTGTTCCTGTAACATCATCTTGTACTAGGCCACCATATGAAGTGAATAGGAAAATTGTGGATGCTTCTTTGCAAATAGGTAGGGGCTATTCAGCAGTAGAACAGTTTCAATGGTAATTGGTTTACCATCAATGAATGTTTCAAATTACAACTCTCGTGTTCTTGCTGTTATTAAAAACAATGCAAAAATGAAAGAGGAAATTTTGAGGCTTTCATATGCAGCCATACATGAAGCTTACACAGATGTACTAGATTCAGTTAGTGATGAAGTTATAAATTTATCAGTATTGTATGATGGAACACGACATAAACGATACATCTCATACATACACCTCATTATGGAATGGGAATTGTTATCGATACCTTGACTGGTCTTGTTACTGATTTCATTTTGTCAAAATACTGTGGCACTTGTGAAAAGAACAAGAGCAAATTAGGAGAAGAAAGCTGTGAATATAAAAAATTAAAAGAAATTCATGATTTAAGTGGTGAGTGTCATAATAACTTTAATGAATTTTCAAATGCAATGGAGGTAGCTGCAGAGAGTATAAGTATGGGTTGCTGCAATTGAGATATTGAGGAAGAGTGTCCTGTCTCATAATTTTAGATATACAACAATACTGTCGGATGGTGATGCAAAGACTTTCAATTGCCTTGTGAAACTAAACATCTATAGAGACAACTTTATTATTAGAAAAAAAAGAATGTATAAAACATGTGATGTAAAGATTTAAAAGAGGTTTAAAAAAAGAATCCAAGAATGAAAAGTGAAGGGTGTTACACATGGTAAAAAACAAGGCAATTTTAATTTTGCATAGTCTTGTTTGAATAGTAATTTTGCATAGTCAAGTCAATAAAAGAAGAAAAGAAAATAGATGTTGAAAGTGCAATGTATGCATCTGGGCAATTTTAAAGAAAACCTTTATTAATAAACTGTGTATGCGCAATCTTAAATTTTCATTTTCACTTTCCCGGTAATTCATTTTCCTTACATTCTCCCATATTTAAAATCTTACCCATTTAATTATCCATCTCCTCCATTTAATTTTCAATCAATTAAAGTAATAATTTAGGAACCTGTAGATTAATATAATTATGGTAGCATTTTTGTCTAAAGCCATTAGAATTAAAAAAATATTTGGTTATTTTTAATTTATTTTGGAGTGATAGGCAATACCAAAAGTAAACATCTTTTTCTCAGATACTAATAAAAATATTTTGAAAATAAAACATGATTATTTAAACATGTATAATAAACAGTTAATTAAAATGTCAGTAAGATACATTAATTTATTTGCTAATTGGGCTATTTTAATGTCAATAACTTGTCTCGAGAGAGCACAAGGCTCAAATCGACACCAGTGGCGCAAGCTCAAGCTCTCCGATCGCTCGGGTGTCTTCGTATATACGTTCATGGCTCCGCAATTTGCACTCCCGCCCGAGACAAGTCAGCGTGCTCTGCTGAAATCTTATCCACGGAACGTCGATAATACCCAGAAAGCACTGCAATTTCGTGCTTCAGTACTGCCAACTATTGCTACCCTGTTCCATGCGAGGGATAGTTATTTCATTGGTGTAACTGCGTTTGTAGAATGCATGAGATGCTTATACCAGAAGGATAACTTAACTCCGCGGATACGGAGACCACGGTTTAAACCCTGTTTGTAGAAACGGCCCTTACAGTAATAAATTCTTAACTTACGGTAAGTTAATGAATAGCTAATAATCCATAACTTTAGAAAGGTAATAAATAACTTACAGTAAAAATTCCGATCAATCATACGTACTAGAATTAGAGAGAAAATGAAATCATGTAAAAGTAAATATTGCATAACTCCATAGCCTCCACAAAATTTTCTATAATGTTCCCCAAAACACTTGTCTAACCATTTCAAAATGCATACGGCCCAACGATTACGTTCTTTACCGCTACTTCGCATTTCTCGGCAGAACACGTTGTCCTTCAGTAAAGCATATAACAGAACTGTAGTTTTTAACCAAACGTATATAACATACGAAAATGAAACTATTTCACACATTTTATCACGAAAATTTTGTGTATAGATAAAAAGTACGATCAGTCATGTTACTCCCTCAACAAACGGTCGTCTTTCGATTTCGTGCACAATAGCACATTCACTAGCCATTGCCTACGACCCTTCTCGCTTTTAATTTTCTCGCCACGGCTTAAGAGAGAGTATTGTTGTAAGAGGTAAGTTAAGAGAGAGTATTGTAATGCTGCGGGAAGAAACGACAACTTTTTGTCAGAAAACTCTTATTGCCGGGCCATCGGAACGAAAAAGTGGATAAATACTATCCTTATCAATAGTAAATTACTTCTTCTAACACGTTGTCTAGTCATAATTCATGTTTTGTTGTTCCTTGATACCGAAAAATCGGCTGCCTGCCTCTCCGTCTATCCGTCCGTCTGCGAACAACGCTAGTGAGGAAGCCGTAAGTAGGATTTTAATGTTGGTAAAATTGATTTTCCCCATTCGATTTGGTTGATATTGCGGCGTCATCAATTTGAAACAGATGTTTTAATTTTTGGGGGGGTTCTTTAACCCGGAACATGGTCTCCAATATTATTTCAGTAGTATACCTTGCCTTTGCGGCTCTCACACGCAACCAATATTTATAAAGGAGGTCTGTAAAGAAAGACAATTTCACGGAGACGTGACGAGTTGCACTTTGACTTTAAAAATGTGAATGATTTGTTTAAAAACGTATCTAACTATTCATGTAAAATGCAACCCGCAACGCACGTCAGGATTTTCTAATCTATATTGTTAAATAATTCCTAAAGGAACCATTCTAGGACCTTAAAAATAAAAATGTTGAAGTCAAAAGCCTCAAAGAAACGTTCCTCATACCGTAATCTACAGGATGAGATCTTCTTGACCACACTTTTGTTGGTTCGACACTTATCGATTCTACCTCACCTGTTCAGAGCCTATAGAATCTGCAACTGTATGTGAAATTACTAATTACTTTATATTCTATGCGACTGAATTACACGGGTGTACCTCTTTTCTCGCTAATAAAATTAAATAAGAAGAGTTTGTGTTGGCAATGGCATTTTATATTGTAATCAATTACAATGCGATATATAGAACAAGTGACGGAGCATAAGAGGATATTTTTTTAAAACTGTTATTTCTACCTGTTCAATTTCCATTTCTACCATTTCAATTCAGAGAGGGTATTGAAGAAAAATATATATTACAGGCTTACTATGGAAATAGAAAAATAAGGAAGAGGGTGGGGTATAGCATGCCAGAGTTCTCGCACGGGTACGCTAGATTTCATAATAATAAACATATTTTATTAAATTGTGACCTTGAACAGCGTAAAGAATTCTTAAGAAAATGGAGTCGGTCTTGTTTTCGTTGAAATCTTTGAATTTTCTAAAATTGCAAACATTCAAAATTTTTCGGCGTCTTTCTACAACTACAATTATGAAGTTCAATTTTTTCTTAATGAACTGTTATCAGAAACTGATCTTGAAATCAGATCATACTCAATTTTTCGAAAATACTGGTTTTTGTATAATTTTGCGTGAAAAATAGACGTTTTAAAATCTTTTAAAACTATTATTTACTGAAAAATGGCTTCAAATTTCATCATTATTTTTTTTCTTTTACATAGAAAAGTATGGTAAAGAAAACGGTGTTGGTCCAATTTTCGGCGCACTCTGCATTTTCGAAAATTATAAACAAAAAATTAACATTGCAAAAGTATAAAATTTATTATAGTGATTTATTGTTATATGAAATCTGTTCCAAAACATTAGTTCTTTACAAAATTCATATACAAGTTTTTAAAAATGAGTATTTTAACCTAATGTTGAATTTCCCGCGCTTCGTTTGACGTTTTGACGAGATGTCAGTTCGAAATTCTTATGAACTCTCATTGTTGGATATGGACATGGAACCATTACGAGGCACTACATATTTTTTATTTATTTAATGTCAAATCGGTTGAAACTGTGCGTCAACTACAACGACGGGTAATGGGGTTTTTGCTGCAGCATGAGAATACTCTCTCTTCTATGCGGTTATATACGAGAAAGTAATAAAACAATGCATTCGTCTTAAATGGTGGTGTCAACCCAAACATGGTATTTTGGATACTTATTAAAATTAACAAAAATAGTATTTTGTCTCTTACACACAATTTTTGAAGCGTCATGCACATATTTTCTTCAAACGTGTTTACTAATGAGGCATGTGTGTATCAGAACTCGTAGACATGTTTGTAGAAATTAGCAGGAAGTTTGCAGATATCTCAAATAAATGTTAGAGATATGAGTGCGTCATACTAATTAGGGAAGTGTGTTGTAACACAGTTAATTGCAATAGGAACTAGTGGTGCTACAGAATGGCACAGACTTTCCCGTATTTGCTTTCTATTTCCTTGAGTCTGGACTAGCTATTTGAAATTGCCACATATCCGTGCCAGCTGCCATCTATCGCCACCCAAAGTACATTTTTTGACATTTTCTTAACTTCTTGATTCCTAATGATAGAACGGAAATATTTATTTTAAAATATTAAAGAACAGTAAGACCTCGTTGTAAATGGCAATTTTCTTTGAAAAATTAGGAGCCGTTTTTAAAAAATGACGTTTAAGCGCAACTAAAAGTGAGAAATTTGAAGCTCATTTTCAAAGAAAACTTTTGAGTTTTCGAAAAACTTTATAGAAAGTCACTTGAAGCACTTACACTCACAAATATAATAGTGTTTACAGCTTTCTGGAAATTTGCATATTAAAGGTGTGGGAGATCTTTCAAACAAATGACAATTATGTAATTGCATAATTGCATTGCATGTTTTTGCAAAACTTATATTTATGTAATTTTTGTAAAAACGAAAAAAATACCACAAATTGAACTTTGCGTCACATAAAAGAGTGCAATTGGCACTATCCGCTCCAAAAGTTTGAAAAAATTAGAGTCATTTATGAGAAAATGGGATTTGCACGTTTCTGAAAATGCGGAATTTCGAGCTAGTTTTCACAGAAAATGGTTGCGTTTTCGAGAAACTTTACTTGTCATTGTTTAAAGCACATGCACTCACAAATATAAGGATGTGAACAAGTCACCAGTAATTTAAATATTTCCGACGTGGGAGAAGTCAAAAATATTACATTTTGTAATTTCTCAATAAACAAAAGAATAGGGCAATAAAGTAATTATTTCATTTCATAGAGTAGATTTAGCACTATCCCTACAAAAAGTATAAAGAAAAAATATGGAGTTGTTTTTGAGAAAATCGTGTTTTTGTAATTTTTTAAAATTCCAAATATTGCACGCAATATTGCGCGAGAACTACTATAATTTTCAAAAATGTACATGACCTTAGTGGTAGAACTCACTTTGGAGAACAAATTTTAATTGAAAGAAAAATCTCTATCTTCAATTTTGTACTTGTAGGACGAGCCGAAAAAATTCAAATTTTTTAAATTTTCGAAAGCTCAGAGTTAACCGTAAAAATGAGACCTATGGCACCTTTATAAGTGTATTTTACTTTATCCTTACAAGAAATTGAAAGAAAAACATTGGATCCGTTTTTGGGTAAATTTTGAAAATGTTCGGAGGGCTTCATGTAAAGTACCCATAAATATTGAAGAAAGGCGGCGCCTCGAGTAGACGCAGATCGACAGGGAATATCCATTTTGGATGAAATCGCATGTATGGTTCAGGCGCTAGTGTTGTTGGCAGATTGACGGACGGACGTTTTAAAAAACACTGTTTCGGTATCAGGGGACCCCAAAACGTGTATTTCCGTTAAAATATCCAAATGGATTTTCCGCATTATTACATAACTTTCCCTATACTATGTATATTACTCCGTATATACGTACGTATACGGGAAAATAATAATGAAGACAAATTTTATATTGTAATTTAATTTACAACACGGTGAAATAATGTCTGATTTTAATTGTTTTGCTAATTATTGTTGTTAGCAATCAAAATAAGTATTTTCTTCTTTCTTTCTTTACAATGGCGGTCTTTCAAGTTGGGCGTGTGATTTTAAATTAAATATTGTTTACGGAGGGTACGTTTTTTAAATCTTCGCACTCTAAAAATGCGAAGTAATTAAAATTTTCATTCCAGACCTATTGGATTTTCTAATAGAAAGCATTCCTTTTTCTCAACTTATAAACCAAATAGTTAAAAATACATGTTTTAATGTGAATGTTCTGTTTAATGTGAATGAAACACTGTTTTACCACGCGACAGTTAATTTAAAATTATTAGTTCCTCCCGATTTAATTTTAATACATCTTTTACTTTCACGTTTTTAAGATCTGGTCTTTTATGTATGTTAGCTAAGGTATGTAACGCTGGACATTTAATTAAAAACAAAATTCGTGATTAACGCTCTGTGTGCGTGATATGATGTACGAGGTATACATGGCAGGACGAAGGGATCTTGCACATCCAAGGAGCTTCTTTTCTATTACAAGAACTACCACCTCTTCCCCATTTCGCGGCTGAAGTCAGCTCGCGTTGCAGCGATTACTCAAGTAGTGCAATGTTCTCTCACAAGAGAGCATCTCTACCTTCGACGTGCACAATGAGCTAGAATACACTACACAGAGTAGCTGACTAATGGAGCTATAAATGCATGGAGGTGGCATTACCAACATCTCTCTTGTTCCGGAAGAGAAGCCAGTCGGGATCCGGAAGTCCGCTAAATTGGTGTGCCAAAATCACGTGTGTCAAAGACAATAGTAAATGGATAGTTCCCATGTTTCAGTGGAATTTAATAACCTTCGGAGTATTGAAGAGTATAGTTAGTAAAACGGAGAAGCTTCTTTACAAGTTGTGGGGTCACTGAAAAGTATTTTCGGTGCGTTGAATCCAAAGTAATCTCACACGTAAAACGAATACTACATTAATAAATGTGCTTCTTCTGCTTTGGAGATTTCTTATAAGATCTCTCACAAAAAGTATGCAAATTAATTAAAAACTTTACACTGCTAACATTCTGAATGAACATGTGATACACAAATGATTATGAAATATTCTTAGAATTACTGTTTCCTAAGTATTAGAAGTATGGATACCATACCAAAGATATATTAAAAAATGTGTTTTGTCTTACTGAACATTACTGTTACAGTTTACTATTTACTTACGTAAACATTAAGTACTCGCATCTGAAGTCAAAAGAGCAGCGTCCTAAAGTTTGAAGTTTGTAGATGGGCGAATAATACAACTGATGTCAACATTGTGCAAAACTTTCGGGTTTCTTTGTAAAAGACGTCAAAAATAATAATGGAAGTCATTGAAGACATCTTCAGTGATTCTTCTCTTAGGTGTGATAAAAAAGCTGCAAAAATTGTTCTGTGAGTTTCCACAAATGTACGTATTATAAAGAAGTTCTACAAAATCCTCTTCTTGAAAATGAACCGGGCATAACTTGCTGTGTTTTGGCTGTCAGTTGTCTTTTCACACAATTCTAATCCACTGTGCTCTCCTCTTCGGTATAAAAAGGAAAATCATCAAAATTACCCAGTCTCTTTAAATTTTACTATGTGCTCCAAACCATGTAAAGAAATTGCTTATATGACGAACTGTTACGAAAGCTCGTTAACCTCATCAAGGCTTTTTAACATCAACAACTATGACAAACAACACACGTCAACACGACGATGCCTACAAGATTTTTTAGCACAGCAATATCGTTGGTGGCTTCAAGTTTGTGACGTCATGCCTCTTCCTGTATTTGTAACTCCATGGGCTGAGACTATGGCTTCAGTGCTCATCGTGGACGCTCAGCGAAGTGGTCGCTCAGCGACCATATTTTTTGCAGTTAAAACATGAGAGGTGACTCATGGTGGCGTGTAGAACTGAGTACTAAATCAACGTGTTGTTTGTAACAGATCATATTTGTTTATTGTAGCCTTTTCAATTCTTAGTACTTAAATTATCTAAGTGGATAACATAATATATTCACAAAGCCTTCAGAATGTTTGCAATATAATTGTTGAAATGGAAGTCATCAAAGCACAAATAACTTTATTACTTTGTTGTCACGTACGTATATACGGAATAAAATACGTAGTTTAGAGAAAGTTGTGTAATGCTGCGGAAAATCGATTTCGAGGTTTGATAGGAATACACGTTTTGGTGTCCCCTGATATTTAAAAAGTCTATTTTTCAAAACCTCCGTCTGTCTGTCCGTCCGTCTATCTGAGAAAACCATTAGCGCCTACAGCATATGTAGGATTTTTTCCAAAATGGATATTCCCCAGTCCATCTGACTCTACATAAGGCGCTGGAGATTTTTAAAAACATTTAAGATTTGGGGTTACATGATGGCCGCGAATTTCTTCTTTAAATTTTTTGAAAGACTAGAATAAAATGTACTTATGACGTCGACATAGGTCTGTATTTCACGGTTAACTCAATTTTTGAAAATTACAGAAGTGTGAAGGTTCTTATTTTTCTTTGCCCTGTATTAAATTAATTTCATTAAAAAAATAGAAGAATCACATTTTATTTGAAAGGGTCGATGATTCAATGGCATACACCGCTGATCTCAAAAATGACAACTTACCGTTTAATTATATTGACCAAAAAAATTCCAAAATTTCAAAATAAAATATTTATTACAATAACTGGAAATTAAACAATAACAAAAAATAAAAGAACTTTACACAAACAACTAAAGGAAGAACTTTACAGTCTGTTCGCATTTTCAAAATACGTCTTCCTGCTCACGTGCACAAGTCGTCACACATCTTTCGTATTTCCCAAATCTTCCAGCTCTTCCAAGACATACATTCGGCAATTAAATAACTCAGCCCTTACTTATGACTGAACGTCTCTCATTCCATAAAACTTTTCAATCGTCCACCAGACCATATATCACCCTCAGTTCAACAAGACGTTCTTTCTCCATCTGGTTGTTGATTTTCCTCTTCTTAAGCAATCTATCTGTTGCCTTGGTGCTACATATATCAGCCCCAGGCGGCCGTGCCCACACAAGAATACCTTTTGTATAAATACATGTTCCGTGACATTCTGACTCATTACAGAAGTTTGCATTTTTTTCGGCGTCTTTCTACAATTACAAAATTAAAGATAGAGATTTTCCTTAATATGAAAATTGTTGCCCGTAATTAGTTCTTTCATTAAGGTCGTGTACATTCTTTTGAAACTTTTGTTAGTTTTCGCGCAATATTGCGTGCAATATGTGCAACATTAAAAAATAACAAAAACAAGATTTTCTCGAAAACGGCTCTAAATGTTTTCTTTAAACTTTTGGAAAGGATAGTGCCTATGAGATGATACACACGCCATATTACTCTATTCTTTTGTTTTTTCATGTATTTTTTGACTACCCTCTCTCGTCGTTAATATTTACACTAGCGGCGATTTGTCCACATTGTAATTATGAAAATATGTGCTTTAAATGATGTCTAATGAAGTTTCTTGAAAACTCAATAGTTTTCTGGGAAAACGAGATCAAAATTTCGCATTTTTAGAAACATTCAATCACCATTTTCTGAAAAACGCCTCCAAATGTTTTCTTCAATTTTTTTGTACTGATGGTACTTATTCTACTGTTTAAGATAACGCATATTTAATTTTTCCCTATTCTTTTGTTTTTTCAAAAATTGCACAAATGGAATTTTTTGATATATGTTTGACGCCATTAATATGGACATTTCCAGCGATTTGTAAATATTATTGCATTTGTGAGTGAAAGTTCAAATAAAGTTTTTGGAAAACACAAAAGATTCCTTTGATACAGAGCTTCAAATTTTGCATTTACACTTAAACGATTTCTTCTTAAAAACGGCTCCAAAATTTTCAACAAAAATTTCCATACAGGACGAAGTTTTACTCTTATTTAAAATTTTAAAAGTAATATTTTGAACCTACAATTAGGAAAACGAAAAATTGAGAATAAAAAAAAATTATTTACTGCAGTGACTGATGGCAGCCACCAAGAGGATGGTGGCAAGACCAAAAAGGTGGCCCACACCAAGAAAATTAGAAAACTTTCCTACGAGAAAGTCTGTGCCATTCTGCAGCACCTCCAGTCACGTTTGTCGCCTTATTTATTTGTTTGTTTGCTTCTTATTGCAATCACATTCACTTTCAGGCAGTAAGCTAACTACAATAACATTTCAACAACTTTCGTTCTTACGACAATAACCGATGCAGGAATAACGTGTCTTCAAAATGTCTCAATTCTTTCTCCTTACATAATGTGATTTCGTTTTTAAAGATTGGTTTTTGGTCGTGGAACGCATAGTAAGAGGGTTGATAGTACGCGTGGCCCGCTCCCACCCGGCTTTAACCAGCGCCAACGGAATACTATACTGAGATTTTTCTAACTTTGCCCCACGAGGCCCGTCATCACGATGGACTATGTCACGGTATTTCGTGACGTTCAGAATCGTGCCGCCAGATACCGCACGATCGCAACCGTATTAAGCAGTACCTAAGAACATGCACCTGCTAGCGGCATGACGGAGAAAGACGCGAAATGCGATATTCCATCGTGGACATAGGAGCTTGAGGGGCAGAGTTAGAAAAATCGCACTGTAGAATACTCTGTTTCTCCAGAAGGCGCTGCTTTCACTGCAAAAGCATGGCTTCAATTTGTTACAAACGGAGGAGCTTCTGCCACTCTATATAGTATGTTCTAACTCTTTGGACTTTAGAGCGTTCATATCGCCGCCGTTCCCAGCCTGTCTCTTCGTAAACAGACGTGCGGGCAACCCCTATTCTCTCCTCGGTCATCAACATCTCCTCCGGATGGAGGAGCAACAGACAGGCGGCAGTGCATTTGCAGACAGTGGCAGTGGCGCGAAAGGGAAGATATTCCCTCAAAAAATGCGATCGAGATCTGGGCATGTTCCTGCAGACTTCTAGCCCACGACCCTATTTTGCATCTAGCTCCCGAGAGGTTTTCTGCAGGGTTTTCAAAAATTACTCATACTTTTCTTCAAATGCTTTGCCATCAAGCTCAAATATCAAGAATTTTGGACCAGTGACGTAGGGCCTGCCGGCTGTTTCTTCTCCGCATCAACAAACAAAGATGACTCGGACAATTTTTTCAAAGATTTTGGTACATTGTGTGTTTTTTAATTTTTTTTAGTTTCATGCAACAAAAACATAAAATTTTAATAATTCATCCATGGTTTTTATACTCTTCTTGGTGAGCACTCAACATTGTTTCAGTTTGTATTGTGCGACATATGATGACTCTATCTTGACTTTCTAGTACACTTCTACATTTAGTGAGACCCTTAGCTATAGGGTAATTTTTAGAAAGTTACATTTTTTCTGGTCCTACCCCCTATTCCTGTTTCATTCGTCAAGACAATTATGTATGCAAAATTTCCGCTCAATCGGACAATATCTATAGGCGACCCTAAACAACTTAAAGTTGCAATGAGTAAACGCAACAAATAATTACATTAAAAAGCGGTAAAATTATCCACCGAGACTTTTTCTTTTTTCCTGGATGTTTATGACTCATTCTTGCATCCACAGCAATTATTTAAAAACATTCTAAATCAAAGTACTCAACGAAGTGTTCATTCAATAATTTCTTAAATAACATGAAAAATTAAAGAGATGTTACCTTTTAATAGTGTGGGCATATACCTTTTAATAGTGCGGGCACGAATGTCCAAAAAGATGTAACCACTTAAATGGTCCTACATAATTTTTAATTTTTATTTGTTGCGGACTAGATATGAGCACCTTACTCTGAAAGAGAGAAGAAAGCGGCTTCGAAGGAAGTGTTTAGGTCACCCACAAGAGTAAGAAACAAAATTCAGCAATGGTTTAGGATCCTCCAAGCCGTTTCACTATCCGGCGACTGCATGAGAAATTTGTACGTACCGGGTCTCTAACCAATGACTGTAAAGGAAGCAGAGGACGTCCAAGAAGTATTCGAACGGAAGATATAATAAATGAAATGAAAACTGGACAATGATAAAAAAGATAGCAAAAGACTTCAAAGTGCTGAAATGGGATTTCTGAGATCAATAGCTGGTTATAATCTGACGGACAAGAAAAGGAATTTGGAAATTTGTGAAGAACTTGGAGTGTGTAATCTTCAAGAGCAAATTAACTATTGCCGCAATTCCTGGATACAGCACATTGAAAGGGTGCAAGAGAACCGCCTACCGAAAAGAATGCTGCAATACCGGGATGAAGAAATCCTGGTCGCCCAAAGGAGATATTGGGTGAAAAGATGGGAATGGAGGAGTCACAGGAAGTGCCTATATACCTGAAGGAGGAGAAGAAGAAGAAGAAGATCTTTGTCTGCTTCCAGAATAACGTGAGCCATTTTTGCCTTTCCCTGCGTTGGGACACTGTCAAACAAGACTAAAACCACAAGGGAACTAAGTATCAGAGATAGTTGGAATTTTTTTAAGCAGTTTCACTGATTTCTGGGTCAATTCCTGGAACAATATCAATAATTGTTCAGTTAACGCATAAATAGGAATGATCTTGACTGTCCGGGTGACGGCGCGTCGATGGCTGAGTTGCCGACGATTCGACCATCTTATCGTGGTCTTCCTCAGGGTATCTATATCTAAAAGTATCAGTGGTATCTCTATCTAAAAGTAAAGTGTTAATCTAAATGTGAGTATAGTTAATAATTCTATAATAAAAATTAAAAACATAACAATTTACACGGCAAACATTCAAAACTTCAAGGCCGATGGGCGTCACCATAGAGTTGTTCAACTGACTCCAAATTTACTTGAATCGTATTTTCATTGATTGGCACCAAGTAGGGGGATGGTGTGTGTGTGTGTGTATATATATACTAGCTGAAGTACTCGGCGTTGCCCGGGCATTATTACAGAATATTATTAGACAGGAAGACTAATTCCATCTTTTCATGTCCTGCGGCTGGGCCTACATCTATATCTTTCATTGTATCTCTTCTCCGCTCTACTCCTTCCTGCCATGATCTGTCCGTCTCAGTCCCGATAGCAATGTGTTGCTAGTACACAATAAATTGACAATGTACTGAACCACTTAAAAAAACAATATTAACTTCATCAGAAGTGCTAGAGACTACTGATATTGAAATTTGAATAATAAAATAGAAACCAAGGACTCCAAGAATATTTTATTTGCATCGACAAATATTTTTGTATAAATTAATATTTGCTTATTTTTGTACAAAAAATGGATGATTGCATTAATTGTGAGAAATTGATATACAAAACAACACATTTATTAGTCTCCACATGTAAAGAACCATTGTTGCATTACATATCACTGCACTACTTAGTCTCTAGCTCATATTAAAACAAAGTTCAACAGGGTCAAAATTAACTGCAAAGAAGACAACTGGCATATGAAGAAAATGAAATTACAACAAATGTACAGAATCACTGTAGAATGTTTTATGTAAAACGACACATTTTGTAAATTAAACCAAAGCTTCAGGGTACACCACATTGGCAGTTTCATTATTTTTTGGAAGAAGCAAGAATTGGTTATCTTTTGACCCAACACGGGAGAGTGCTACATACAGCTGACCGTGAGAGAAGACGCTTTCTCTAAGATCGACACCAACAAACTTGAAGGATTGTTCTTGTGCTTTATTGTAATAGCGAAGCATGGTTTAACGGGAAACTGCAGCCTTTTAAATTGAAAAGGTAAATCAGACGGAATCATTGGAATTCTGGGTATTAGAGCATTTTCACCAGATGCTGGACCAGTAAGAATTCTGGTGTGTAAAATATTGTTGGCAAACTTAATTATTTGAAGTCGTGTTCCATTACAAAGTTTTGGGGCATTGGGGTTACGAAGTAATATAATAGGTGTACCAATTTTCAAATTTAATTTATGTGGTGGAAGACCTGTTGGGTTGAGCGAGTTTAAAAATTCTGGTGGATAATGAACACTCTCGTCATCATTCAGAACAGTGTCAAATGATCGATATTCTTTTGTTTCTGCTTGAAAGCGCTGTAGGATTTGATGATTAATTTCATCTACCACATTATTTTTTGGAGACAGTCTTTCACAAAACCATGAGTGTGTCTTATTTAGGATTGTTTGCACATCCTCATATATCTTCTGAATTAAATCATCTATAGTGTGAACCACGTGACCATACCGATGATCTACTAATATATTTTGACTATTGATATTGGTAACTGAACCGCTTCCAACTGCGAGAAGCAATGCTGCAAATTGCGCAGAATCTGAGTCATCAGTTAACAAAGTCCTCATGTTTGTACTGAGAGTCATTATTTTAACGTTCTGCCAAATTGGGGATGTCTTTAAACTTGCTTTGATTGTATCAGCTCTAGTGCCTTTAGCAATTACAGGCAAGGTTTGCCGGAAGTCACCAGAAAATACAACAGTAACTCCTCCCATTAATTTGGAAGATGATCGTACATCCCGTAACATTCTGTCAACAGATTATATGTGACATCTGTTGCTCATGGTGCACTCATCCCAGATAATTAATACTGAATCACGAAAAACCTTTGCAATAGAACTATTCTTACTAACATTACATGTTGCTTGTTCTATAAAAGTTGTGTTCAAAGGCAATTTAAAGGTAGAATGTGCTGTTCTCCCACCTTTTAATAATGTTGCTGCGATTCCAGAAGACGCGACTGCAATGACAGTTTTTCTCTCTGATCTACATTTATCAATAAGTAAATTGATTACAAACGTTTTACCGGTGCCTCCAGGGGCATCAATGAAGAACAGGTTACCGTTGTCATTTTGAACACTGTCAATAACTGCGCTGAAGATTGTTCTTTGATCAGGAACTAATTTTGGCAAATTTTCTTTTAGGTATCGATGCACATCACACATGCTATATGTATCTCTTGTATAGTCAGAACTTTGTCTACTTGGCTCAAGAATACCAAAATCACGAAGTCGCTTATCACTGAAAGATGCAATAATGTCTTCTAGAATAATTAATCCTTCATTGAATACATCCACTGAGAATGGTAAATCTTGGTTGTCTTCATGCAAACGCTTTTGAAAAAGAATATCCTCACACATGACTTCCTTGAATTCACACCACAAACTGCTTGGATCAGATGGCTGACAGAATACCAATAGTATCGCAAATAGTTCACGAATATGTGAGGGTGACTATGTAAGTGCAGCATCACTCAGCGTGTGTTTCCAATGCCCATCATTTTCTATGAGGGCCAGTTTCTTACACGCTGTCTGGTAAGAAGGCTGTACAATACTGTTCACTGTTTTTAGCATAGCAAAAGAAGTTGGACCACGAATGTGATGTAGAAGCAGACGAAGGTAATAGCATTCTGTGAAGTTTGGATGCACAGTGTAAACTCTTCCAAGAGCAGCATCTTTCCTTACACCCAAATGCCCTGCAACCAGTTGTCCACGTTTCCTTCTCTGCCAATTTTTATTTCTCCAGACATAAAATGCAGGCACTTCACAATAAAGCAAGTTTTTGCAAAATCATCATCTTGGCACAGTTTGAAAAAGCCAGTTAATGTTGTCTGAGGAGGATTTTCTAAAACTTGCAGAATATTATGCTGGTTGAAATACACCCTTTGACCATTTTCTAAGTGCACCGCCAGATGAATTACAGCTGGGTATCTTTCTTGAATTGGCAGCTCAAATATTCGCCAGAAGGCTTCCGATGTGCTCAAATAGCGACCATTTATGTACTTTTCAATGTCATTGAAATCATTTTGTACAGTAAAAGTTGCTCTATCATTACCTTTGTTAACATACTTAGTAATGTATTTGATTGCTTTCACAGAGTGACAGTATTCTACATTAATATGAGCTGAAAAGCATCTGCTTAGGACTGGTGAATACGGAACAACCCATCGATTATCCACTTGTGTATCAGAATGTCTATCCAAAACTGCAATGTGACCACCATCTTCAGGCGAACGTCTCCTATAAAGTGGATATCCATCAATGTCTGACTGAGTATGAACAGTGAAAGAGCGTGGGAATCTCTTATTGCATTTACCATTGACCATAAATGGCGATCGTGAATTGTATTCTCCACATGGTCCATGAATTATGTGTTTGGAAACAATTTCGTAAAGAAGAGGATCTTCTTCTTTATTGGGTATCTCAGCACTAATAATTAAGTCAATTTCATCTGGTTGTATTTTTCTTTGAAGCCAAATCAGAATATGAGCATGGGGCAATCCTCTTTTTTGCCATTCTACTGTTGACATATGGCATACAGTTGCGCCAAAAATGTGGTTTTTGGTGATCAAATTCATCAAGTTTTGGTATTTCAGATGAAATACACGTGAAATAATATCATGTCTGTCATGAGGATTCTGTCCCACATACAATTCATGTCTGATTTCTGGCCATTCGGGGTTGCATGTCATTGTAATAAAAAGATCAGGGCGACCATGGTGTCTCACGTATGTCATAGCATCCTGGGTTTTCTCATGGAGGTACCTTGGTGAACCAGTAAAAGTAGATGGTAAAATGACCTGCTGTCCAATATTTAGTGGATTTATGTTAGCGTCATTGTTAATTGCATCTCGAAGATGAATGTAGTTCTCTGCTCTTAATGTTTTTTTATTTTGTTTGATATATCCAAGTCTTTCTGTAATCATTTTAGCAGCCATGTCAACAACAAACTGATTCAATAATTGCTGGAACATTAGCAGAAAATTCACTGTACCTTCCCTCACCATAAATCTATAAGAATAGTATTGCATGCAAGATATTTTCTTTGAAAGGTTTTGGTTTACTCTTCCTGAAATTACTTGTGGAATATTAATAGAATACCCATCTTCTCCATTAACAAATATGAGAGGATACTGAAGAGGGTCGTAAGCACGATGTAACTCTGAAACACGCTGTAACTTTCCATTTCTACTGTGCAATACAATATCTCGGTGCCCTTTATATTCATCCACCTGTAATATAGCCACTTCATTTGTTGTTGGTTGGTTGAAACAGCCTCTATGATAATTGACAGGGATAATGTCAGCTCGGATAAGGATTTTGTAATCCAGAATATTTGGAGGTGCTTGTTCTATGGCAGCCTTGAAACTTTTAATATACTGATTGTGTGTGTGCAACAAACTCTGTATCATTTGTATAATTTCTGGATTTAAATTAGGTACAATACTTTGACGAAAAGACATTTGGTCTGCTTCAGAAAGGAAATACACCTGCAGAAATCCAGGGTTCGTTGTTGGAAGTAAACTACCAATGCGATGATAAATTTGGACCTGAATTTTGAATGTAGGCATGTAAAATCCTTCTTTATGTTCTGTACAGCCAAAAGATGTCATCTGAAAAAGACAGTTGTATTGTCTCAAATGGCGTAGGAAATGCTTTGATAATGGACGTTCACCAAGTAGCAGGCTTTTCAAAATGTCAGGAGGCTCCACTAAAGGCCTTAACTTTACTTTCCCATTAGAACAACACATGCTATTATGTTCGAATGCCCATTTTTTTGCTCCACAAAACATACAAACATTTTCCATATGACCAATCTGAATATCTGAACTATGCAAATAATCAAATTGGAGGTCATAATGAAAAGCTGAGCTGCTTCCTAGGGAATTGTTGGTATTGACTTCTCTCCTTGTAGTATTGTCGTCTTCAGTAAGTTGCTCTTGCCTTTGTGTAGCCGATTCTGAACTTTCATATTCTGCCCATCTTTTCGCACTTTTAATATGTTTTGACAAATGCGTCTTCCGCTTCACCATTGTTTTCAACAATTTAGAATTTACAAATTTCTGTAAATAAGAGGTTATTTTATAATTTTATAAATAAGAGGTTATAAAATATACGATATCTATGTTATGTACATTGTACAATACTATACATTCTGTACTTTTTACTTCCTCAACCTTACTCAACTACATTGTATATTATTGTACTTTTTACTCTCTCAACCTAACTCAACATTATACTGTATATTATTACTTAATACATCTACATTGAAATTCCTTACCACTGTTGTTACGGTTGTCTTTCAAACGATACACAAACGTTCTGAACTAACATTCACGGAAGCCGTATTCAAACCCCAGCGAATTTCGTAATAATTCTGGCTGTTGATGAAATGAGCAGTAGATATCAGACATCCTCAGTTTTCACGAAGAGTGCGCCTCAGGTGGCGCAAAGCTAAACTATTAACATTGATGCATTCTTGAATCTACGATGTAATGCTAGTCGAAAAATGTCCAGAAAAGTAATTATTTTGTGAATATGTTAAGGTTTATGGTTGTAAATCATAGCCTATGTTACTCTAGACCTTTAAAGGAAGCTAGTATAAAAGTTTCATCAGTATTGGTTCAGTAGATTAAGAGATTATCGCGTTGTAAGTCAGTGCAGTTCTGTCTTTATATATTAGTATAGATATAGATATATAATATATATATATATATAATATCATTTTGTTTGTGAATGTTTTTGTTTATCGGATAGTTGTTGTTTTTACTTAATAACATTTACATAAAAACCTAGGTTGTTTTCACATATTTAAGATGACTAGGTGATTTTGAGGAAGGTGAACAGTATCAATGAGAAAAGAGAAATAAAAAAAAACACTAATATGAACAGACACGCGTCAACATCACACCTGAGTTTTTCCGAAGGTGGAAAAAAAACTCACGGCTAGTTTACTCCGCGGCTTTGCCATTGCGCAAATTGTTCTCGGAGGTGGGAGGGTGTTGATACTGCAGGGTGGGGGCGGCAGACAAGAGCGACCGGCCACCTTCACACTCAGACAGACAGACACGCACAGTCCTTTTAAGAAAGCCATTTTTTTCCGTATCAGGAGACATCAAAACTTGCAGGACATTGAAATCACGAAATCGATTTTCCGCAGCATTACATAACTTTCTCTACACTCTGTATATACTTACGTATTGGAGAAAGTGAAAATACAGGGAAATGATTTTACTTGTGAGTAGAGAGTACAACTGTACCGTTTGTTGGCCTTTTAGGCAAAGTCGCGGCCGGACAGCCCGGACAGCCAAGAAGTCGTGGACTCGAGCCGCGGAAGCGTACGTGTACTCCTTCACACTCCCTTGGAAAGTGAAATGAAGGCACCGCCGAGCACAAGTACTAGCCGAACACAGGCACAAGTGCACCTCCACGTGTAAGTCATGTGCAAGGTGATTGGCAAAGAATCACATATGGGTAATTCCACGTGAAATCGACCTAAAAATTCATGATGCCTTCCGCTTGATTTAAATTTTTTTGGCTTGTTTAAAGAGACGGGAAAGAGCTAGAAGCATCATATTAATACTATTTGACCTTCGACCATTTTTTTAATTTATATCCAAAATTAGTAAAATTTGAGGATTTCGGACAAACTTCAGAAAAAAAATTGAAATCTCACGAGAAAATCCATTCTAATATAAAAAAGTTTCTCCTAAAAGTAAATAGTTCAAAGAAAAGTTTCTTTGTACTGAGCCTCATATCACTGAATTCAAAAGTACAGTATTTTTCAAACCTTAAATTCCAAAATAAGTTATCTTCGATTTTCGAATTGGTTGACCCTAAATGAAACACAAACTAAATTTTCACGCAAAAAAGAATTGGCGTGTGAAACTGAAAACTTTCAAAAGTTACGGGTGTTTAAAGTCGAAATTGTTTTTTACTTTCCCGTATTCGTACGTACACACGGAGTGATATACGTAGTATAGGGAATGTTATGTAATGCTGCGCGAAAAAATGGCCAATTTTCGCCAGAAAATCCTTCGTTGCCGGGCCGGGATAACGAAAAAGTGGATAAAACCCGTTGCTAAATTAAGAAAAAAATCCCCTAACACGTGGTATAGCCCGAAACCCTCTTTTGTGGGTCCTTGATACCGAAAAACCAACTGAAAGGAAAACGTCCGTCTGTCCGTCCGTCTGTCCCTGAACACTGCTAGCGCTTAAACCATACGTACGATTTCTTCCTAAGTGGATATTCCCCGGTCGATCTGGTTCTACTCAAAGCTTTGAGATTTTGAAAACGATTCTATAAAATTTGGAGGTACTGTACATGAAGCCTCCAGACATTTTGAAAATTTTCTCAAAAAGGCTTCAAATTTTTTCTTTAAATTTCATGTAAGAATAGAGTAAAACACACTTATTAAGGTGGCATAGGTCCGATTTTCACGGATAACTGAATTTTCAAAAATTGCAAAAATTTACAATTTTTTCGGCGTCTTTCTGGAACTACAAAATTGCAGATACAGATTTTTCTTTTAAATAACATTTGTTGTCCAAAGTAAGTTCTTTCATTAAGGTCATGTACATTTTTTGAAAAGTTTAGTAGTTTTCGCGGAATATTGCGTACAATATGTGCAATTTTAAATAATTACAAAAACAAGATTTTCTCAAAAACGCCTTCAAATTTTTTTTTAAACTTTTGGTAGGGATAGTGCCTAATGTATTTTGTTGACACTATTATATTAAGGAGTGCAAGAGCTTTAAATAATTTCAAGTAAAGTTTCTCATATATGGCCATTTTCTCCATTTTCTCATATATGGCTGCAGATTTTTTCTTGAAACTTTTGTAACGGATAGTGATAATTACACTCTTTAATATGACGTAAAGTTTATTTTGAGTTTTTATTTTGTTTTTTCAAAAAATATATAAATGTAATTTATTTGAAAGATTACCAGCAATTTATAAAAATTATTATAATTGTGAGTGTAAGTGTTTCAAATAACTTCAAATAAAGTATTTTGAAAACTCAAAAATTCTGTGAAAAAGAGCTTCAAATTTTGCATTTTTAGCAGCGCTAAAACGCATTTTTTTAAAAACGACACATAATTTTTAAAAGAACATTGCCATTTAGGACTAGGTTTTTGTGTTCTTTAATATCCTAAAATGTATATTTCCGTTCTGCCAATAGGAACCCGATAAATTAAGAAAATGACAAAATAATGTACTTTTGGCGATGATAAGTGGCAGCTGGCAAGAAAGAGTATGAGGCAATTCCAAATCGCTAGCGAAGACCCGAGGAAATAGAAAAGTAATACGGGATAGTCTGTGCCATTCTGTAGCACCACTAGTTTTCAAATAATCCATTTTTTAAATAGTGTACATATTTTTCACAAAGCGTAAAAATCAACATTTTTAGACCAAAATGTATTGATCATTAGTTGATGTAACAATTTTGCTAATCATAGATTCTGTGAATGTTACTTTAATGTATATTTGTTAATGTTTGTACATTAAAAATTAGTGTTCCATCACAGTTCACGTTCTGAAATTTCAGATTACGATCAAAAGTATAATATTTTATAGGTTTTCCTTAGAAATCATGTAAACACGTTAGGTACATGAAAATTAATACAAAAGTAAATGAAACTAATATATCTTTAATTTCTATAATCCAGATCGACGCTTTACCTCAGCTTCCCCATGTGTTTAAGGATAACACGCATTCTTGAATGCAGGTTTGAATGAATGGCAGACGCAAACAAAATTCACCGATGTGAAAAATATTTACTCTTTGTGAAAAATATGTGAAAATATTTAAAAAATGGATTATGTGGAAAAACCAATACCGACTTTAAACACTTGCAACATGTGAAATTTTTATTTTCATAGGCAAATTATTTTTTGGGGTGAAAATTTAGAATTTGTGTAATATTTAGGGTCAACAAACTCGAAAATCGAAGATTAGGGAATGTAGGTTTGGAAATTAGGTTTGAATTATTTTGGAAATTTAGGTTTGAAAATAAAACTTGTTCGTGTGAATTCGAGAGTAAAATCATTGGTATAAAATACAAGTGATAGGAGGATGAATACGACTTTTTCTTTGAACTATTTACTATTAGGATAAACATTCATTAAAATTAGAATGGATTTTCAATTTCAATTAGAATTTCAATTTTTTCTGAAGTTCGCCCGAAATGCTAAAAAATATTACCAATTAGCAAGTATTGAATAGAAATAAATACAAGATCAGAGATCAAACATACGCACTAAATATGATGCTTCCAGCTTTTTTTCCATATTCTTGAACAAGTTAAAAATGTTTTAAACCAATCGGAAAGGGTCATGGATTGTTTCGACCGATTTCACGTGGAATTATTTATGTACGTATTTTCATTTTTTCAAAACTAAGCTTCTATTGATTCGCAATCATATTCTTTATTTTTTGAAATGTTTAATCGTTGCTCTGTTGGTGAATTTTGCATTAATTGAGTTTAATTCACAGATATTTTCGTTGTTGATTTGATTTCAATTGTGACTATTGCATTAGGAGGTGATTGCAACACAACGTGAGAGACATACGTTTGGTTTGCGATTATTTCCTTGTAATATCTAAGTCGAGTAACTGAGCTTGTTTTTAGGGTGTGAAGTTTCGATGTAATAGATCTAGATAATTGGTAAAGGGTGAAGTTCGTTTTATCGTTGGTTACCTTGAGCGATCGTTTTTAGTCATTCGATCAAAAGAAGGAATCTTCAGATAAAGCTGTCAAAGAATGTATAATAAAATGCGTACAAGTATTGTTCATTATTTCCATTATTACCGCCTGGAGTACAGCTGACGTTAAAGTCAATAAATAAAATAACTTATACTTGACTTACATTGTGAAAGCATGATGTAAGAAAACGAAAAATACAGAGACATAAAATACCAAGATGTAACAGGTTGACTACAATTGGCAATGACATTTAAGTCATACTTAAAATATTGTAAAAATTTATTCATAATCAATATTCATTATGAATTCATTATATAATTTCATTTTCGGTCTGTTCGTCTTTAGTCCAGTCCCGATTTTTTTATAAAATTCTGGCCCTCAAGAAAATGTGCGCAGATAAATTTCTTTCCCCACACGTCATATACAGTTTTTACTGTTTTTTTTGACAAATAAATAAATAGATTACATTCTTTATTGGTTTACGGCCAATTCTGGCATTGAAGTCGCCGCTTAAAATTAAGTAATCATTCGCGTTTGTTTTGTCAATAACTTCTGTAATTCTATGTAACATTTGCTAGTTTCTGTTTTTCTTCTTCTTAATGTAATTTTTTAATTTATTTTTGTTGGAACGTTTACAAGTTTCATAAATTGAATGTTCAAATTTTATAAAGTCTAATTATGTAGTTTGTCCATCATTTTAGTCGTAATTTCTTTTAAATTCATGTTTTTGTGAGTCTCAGTCCGTATATTCCAGACTTGTATTTG
Source organism: Acheta domesticus (assembly GCA_031308135.1). NCBI lineage: Eukaryota > Metazoa > Arthropoda > Insecta > Orthoptera > Gryllidae > Acheta > Acheta domesticus. The sequence goes on along the minus strand of JAHLJT010009419.1, from coordinate 178,966,324 downwards.
TCATTTCCTTCCGAGAAGATTTTCTAGTTTACAATACGGATGGCGTGTCTTTTGCAACTTTATCTACTTCAATATGTGATTCAAGATTTAGACGATAGGGAACATTTAACACTTGAGTCACCACAAGTTAAAATTACAAATATATTCTTCATTATCTACTCTTATATCATATGCCACTAGTCATACCTATACCATATGTCAAAATATTCTCCAATTGCTCCCAGAAATTTTTGAAAACTACCTCTAAAATAACTGAAACGAAGTCATTTTTCGACGTCTCGTTGTGAAACTGCGGTTTGGTTTTGAAATAGTTTTCTCTAGTTTTCGTTTGAAGCGCCTCCCCATTTTATCTAGGGGTTATAATGTTCCTTTGTCATCGAACTCGGGCACCTATACGAATATGCACCTCTGATTATTCTCTTCCTCTCCAGATTGACACAAGAGCCAATTGGCAGAGTCAGGTAAGTTCAGTGAAGGTGTCGCATTCAACATTCAAGTAGGGTCTGTTAAAACTAATATGGGCTGTTAATAATTCACGTTCGTTTTGTGCTACGTAGATAGGTAATACAAAACATCCCTAGTCAGGTTAAATGAGATTTAACATAAAAAACAAAAGGTGAAATACAAAAAAGATTCCTCTTGGAGTAGGTAAATTCTTGTCACACACACCACACTACAAAATAAGCTGTATATATGTGTGTATATATATGTATATATATATGTGTATATATATATATATATATATATATAATTGATCGTATTGTTGGGGTAGCCATATTAATTCTGTGAGGTTTTTCAGTAATTAAGGATTCGTCTGGCCGCCTTACGAGGGCTGCGCAGATATAGTTGGGTGGTGGGGCTGCCACCTTACAGCTTCCCAACTTGCATGGTTTATATCGGGCTTCCTTCCCTAGACAGATTGCCTTCACTACGGCTGGGAGCTCTGTCCGCCCCTCAATCTGCTGGTCCTCTTCTGGTCTTGCTGAGGTCCTCTTCTGGAGTACTTCTTTGTCTGACCCCTCCCCATCGACCTGTCCGGCAAGGGAGGCCCTACCAGTAGCTACGCTACCGCCGGCATAGCTCTCAGGGTCATTGGGGTACACAAGCCCCTCCACCAGCGTCAAGGTCATGTACTCCCTAGGGGGGAACAAAACAAAAGTTATGGCCTTTTGTGGAAATCACCTGTTAGAACAAAGATTGTAGTAGACAACAAAATCATTGAACAAGTCTCTTCTTTCAACTATTTAGGGTGTGAAATAGGACATGATGAAGATACCAATAAGAAACTATCAAAATTTCAATCAGTATGTGGTATAATTCATAGGACAATGAAAAACAAAACAAGGAAAGAGACAAGAATAAAGTTCTATAACACAATGGCCATCCCTGTCCTCCTCTATGGAAGTGAGAGTTGGGTCCCTAAAAAGAGCACTTACACACAATTACAAAGTGCAGAAATGAAATTTCTTAGAAGAACTAAAGGTTGCACAAGAGAAGATAGATTTAAGAATGATGAAATAAGAGAAGAACTGAATGTGAAGAGCCTCAATGAAAGAATGATAGAGTACAGGAACAAGTGGCTACAACATGTACAAAGGATGGATAATTCTCGTTTACCGAAGTTGGCCTTCCTATATAAACCAAGAGGAACAAGAGATATAGGGAGGCCGAAAAAGAGATGGAGAGAAGTTCTGTGAGGCCGGAACAGGCAGACGCCTAATCCTGGAAGTGAAGAAGAAGAAGAAGAAGATATATAATTGATGCAGAGGAGGTTTTTAAAATTGTCTGATTGTACGTAAAATCATGGTTGAGCCACTCGTCTTTGTCCAATGGCCAAGGTGATTTTTAATTGCGAGCACTTTTTAGAATATCGTACTAGATTTATTAACGTCGTAGTTCCTCCACAATGATTATAAATTATCAGATTATGTGACTCAAAGAAGTGTAAATGTGTGTTTATATAATCAAAGCGGGTACTCTTGTTGCCATTGTTTGTGTGTTAATTGTAAAATATCATTAGCAATATTTCTCAATTGCTGTGATCATAAAAATGTAACTACTGCCATGTAATCGTCAGCAATAGATTGTTTGTGACAGCATGGAATGAAAGCAACAAAAAATGTCCATGAACTCTACAATTCACTGACTTATTTGTACGTCTTGTCATGAGACACTCATAAGGGAAGTCTTATAATTTAATAAATGCATGTTTTCAAGAGAGACAAACAATTTATAATTCAATGGACAGTATTATACATTTTTTGAACACTTGACAATATTATCAGACATACAAACTGAATCGATTTTTTTTGTCAACCTAAAAGACAAGTATATTCCTTTTTTTGATATTTAGAAAAAAGCTATGCAAAGTGAGTCGTGATATATATTTGTTTGGGCAAAAAATGAATACTATTTACTTGATCAATAAAAAGGATACGTTAAGCAATATTGAAGAAATATAGATTTATTAACGAAACATTTTCTTGAAAATTAAACCTCAAAAGAATGTTCTATACGATATTTTTCAAAATATGATTAGTTTTCGCGTAATTTTTTCATTACAATTTTAAAGAAATTCAAACATTTTTTCAAAAACAGCTCAATTATTTTTTTTAAACATTTTCTCAGTGTAGAAAATCTCACAATGCAATTTTTATAAAAACTTTTGAATTCTCAGTAATTACCGACGTATTTTCTGAGAAACACATTGAATGTTATTATTTACTGTTTAAGTCTATTTTATAATACATTTTTGTGAGCACAAATACTTCAAATAATCTCTTAAAAGGTTCTGCAAAAATCAAAATATTTGTATGGCTAATAATTCCTTCCTTCTTTGCATTCTTATTAAGTCTTCCTTGGTACAATCTTAGTAGCTTTGTCGATACGAGGAGGTCTATAGTTAGGAAGAGCAGCTGTTTGTGTTCCAGGAACGAAAAATCATTCACATTTTCTTTAAACCTTTTATGGGGAAAGAACACTTTACACTGGATTCGAAGGTGCAAGAGCGATTTTCCTTAAAACAATTAGATTTTCGAAAAAAACAACTTATGGACTTTTTTTGAATATTCCTACGCTTCGATTGGTGAGGAAGATATTGAAAAATGAGGGAACTATTTATAAGAGCTCAAGTGGCAATGTATTAATTGCAAGATTTAATTATAATCTTACGTACCTGTAAATACGCATCTTGCATAAACGTCAATAATTCCAAAACGTGTGAACCTCTAGCTTCCACATTATTATTTGTAGTGATTGATTATTTGGTATTTCCGGGAGCGTCAATTGTTGTCGTCATCAGTTGTATAACGCTTGTCGTATTAGTGGAGGTGGCGGTGACCCTCTCAATGGCGAGATTCTGCGCCGACATATTCGTCGGCTTGCGTGGTTTTCATTTTAAATATCTCCCACCAGCGGGGGACTGCCCCAGCCGAGGAAAGCTCTACCGTCTCGACATATGTGGTAGAGAAGTGTTTGTGTGTGTAGGTAAAGGATGAGGACAGAACAGAGGAGAATATTAGGAAGCAAATCATGTGCGACATGAACTGGAGACCCAGTTTACGTGCAGTCACTCCCTTCAAGGAACAATAAAATTGTGAACATTTATTAGTGATTTAAAAGGAAGTGAATTAATGAATTAAAAGGAAGTGAATTAGTGAATTAAAAGGAAGAATCGCGTGCGTCTGTGTCCCACTTGTTAGGGCAGTGCTTCGGCAATCGCCTGGTATTGATCGACCTAGCTATTTAGTGTCCAAAATCGGTCGAGACTCGAACGTAGGTCTTCCCGGTCAGAGGCACTGCAGTGATGCACTGAGCGACCTCAGTCGATAGTGCCCGTCTCATTTCATCCTTTTGAAAAACTACATGTATGTACTTTTTCACATACTATTAAATTATGTTTAAGACAAGTATTAGTTAACACACATTTAACACTGACATTTGGCCAAATATTACGCAAGGCACTGTTGCATTATGTCATGTGAAAATGCAGCTCTAAACGCGTTTCCTTTGTAAAAGCGACGGAGGTGGCAGTTTTATACATTGTACAAAAAGAGGAGGAAGTACCAATCACGTAATAAATGCCCACCATTCTCATGTTCCTTGACGGTAGTGGCTGCACAAAAACTGGGTCTCCAGTTTACATTACACACGCTTTTCTTCTCAAATTTTATTTTCGAAATTAACCATATCATTTTTGCCAATTTACTAGCATGTATATACACATACACACACACACGCACACACACACAAATGAATTGACCGCCGCATATTTAACACCGGTGTTAAACGGATTAGAAAGGAAAACAAATTTGGTCCATCGTGTAAAATAAAGTAATTTTATCTAAAACCCACAACTCAACCTGCCACTCTGTCTCCCTTCTCCGTTCTCTCAGTCGGTCTCACTTCTCCGTTCTCTCAGTCTGTCTCCCTTCTCCTTCCCTCAGTCTGTCTCCCTTCTCCTTCCCTCAGTCTGTCTCCCTTCTCCTTCCCTCAGTCTGTCTCCCTTCTCCTTCCCTCAGTCTGTATCCCTTCTCCCTTCTCTCCGTCTGTCTATTTCCCTTCTCCCTTCTCTCCGTCTGTCTGTCTCCCTTCTCTCCGTCTGTCTGTCTCCTTTCTCTCCGTCTGTCTGTCTCCTTTCTCTCCGTCTGTCTGTCTCCCTTCTCTCCGTCTGTCTGTCTCCCTTCTCTCCGTCTGTCTGTCTCCCTTCTCTCAGTCTGTCTGTCTCCCTTCTCTCCGTCTGTCTGTCTCCCTTCTCTCAGTCTGTCTGTCTCCCTTCTCTCAGTCTGTCTGTCTCCCTTCTCTCAGTCTGTCTGTCTCCCTTCTCTCAGTCTGTCTGTCTCCCTTCTCTCAGTCTGTCTGTCTCCCTTCTCTCCGTCTGTCTGTCTCCCTTCTCTCCGTCTGTCTGTCTCCATTCTCCCTTCTCTCCATCTGTCATAAAAAGTGTGCGTTGTTGTAGCGCCATTTTCTCTATGGTCAGAGACTTGAGTTTATGGGGTTGTTCTGTAAGGGTATATATGCTTTTATTTAATGTTAGTTAATATTAGTCTATAGAAACATGATTGCCTGTTTAAATACATTTTGGTTCAATTTATAATACAAATACGTTAACTTAATTGATAAACTAGTGGTACTACAACAGCGTTCCAGTACTACAACGTTCCAAAAGTTTGAAAAAAAATTGGAGCTATTTATGAAAAAAATGGCATTTGATTTTTGAATTTTTCTGAAAATGCTGAATTTTGTGCTATTTTTGACAGAAAACGGTTGTTTTCGAGAAACTTAACTTGACATTATTTAAAGCACATGTACTCATTAATATTAAAATGTCAACAAATCGCCATTAATGCAAATATTACCGACGTGAGAGACAAGTAAAAAAATTACATTTTTGCAAGTTTTGAAAAAACAAAAATATAGGGCAATGTAGCGTTTATGTCATCTAATAGAGTATACGTAGTACTATTCCTGTCAAACGTTTAAAGATAAAATCTGGAGGGGTTTTTGAGAAAATATTGTTTTTTTATTTTTTAACTTGCACATATTACTTGCAATATTGCGCGAAAACTACTAAAATTTTCAAAAAAAAGTACATGACCTTAAAGAAAGCACTATGAAGAACAAATTACATTTGATTTTGATTTTATCTCTATCTGCAGTTTTGTATTTGGAGGAAGATGCCGAATAAAATTCAAACTTTCGCAATTTTCCAAAATACCATGAAAATGAGACCTATGCAACCTTAATAAGTGAAATTTTCTCTACTCTTACAAGAAATTTAAAGAAAAAATTTGGAGCCATTCTTTTTTAAATTGAAAATGTCCCATGGGCTTCTTGTAAAGTACCCCCAAAATTAAAATATTGGTTGCAAATTTAAGGGGCAACGAGATCAGCCAGATCAATGGGGAAGTATACATTTTGGAGAAAATCGGCTGAACGGTTTGGTCGTTAGCGTTGTTCATAGACAGCAGACGGACGGACAGACCTTTTGCTTTTAATTGATTTTTCGGTATCAAGGACCCACAAAACAGGGATTCAGGCTGCACCACGTGTTGGAAGATTTTTTTTCTTAATTAAGCAACTGGATTTATCCTCTTTTTTGTTACCAGGTCCCTGTAATATGAGTTTTTCTGCCGAATATCCGCCGTTTTTTCGCGCAACAATACATAATTTTCTCTACACTATACGTAGGTATAGTATACGGGAAAGTAAAAATTATTATTCAAAGACAAAATACATTTCAAACCGCGTTTCGTTACATTTGCCTGAAGATCTGCTTCAGAAGAAATGTTACTACATAAATAGGTTGAAAAGTCATATGATTCTACCCGCATATATGTATTGATCTATGTGTGAAAATAAATTTCTGGAAATTGTATGGAAAATCAACAATACTTTCAAAACTATTAATTAATATTTTTAATATATTAAAATATGTTCCGATATACGAAGTTAAGACAGACATTACAATCCGAAAAACTCTTCGCTAATTCTGAGTTCTCAACAATTAAGTGGTAATAGGTTCATTAAAAGCGACCGTTTTTAAAGTGTACAAACTTGCAAGATGCAAGTAAGATGTGAGAATAAAATTTCAATACGTAAATTACCTAAACTGAGTCTAACTGTACTCTACCTGTAGCTTCAAGGTAAATAGGCGTGTCACGAGCTGACAGGAGACTACAAGTAGAAACGGAAGAGGCTTAGGGGGAAATTTCTAATGATAGTTCAACGTTAGTGTGTTGCTAAAACCGAGGACGAGATTTTTTATCAGTTTGTATGAACTTCGTTTTAAGTACTTCTGAACATTTGTTTAGAGGCAAAGAAAGTTATAATATACTTTTTGTATTTTTTCAAATACTTTCTGGATCTCACTGTTGAAGGATTCTACTCCGGAAGCTCTAATGTCACAATATTAACCGGTTTGTTATTCAAGACAAATTGTCTTGTATTCCAGTAGCCATCGACCTTGATGTCTCTCTCTCTCTCTCTCTCTCTCTCTCTCTCCACAAAATCAAGGTTATGTGTGAACACAGAAGGATAAACAGTTGTCAAGAATTCTGTCATGTCTCTTACAAGTAAAACAAGCTTAAAGTTCTCATGACTGAACATACATTATCAAGAAAATTTCCATGATCTTTTTACACACGTATTAATCGAGAAAGAAAATAGGAATTATGGGAAAACTTTCAACAAACATCTATATTCAAGATAACCGAACCAGTATCAAAGGAACTAATCAAATATAGTACGAACTTGATCGTTTTTGCACCTGTTTAAACATTTTAGTTCGTCTGTGACCTTTATTGAGGAATATTCAATACCATTTTCTTTATGGCGACGGGAATAATTTCATAATCATGGTGCAAGGTGACATTTCTTACGAATTGATCCAGTAAACGACAGAAATCTCGAAGGCAATGCCAAATCCATCTAAGTATAGACCCATATCACGACATTCTGGCACGAGGGAAACGAAGTCACTGCAGCATCTCTAATTACTGAGCACCTGGACGCTCAACGTTTACGTTAGTGTGTCACATTATTTGCCACAAAGTAAACTTAAAAATATTTTCAATACCTACACACATTTTCTTTCTAGTTTAACGTAATTTACAATACAAAAGATTCCTATATGTTATTCATTTGCCATCAGGCTCTTCGTATGTCTGCAGTACGTCTCCGATGCAGCCATGTACTATAACAGAGCTTTTAATTATTTCTCAGTTTGTTAAAATGTCATAAAATAGTTATCTGAGAGCATTCAGAAAATAAACACATTTGCAATGGTCATCCTAGACAAACACAGCACGTATTCAATAAATGACAGCGAACACACATGAGCAATTACCATAAATGCCATTAACTTCTCAGAAGTCAATTGCTTCAACTCACATTATTTCTTTGAAAACTTAGCGTGAATCAAGCGTCTCGCAGATCAAAGGGTCAATGCTACCACCTCTCCAGTGCTTCCCCGTGGGGATACCGAAAAGCTATCAAACTCCGCTATCTCAGTGACGTGTATTCTGCCGCCGCAAGCGACCGCGACCCGTTGGCCCCAACTGAAACAATGGCAGAGTCGAGCACCCGAGGCTCTGCGACCCACTACGTCGGCTCGTAAAAATGGAATTCATGTTCTCGCGAGACGAAAACATTACTACTCGCTCACCTTGGGCAGAGGTAGCGCGTTCAGCGGGCGTACCCCACACGAGTGAGCTCGAGAAACAACGGCGTGGGTCAGTGGTTCATCTCTTACCCACGCGTTGGAGTCTCTGCCCGTGCATCGAATGTGCCGCAGCCAACGCCACGGCCGGGAGGTCCGAGACCCGTCTCAAGCCTTGTGGTCACCTAGGAACCCACATGATTGATTGATTGATTGTTGGTGATTGGGGACGCATCAACTACTAGGGTCATTAGTCTCCAAGTGTAGTGCATGCGTTAGCTCGGGAGGTGGCGGTGGTCTTCCCCCGCTCGATGGCGAGATCCGGTGCCGATCTACTGTCGGCTAGCGGGGTTTTCCCCAATTAGTTATCTCCCACCAGCGGGGCACCGCCCCAGCCGGGTAAAGGTCAAAGCACCCGACCGGTTTCCCGGCTTGTGAAATAGTGCAGTGGATGTTAGTGTAAGTGTGTGTAAGGGGAGAGAATAGTACAAGGAAGACCTAGGAAACATCGCACGCAGTCCGTGGCCCGTTTCTTGGGTACTGTTCTGGCATTTGTCTGTCGTTGATCGGAGAAAAAACCCGAAAAACTACTAATCAGAATAGCTGGATGCAAGAATTTTCCTTCAGACGGTGAATGAATTCAATAGAGCTGACAAGCCAGTGTCGAAAATCCTGCCACCGTCGGGAATCGAACCTAGGACCTCGTGGTCAGAGGGACAGCAGTGACATCAGTTGATGCTCTGAACCACCTCTCCCGGTGCTAGGAGCCCACGCAGTCCATCCTTCAACGAGAACTTCCTCGAAGTTTCCAAACCACTGCAAAAATTAAATTGTTACGAAGATTCACGTAAAATGTTTTCGTATTAGAGAATGTACGAAATCGTACTAGAAAAGTACGAATTCGTACTTTTCTAGAATGAAATTACGATATCCGTTACATGTATTCGAAATCTTCTTCAAATGCAACTGACTTATTTAGATCAATTTTAAAAAGGTAATGTTGTGTCTTGTATTTGTAATACTTGTATGTAGTGTCTACGGACAGTTGGGCGACTGCTTCAATGTAAATGTTAGAAGTGTGTGGGATGAACCTTGAATTGAGATATCTAAGTTTTTTTATTTCTTCGTGTGGTGATGTAAACCAATACGAACGCAAATGAAACTGACGAAAACATCGAGAACACCTGGTAAATGTTACCGAAATTAGCAAGAACTTCAGAAATGGCTTAAAAGATGAAATAGTGTAGTCTGGAAATTTTCTGAAGATGACAATAGTTAAATTCAAAGGGAAATTATCATCAACTGAAGAGAAATTACGAAAAATGCGGACAATAAACGAGTAATTTTGGAGTACAGATGTTGAAGCTCCAAGTAACGCCATCTAGTAGAATAGATGAAATCTCTATGACTGGTCGGTTACAGAAGACGTTTGCTTAGATGAGTGGATCGGCACAGCATACAATACAAATGAAAGAAAAAGATAAAGAACTTAAAATAATAGATAGAAGTAAGAACAATCAAAGATCTGAATATTGCAAGACATGAAGTCTAAAATACAGAAAATCCTGTGGAAATGAGAGTGGAAATAAGTGCATTACGAAATTTAAGAAATGGAGATGTTTTAGTTGAATCCAGTGCAAAAGCCGGGGCAGAAATACTTTGAGAAAATCTTGCTTTCTACAAAATCAAGACTTCCTTGCACTCTCATAAAAAGCAGTGGAGCTGTGAACATAAAAAGATATGCGGTATGTGTCAATATTATTTTCATTGTAATCTGGGTTATCTGGTAGATGATATTGAGGCGAATAGTTGATGGTTAATCCTTATACATTGACATAATGTAGAATTAGAAGTTTACCAATCGTAAATTATAATTTTGATTTTTGTCTTTCACGCGTTAAAGTAAATTTAGTTGATTTAATTTAAAAATACCGCATTTTACGAAGAGCTTATGTTAGCATAGCTCCGTAGTTCTGTTGAAAAATATTAAGATAGGTTGATTGAGATAGTTGCGAGCAGAAGTTCTCCCGAACCTAGCGAGGGAGTCGCGTCGCGATGATACGAGCATATTAATTACTTAAGAGATAATGATAGACATTCCGGGAAGTATTAGGAATTTATTCGGGCAATGAGTTAAAAAGAGTTACAGGCGCCATCAACTGGACAGCATCGAACGTGGGAACCATTTCAGAAGAAAAACATTCGAGAAGAATCGAAAGCTTACGAATCTTATTTGAAAAAGACGGTACGGTAGATTTTATGTATTCACTGAGAAAGTTCAATAATTTAATTCAACAGATATCTAATACTGTGTAAAATGATAGTAATAAATAGTAACTCTGTTTTTTTTAAGAGAAATGGCTGATAATTCATTGTAGTTGCCATCAGTTCAATAGTTAGTTTTTTCTTCCACAGAACTTTCAGTAATTACAATTCTGTATATAATTACTCATACGCATGCAACAGGTAAGGCGATTAATGTTGCATGTCAGAACCCACGACTAAATGTGATAATTTGATAAGTTTTGAAAAGATTAAGATTCAAATAATAATGTTAAAATCGAAGTACGTAACAATATCAACACAGATTTTTCATCATAAGTAATCCAGCATGTGTATGCGGCGTGGGAGACCAAACAGTGTAACACATCATTTATGAATTACTAATTTTAGGAGAAAAGAAACAACTAAATCAGAACATAAAAATTAAGTTATAATATTGTCCCGCAACACCTGAAAAATTAGTAACACAACATTTACGTGGATTAAATGAATTTATTCAGGACATTAAACAAATAGTGTTTACACAAAATTGACTTATATTATATGAATGTATTTCCATGTTAAGGTTACACGTTTTATGATGATGTGTTTATACGTTAAATGTTTCGTGATGATGTATTTACACGTTTTATGTTTTCATGTTGATGTACTTTCATATTTTAAAATTCGTTAATACTTTTTACTGTTGTAAACCAGGCTACACATGCATTTGAAAGCATATATTGTTACATGTAACGGAAATAACGTTATTAAAAAAATAAACTAGTGCACAGACATTCCCGTATTAGAATTGGAATTGGAGGTAAGGGATAATCAACCACAAGTTAAGTTTTCCCCGTATTAGTTTCCTGTTTCTTTTGGTCTTGGCTAGCTATTTGTACTTGCACACAAGCTACCATCTATCGCCACCCAAAATACATTTTTTGGCATTTTCTTAATTTTCCGATTTCCTAATAGTAAAACGAAAATAATATTTTAAGAATATTAAAGAACAGTAAAACCTAGTCCTAAATGGGAATTTTCTTTGAAAAATTTGAAGCCGCTTTTTAGACAACGGCGGTTAAGCTCTACTGTAAATGCGAAATTTGAAGCTCTTTTCACAGAAAATAACCGAGTTTTCGGAAAACTTCATTAAAGTCATTTGAAGCACATTAACTCACAAATAGAGTAGTGTGTACAAATTGCTGGAAATATGCATATTAACGGGGTGACCAATCTTAAAAAATACATTTGTGTATTTTTTTAAAAACAATAAAATTCAGCAAAATTAATTCTATGTCGTCTTAAACAGTGAAATAAGCACTATCGGTACAAAAACTTAGAAGAAAAAAATAGAGGCATTTATGAGAAAACGGCGTTCGAACGTTTCTGAAAATGCAAAATTTTGAGTTAGTTTTAATAGAAAACTATGGCAATTTCGAAAACCTTTATTTGACATTATTTAAAACAAAGAATAGAGCAATATGCCATTAATGTCATCTCACAGAGAACATCTCTACTAAAAGTTTCAGAAAAAAATGTGGAGTCATTTCTGATAAAATCTTGTTTTTGTTATTTTTTCTTTCCCGTATACGTACGTATATACGGAGTATATCCCCGATCCGGTATTTTCGCACTACTTTACTTGTCTTTCTCAAGAGTAAAAACATTTCCTATTATTTTTGTGACTATCAAGGAAAGCGGAAAGCTAACTCGCAAGGAAGATTAAATAATTTCATCAAATGTTGTTTTTAAAGAAGTTTGAATTGTTCCAAGAACATCTCTATAATGCTGAATGAACCTTTATTGAAAATTTGTTTCCACATAAATTGTATTATTATTTTTGTTTGATATTCTTTAAGTTCATTAGAAGTTACATTTATATATTTTTAAACAAAGAAACACGTTTCATTAACAACGGTTCTTCTTAATAGAAAGGATAGACAATGGGATAGGGAAAGGATGGGGTTTAACATGCGAGAGTTCTCGCACGGGTACGCTAGTTTTATATATTCAGAATAAACAGGTCTTAACACTTATATGGAAACCACGGTCTCACAGGCACCAAGTGAAATTGGTTTATGCAACAACGGCCGCTTTGAGCGGGCGAGAACCTCCTCCCTGACCCTCTTCTATCACTCGGCGGAGTTTTGTTTAGTTCTGCTGAAGCGACCGGCATATAAGGGGCAGTTTTGGATATCATGGGGGTCTGTGACACCGTCAGTTTCCCCTTCGGTATTTTTCGTAGCGGGATGTTAGACCGTTTGCTTCTCTTGCTGTATAAGTGGTCTGCAAGACGGGTGTTTCCATGTACGCTCCTGGGTGACTTTCTCAAATATTTAATATTGTTACTTTCAAATACTGTAATGGACCGCCAATTCCTTCGGATGATCCCATCTCAAGAAGAGAAAAATTTAGCACCCTACTCAAGCTATGCTTCGTGTATGCAAACCTATTGAAAGTCACTTTAGACAATTGATTTAGTTCTGCCGAAGTTATTTTTGAACTGATGAAGAGAAAATTAACTTGTTGGAACAGTAAAAAAGGACAAAAATTATTTCTGAGGAATTCCTTGCTAGCTCACAAACACCAGTTTTATCAACGCTATGCGGAATTAGAGGCAATTTCAATGTTTTACTACAATTAAAAAAGTTTTTCAACAATATCAATGATTTTCAACTATTTCAATGTTCTTCAAAAATTTCAATATTTTTTCAATTATTTTAAAGTTTTTATCATATAAAATATGTTTTAGAATACTCTATTTTAGAATACTGGCTATCTCTGAGACCGATGTTTCTATTTGCGTTGTAAAAATCATGTTTCCATGTAAGTGTTAAAGTCACCTGCGATAATGTGTCACCCGCGCCGCATGCCGTCCCTTACCAGTCGGTCAAGGAAGTCTTCGAGTTCTTCGATGGGCGAATTCGGCGAGGCGTAGCAACTATTTAGGAATACGACCCATTTTCACCCACGCGAATCCCGCTTCATTTTCTCCTGAAACGCGCGTTCCCTTACGCGCATACCCCTTCCATCCCCGTGGCGTCGGCCGTCCATGAAGACATATCGCGTTCGCAGTATTGCCTAAGCAATATGGCAACATCCACATCAAATCTTTAGCAAGTCTTGCGCGGCCTTACAATGGTTCACATTTAGTTGCAGTTGCTTCCTATTCTGCACTTTTTTACTTTCTCGCCTTACGAATACTTCGTAAGAAGAGAAAGTTATGTAATCGTGCGCCGGAAAACGGGGAATTTTCGCCAGAAAATCTCTTATAGCAGGGTTCTAGTAACGAAAAAGTGGATAAAACCTGTTGCTCAATTTAGAAAAACAATCCTCTATCTCGTGGTGTAGTCAATATCCATGATTTGTTGCTTCTTGATACTGAAAAATCAATTGACGGCAAAACGTCCGTCTGTCCGTCTGTGGTCAACGCTAGCGTCTAAACCGTTCGGCCGATTTTCTTCAAAATTGATATTACCCAGTCGTTTTTATTCGTCTCAAGGCCTCTAAAATTTGAAACCGATATTTTAGTATTTGAGGGTACTTTACATGAAGCCCATTTTGAAATTTTCAAAGTTAAAAGAAAATGGCTTTAATTTTTTTTCAAACACTTGCTGGAGAGCCGGACACATAAAGCGTCTAGCCTCGTGATTATTATTCGTATTTTTTTATTTAGCATCTGGATTTATCCACTTTTTCGTTATCAGGGCCCGGTATTGAATTTTTTTCTGTCGAAAATTCGCGCAACATTACATAATTTTCCCTATACTACGTATATTACTACGTGTATTACTCCGTATATATGTAGGTATACGGGAAAGTAAAAATAACAAAAACAAGATTTTATCAGAAATGACTCCACATTTTTTTCTGAAACATTTAGTAGAGATGTTCTCTGCGAGATGACATTAATAGCATATTGCTCTATTCTTTGTTTTAAATAATGTCAAATAAAGTTTTTCGAAAATTCAATAGTTTTCTTTTAAAACTAACTCAGAATTTCGCATTTAGCAAATTTCGCATGGGTTTGTGGTACCCCTAAACCCGTTTTAAAAACGGTTTTATTGGTGCGATGTTGTTCGTGCATCAAAAACTAACTTTTTTCATTAAGCCATTGAATTCTATTTTTTTCGATACACATATATACATATACATACATACACATAAAATTGGCAAATAATATAATATTGACTAATAGTCAATTGTTGTTACAGTCTCCATTTTAAGTAATTGTACTTTAAATATTACAACTTATCTCTCGATAATTGTAGCAAATATTCCTTCACAAATGTTACGGATTGTTATACTACAAAGTCTGTGAGGTGCATTTTTTGTTTATGTTTATAGTGATTTATTTACACGATTTTTGCCCTTTTATTGAGATCTGATTGGTAGTAGGAGGGTTTAAATACACGCGTGCAAATGGGATAATCAACGATTTTGCGTGGTATTCATGATCATATTAAGGTTACTAAACAAAAACTAATTATTTTAATTAATATAATTCGAATATTGTTTTCAAATTAATGAGGTGATAAAAACTTGTTATTACACGTGTATGATTATGCAAACTTTATCAACTTTTTTCTCGCATCGTAACTTTTTGTAAGAGCGAATGACTTCTCAGACACCGTCCAAAGAACTGTGAAGACTATGACGTTAAACAAGCGGGAAATCCCAGCTGCCACTTCCAAGGCATCTGCCGTCTGACCCTGCTGCTTATTACCATGCTTGCCGTGGCTAATCCCGCCTCCAACGCTCCCAACCTCGCCCATTACCACAAGATTGTAACCGGTACACCAGTCAGCTTCGTCCTCACCTTCAACACCTACCTTTCCCATCTCTCCCCCAATCATGTGTTATTTTCAAGGGCCTGCGTTAAAACAGTTTTTACGCATTTACCACTTATGTGGGCGTATGAGAAGGAAGGTCGTGGGAATGTAGATGAAATTGATGTGGCTGTTGTCGAGCTCGTATCAACATCAAAAAGCATGCGGAGTAAAAAGCTCTTTCTCAAGATTAAAGAAACACACAAATTGAGAATTGTACAAATTGTATATTGAAATGTCACACATCTCAGAAATTAATATTTTAGAGTAATAAATTTACGTGTGATTTACGCAAATAGAAAGAGAAACATTCTCCAAGTATTTGGAATACATTTCATCAAATACATAACATCGGTAATATTCATTTCGTGCCCGCGCAGAAATTGAAATAGAACTAAGCAGCCTCTAGGCGTGTGTCTATGGTTTTGTTAGGGGAATCCAAAAAAATAGGAACAAAGGGAATCTTGGTATCTGGCAACAACACGTGCTAGAGGATTTTTTAAAATTTAGCATCAGGATTTATCCACTTTTTCGTTTCCAGGGCCCTTTAATATGAGTTTTTCTGCAAAAACATTTGCCGTTTTTTCGCGCAGCATTGCGTAACTTTTTCTCTACTTTGTAGCAAGCGAGTAACAATGATTCTGTTTCGATTTTGACTGAAAAATGCTAATATCTATATTTTTCAGACTTTTGTCATACAGTTCGGATTTAACCACACAGATGATGTCATGCAACAGCATTGCTCCAAGGAAGAGTATATCCGCCATTAAATATTTGCTATTCATATGTTTGGTTACGGAGCAGCAATTTTACTTTCACCCAAACTAAATACTAATATATATATATATATATATATATATATATATATATATATATATATACGTAGAATGATTTTTAATACTGCAACTGAAAACGACCAATTTTCGGCAAAAAACGTATATTCCAGATCCATAATTAGTGTAGCCGATTAATCATTTTCCTTTGCAAAAGGTGAGGTAGAAGATTTTGTTTTTAATTTGTTTATACTGATATTGGTAAGAAAACGCAACATTTTCCTCCTCAAAATATTCCGGGAAGATCTTTGGGGCTAAAGTTGATTCGAGTGGCACCTTTAAAGTTTTTAGAAACATTCTCCAAAATTTGGGGGTACTGTACATGATTTTCAAAATTTGCTCTAAAACGTCTCGAAAGTTTTTCATTAAATGTCTTGTAAGAAAAGAGTAAAAACAATTATAAAGGTCTATTAGGTCCGATTTTCACGCTTAACTTTGAATTTTCGATAGATACGAAAAAGTGAAGGTATGAATGCAGGTTTTATTTTTAATTTGCGTCGATAAGGAACTTTGAATCTGATCTGATCCGGTGTCAGAAAATTGGATTGCTTGCATCTCGACACATATGTAATGTTTGCAAGTGAGAAGTAAAATTTTGTCTTACAAACAAATTCTATTGAAGGGGCATGGAGTGTAATTAAATGGGTAATTCAACGCCACAAAATTTAAAGTATTTTGATAGCTACCTCTCTCAATACACGTGTCGTAGAAAGTGGAGAATGGATTAGCAAACATTCAATCATTTTCCAAGAAATGATTTAAAAAAAAACTATAATTTCAACGAATACATGAGTTGATTTTTTATTTTTCTCTAACAATTTTGCTATTTTTAACATATTATGTAGTATTTGTTTAAAAAATAGACGAGTTATAATTTTGTATCAAAATGGAAGGTTTGAGAGGTGATAGTATCACAATAATAAACGTGTAAGTAGCATATGTTTGTGAAATATTATTTATTTTATTAATTATATTTATTTTGTTAGCATCATGAACTTCACTAGTTATTTTCTAATTTTTTATTAATTTATTAAGCTTCAGCTCGGAAAAAGCATGTATTGTTTCAGATATAAGGAGATTTGATGCTACTAATTAATGCTTTTTCGTGTTATAAGGATGTAATTAGTGCAGAGATACCACACTAATTTTAAACATTAATATATAATAAGGGTAATTCTAATAAAAAAATTTATAATTTTAACGAACCTGTGAGTTGACTTTTTCTTTAATAGTATTTCTTTCTTTAACATATTAAGAATTTCTTTGAAAAATATACGAGTTGATTTATTAGTATTAAAATGGAGGCTTTGGGAAGCGAAAGCTCCCCCAATAATAAAAGCTTAAAAGTAGCATGTGTTTGTGAAATAGAATTTATTTTCAGAATTTATATTTAAGGAAATAACATTGTGAACTTTACTATTTCACTAGTTTTTAGTGTTAAAATGGGGGGTTTGGGGGGCTATAGCCCCTCAATAATAAAAGTTTAAGTAGTATGAGTTTGTAAAATAGAATGTATTTTAAATTATTATATTTATTGCGATAATATCATGAACATTACTACACGCGATTAGTACACAAGGATTCAGTTTATAGTCGATTCCTCTCTAAAGAATCGAATCAGTGAACCAAAGGAACCGTGCCACTCTAAACCCGGGATCAACCCAAATACCTATCAACGTTTGGCGTTTAGATATGATACGACAGTCCATTACGCCGGCGATAAATTGGTCGATTATGGGACAATGATCACTATTAGCCAATATTGCAATAAGCTAATTGCATTGAGGTTTCGACTCGAACCACCAGGATTATTTTGTGCGAATGGAAAGGTCAAATTACCACAACTGACCACATCACCTGAACCACTGAATTCATAGCCGTCAGGGCAAGAACCTCTATCAAAGCATTGCTTACAGAATATTCAAAATTACATCAGTGTGTTCCAAATTACGTTAATTGTTGCAAATGTAATTGAATAATGGTGTTTCAATCCAACTTTTAAGATATTTTTTCTTTTGTGACACATATCATGCACATCCATTGCAACATAAGTATTATATATATGAAAATTCTATTGAGGCTTATAAACAAAGATATTTTAAAAATATTTTCATCTGTTCAATATCACAGATTCAAGGACAAATTCCCTACTGTGCAGGAGCATTGTTGTCATCAGTTGATAGTCAATTCAAATGAAATTTCTAGACAGTTGTCGCAAACTGACTTCCATTACAAGATCCATAGTAATGAAAGGCCAGTATCACATTAGTTTTACATTGATGATATTAAAGTGTCTGCCGAGAATGAAGCGATTCTCCCCCAAATTCCCTCTCTCGTGAATGACTTTAGCAACGACATCTGCATGAAGTTTGGTCTTCACAAGTGCGCAAAAATCAATTTAAAGAAAGGAAAAGTGACGTCAGAGAGAAACAAAGTTGATATGCACACTGTGATTCAAGATCATGAGCCAGGAAAAAGTTACAAATACCTAGGCATTGAAGAATGTGAGAACATCTCGAACAACACAATGAAAGAGATTTCTCAGGGAGTATTATAAAAACGGGAGACCTGTCCTATAGTCCGCTTTGAACTCCAAGAATAAAATATGAGTATCTGCAATTGGTAATTTGGCGGTGTTTGTAGAAGAGTGCAGTTTCAGACTGGTAGACTGGACTGAGCAAGAATGCGAATCTTGAATCGAAAAAACAGAAAACTGCTACAGCTCGACCAAGTTGAGAATGATGTTTACGCGCGCCAACCTCTGTGTTTACTACCGAACAGAGTCGGAGATATAAGGATACTCAATTCAAAATTAAAATGGGACCGTGCCAAAATATTGCCACAGTTTAATATATTATATTAAAATGTGCTATTGCGAAAGAAAACGCAATTTATTTCGTAGCAAATCTAGTATCTTTCCAATTAATATTTTAACTATATTTGGACATGTCTGCACCTCTTATTGAAAGAAATTAAAGTATAACATTCTGTGCAAAACGATTCAAAATTTTGAAACTAATTCTTTCCCTGAGCAGTAACATTCATATAAATCATAGTTTATTTTAACTTAAGTAGTTTCTCAGAATATATCATAAATAAAATTATTTGAATCATAATGAATATTGTAGATACTTACGACAGTGAAGTTAATGTTTTGGTACTTTATTGCATGCCTAACAAACCGTCTAAAGCCTTTGGAAAAGAAGATGAATGAAGGAGAATACAAAATGTTTAAATTCAATGAATAAGTATTAAAAATTCAATATAGCGAGAACTTTTTATATGGTCTTGTACTAGAACGGGGGAAAGTAAAAAAGAGCAACTTAAATGGACAAAAATACAACAGTCAGTTCAAATCTTGGATGATGTGTCTCTGAAGTTATATTTTATCAGCTGACTCACAACCTCTATGAAGGAGGCCATGGTGAGTAATCTCTGATCTTGCTTCACGCACCTGGCGACATTTGTGAGCTAAACTGATTGTACAGGCCCGTGTTTTTACTGTTAGTTCCACGACGCACCGCAATCGCAGCCTTCATTCTTCGTTTGGTCGAGTTATAACAATGCATTATGTTTCCCACCCTCGACCTGAAGTACATAGACTTTATGTGTCACGTAAGGAAGGAGGAAGAGGCATGAGACAAATCAAAGCCTCCTGGCACAATGCAATTGTCGGGATGGGAAAGTATGTAGTCAGTCATCAAGATGACCCTCTAATGAGGCAGGTCACGAAATCTGACCGAAGAACGGGAGAAGCATTGTTAGTATAGCAAGAAGTATTGAAAAAAAAACTATGCAAGTCACGCAAAATAACACAGACACTAAACTTCTGATGCTACAAAACATATCGGACACAAAAAATGTTAAAGTAATCGTGGATAGATAAACAACTCCATGGACAGCATCTAAATAGAATGGACAAGGTGTAGATAAAAATTAATCATTTATGTGGCTTAAAGGGGGAAGAATGAAGCCACAATCGGAAGTAATTCTAATAGATCAGGCCTTGAGAACACGACATTATGTATGATACAGTGGTTCTCAAAATTTCCCAAGTTGCTCAATGCCGCATTTGCCGGGAACAAGTGGAAATCATTGATCATATCGTCTCATCCGGTCCAATTCTTGCAAAGACCGAATATTTGAAAATACCCGACAGGGTGTGTAGTTACCACCACTGGCAGATCTGTTCCGCCCTCGAAGTTCCAAACACATGCCCCAAGTAGTACGATCACTCACCAAAACCGGTAACATTTCTGGAATCCATAAAATATTGTACGTCCAAACGGATAGCACGATTGGGGCAAACAAAGAGGATATTGTTATCTACGATTTTAAGAAAAATATATTCTACTGGTAGATGTTCCTGTGCCTTGTAATAACCAAGGAGGCAGAGAAACGTCTTAAATACAAGTTTAGAAATCGCGATAACTGAATGTGGGGTATAAAAGCAATGGTACCGACAGTTATCGGAGCTCTGGAGTTTGTTCCGCAAAATTCGTGCAAGAACTTGGCTAAACTCCCAGGTCATTCAAAATATTGGGAAGTGCAAGAAATTGTGTTATTCAGAACAGCTCACATTTTGCGCAAAGTATTGTAGAGGCATCGAGCACCCTAGATCTGCTTATTAGGTAGCTGGTTGCAACCTCGGGTAGATTTTATATTCAGACGACACATAACATCTTTAGTCGTGATGGAGAGGTATAATAATAATAATAATAATAATAATAATAATAAAGGAACAAAATATCAGCAATAGGTAGTTTGGCGGTGCCTGTAGCCGAATACAGTTTCGGACTAGTAGACTGGACTGAACAGGAAATTCGCATCATGGATCGAAAAACCAGAAAATTGCTTACAATGCATCATGTTGCCCACCCCCGAGCTGATGTACATAGACTTTATGTGTCACGTAAGGAAGGAGGAAGAGGCCTCAGACAAATTGAAGCCTCCTGGCACAATGCAATAACCAGGATGGGAAAGTATGTAGTCAGCCATCAAGATGACCCACTAATGAGGCAGGTCATGAAATCTGACCGAAGAATGGGAAACAGAGGCATTGTAAGTGTAGCAAGAAGCATTGCGAACAAGACTATGCGAGACAACCAGAATGACAGAGACACTGAACTTCTGATGCTACTTAACATGAAATTTGAGACACAGAAAATGTTAAAGAAACCGTGGAGAGACAAACCACTCCACGGACAATATCTAAAAAGAATGGACAAGGTGCAGATCAATACAGATCAATCATTTATGTGGCTTAAAATGGGAAGGATGAAGCCAGAATCGGAAGCACTTGTAATACCTGCCCAAGATCAGGCTTTGAGAACACGACATTATGATAAAGCGGTTCTCAAAATTTCCCAAGATGATAAATGCCGCATCTGTCAGGAACACGTAGAAACCATCGATCATATTGTCTCAGCTTGTCCAATCCTAGCAAAGACCGAATACTTGAAAAGACACGACAGGGTGTGTAGCTACCTCCACTGGCAGATCTGTACCGCCCTCGAAGTTCCGAACACATGCCCCAAGTGGTAAGAACACTCACCGAAACCGGTGACGTCTGTTGGATTGTGTACGATATTGTACGACCAACAAATTCAAACTGATCGCACGATAGCAGCAAACAAACCGGATATAGTTATCCGGGATTTGGCGAAAAATCGTGTTTACTTGTGGATGTTGCTGTACCTTGCGATCAAAACGTCGTTACCAGGGAGGCAGAGAAACGTCTTAAATACAAGAGTTTGGAAATCGAGATCAGCCGAATGTGGGGCGTAAAAGCACAGGTCGTACCGATAGTTATCGGAGCTCTGGGATTTGTTCCGCAAAATTTGTGTAAGAACTTGTCTAAACTCCCAGGTAATTCAAAAGACTGGGAAGTGGAAGAAATCGCTTTATTTGGAACAGCCCACATTTTGCGTAAAGTATTGTAGAGGCATCGACAGTCCCTAGATCTGCTTCTTAGGTAGCTGGTTGCAACCTGGAATAGATTTTATATTCAGCCGACACATAACATCTGAAGTCGTGATTTAGAGGGATAATAATAATAATAATAATAATAATAAGAAGAAGAAGAAGAAGAAGAAGAAGTAAAAACGAAGACGAATTTGGCCCCGTGGCGTAGACAATTGCAACATCTCTCGTCTGCGCCGAAGAGACTGCATGTTTGAGTCATGCGTGCCCATGGTCGTATTTGTGATTGTCCCTTCGTCCCTATCACCACATAATTCACACTTTAAGGCGTAACAACCTTGTACCGAGGGATAAAGCTGAAAAGCTGATTCTAAAAGTTCCACACGTTACTCCTGAAGAGTGGTCAGGAACTGCCGATTCGCCAATAATAATATAAATAATAATAAGAACAACAAGAAATATAATTTATTATTTATCATATATAAGTCTGTTTATATTTAAATATATTTAATTTGGTCAAATTATTATTGAAACAGACTTTATTTTTTAAATAATAATAAACTTCAATGTACATTCATCCAGCAAAATTAATAAAAGTTCATAATCTGAAAAGAAGTTTTTAACAATTTTGTGTTCTATTCTTGGTATTTCAACATTTATAAAATCTATCATATGTCCCATTTCAATTCGATGTTTCGAAATAGAATTAATTTTTTGTAAAATTTCGTTTATATTTCTGATATGTTCAGATACTCTCAATTTTAATTTTCTTTTAGTTTGTCCAATATAAACTTTAGGATAATCTGACATTTTATTTTATAAATTAAATTTTGGAAATCTAATAATTCTTTTTTATCTTTCAAGTTCGAAACAATATGTTTTGTATTATTTAGACTATTATAAAGTGTTTTATAAAATTTTGATTTTAATTCTGTCTTTAAGAAACTTAATTTTTGAAATAAAAGGCAGACATGAAGTTTTTTTCTGAATTATTCATGTTAGGATCCAAAACATTTTTAGAATAAATTAATTTTAACCTTTTCTGGATGTGTTTATGAATATATTTTAAAGGATAATTATTTAAACTTAAAATTTCTTTAACTATCAATAAATTAGTCTTATGAAAAATTGGTGCAGAACATTTTATTGCTCTGTCCACTAAATTACAAATAACAGCCCTCTTTATTGCTAAAGGAAGGCATGATACAAAATTTAATGTCATTCCAGCATATACTGGTTTTCTATACCAATTAGTGATTTAGGTATTTTCTTTTCTAAAAATTTATATTTTCTAAGGTATTTTCTAAAAGCTGGATGAATGTACATTAAAGTTTATTATTATTTAAAAATAAAGTCTGTTTCAATAATAATTTGACCAAATTAAATACAATTAAGTATAATTTATTACATTGCATTGAAATGCTTTTGATGTAAGTAAATCGTATATTTTGGGGGTTATCATAGGCCCACTGCCATTCTTCCCAGACTTTTCAAATGTGAGTTGAACCTCAGTAATTATTAAAAACGTTATAAATGGTAAGCAATTAAATATGTAACAACTTTAGAACCAAAAAATACTGCATTACAGAGCACATTAGTAATATTGGGCGCTTTCAGTATAAAAAGAAAAATATAGTGAAATTTTAAAATTAAAAAAATTACACAAAAAACAAAAATGCGCGAAATGTTTGGGTCAATTTGGGCACCAAAACGTATCCTGAATATATCGAGGTGGAAAACGTAAGTGTTTTCTTATTAATATCAGTATAAAGGAATTAAAAAAAATCTTCTATGACACCTTTTGCAATCCCTATTACACATATTTACTTAGATTATAATTATTATTGAAGTTAATATGAGGCACTGTTTTGTCGTATTTATTTCTGCATAAATGTTTTTCTCTCGCGTTGCAGCCGTATTCAGTGCTACAGAAACAACAAAATATATAAATTAGAATATTATTTATTAACTTCAGTGGAAAAATAGAATCTAAGAAAAATGGAATAAAATTGAAATGTACATTACAAAAATAAAAAATAAAAACTTAATTTTGGAGAAAAATATAAAACGTACTAAGTAAAATAACTGTTAAAGAAGGTAAAATACGAAAGTTAATTTTGAAATTGAAATCAATTATTCTAATGTGAAATAAAGTACAGTAAATATAATTTCATATTTGCTGTTAAACTTCTATCTACTTTTGACGCAAGTAATTATTAAAACTTTGTGAATGAAATGTCGACTATTCTCTTCAACACCTCGTCTTGGGACTGTGGAAGTACAGCTGAATTTATTATTTCATGTCCGAGTTGAGTTTTTTAAAACTTACTGAAGGCAATTGGAAAACTAAGAAATTGAATCACTTAAATATTAGAATTAGTTACTGCGTACAAATTTTATCTTAACAAGTGTTAGTACTGCGTGTAAACTCTAATGTACATTTTGTAATGAGTAACCAATAAGTGTATGACAACATGCATATGACAGTAAATACATGTCTCATCCATCTAAAACCACAACAGCTAATTGCGGGTATCTTTTACGCAAGCGAATTACGAGCTAGTGATTAATGGTTTTTGTGTAGTATATTTACATAATTCTCAAGAATATTAAACTTCCACATTGCACATCATCCTTGACAAGAAAAAAATGCTTTTATTGTGATAATCGTTGAAATTACTTGTAAATTCCCATGCGCTGGGCAGCCATTAGACCTTATAACCTTGTGCGTAATTCCCTTCAATTATTAAGCGACAAATAATATTAGTTGAATTATTTAGACTTGCACTTCATTCTTCTTCAGTTTAAAACCATTCAATCATTCATTTCCTGTTTCAAAAAGGGATGTGGAACGTTTTAAATTTCTGTTCGGTCCATAGACCGCAACACAACAGTAACCGAGGGGTGATACAGGTGCGTAGACTTTCTCGTATAAGTTAAATTTCCAATTTCTTTGGACTTTCGGTTTTGCCTCAACCTCTTCTCAGCTGACGTCAACCACCACACACAGTACATTTTTTCATATTTGCTTAATTTTTTTGGACCCGTAATGATAAAACTGAAATACGGCTTTCACAAAATTATTGAAAAATACTACTTTGTTCAATACCGCAATTTTCGTTCGAAAATTTGTGGTCGTTTGTGAGAAAATGTTATTTAAGTGTTTCTGTAAATGGAAAATTGGAATGTCTTTTTCAAGAAATCTTTTGAGTTTCACAAGATTTATTGCAAATCATTTGAAGCAATTTTACTCACAAATGCAATTACTTAAACAAATCGCCGGTAATGTAAAATATTAATGACGTGAGAGAGATGTCAAAAAATTACATTTGTGTAATTTAAAAAATAGAGAAAAATGCAATTGAACTCTTACACTACATTTAACTCTATACCTACCAAACTTTTAAACAAAGAGTTTGGTGTCATGCAAAAATGGCGTTAGAACGTTTCTGAAAATGCGGAATTTTCAGCTCATGTTCACAGAAAACATTACTTTCCGAGAAATTTTATAATCCATCCATTTCTGAAAAAAATAAATACAGCAAAATGACGTTTATATTATTTTATTTTATACATTTATGTAACCAGACAAATAGTTTTAAGAAAAATTAGAGCCGTTGTTTTAAAAACGCATATTTCTTATCTGTTTAGTATTGCACATAATCCAAATATTATTGATTAGAAAACAAGAAAATTTATATACATTTTCCGTATACACATTTTCGAAAAATTGCAGGTGACCTTATTTGAAGATCTATTTTTGATGAACATATTTCATTCAGATATTAGTGGTACTACAGAATGGTCTAATATAATAGTCTAAATATTTTACTTTTCTTAAAATGGTCCAAATAAATTGAAATAACGTAAATTTTTAAAATTGTTTTATATTTTTATTTCCTCAAATCGTAAAACTTTTCGACCATGATATTTCTCATCTTTTTCAAATAATGAAAAATACTTTGATAAATATTTATCAAAATAAGTTACTAATTTCTTTGATTAGCTATTCGGACTTGCCACTTGCCAGCTGCCACCTACCACCACTCAAAGTAATTTTAATTTTTTTCCAATTATTTTCGTTTCGTAACCATAGAACCGAAATATTACTTTAAGAAGCTATTATCTCTCTCTCTCTCTCTCTCTCTCTCTCTCTCTCTCTCATATATATATATATATATATATATATATATATACACACATACATACATACACACATATATTCTTGCTGCTCCGGCGCTTCCCGATGTTACCTCACCTACTCAGAGACGAGCAGAATCTGTAACTCAACGTGAACAAGAGGGACAGAGAGCGGTAGAAACAGGGAGAGAGACAGGGTCAAGGTGAGGGAAGGGGGAGAGAGAGAAAGAGGGATGGGAGAGGAAAGAATGAGATGAAGGGCAGAACAACGTCTATCGAGTTTTCCTAGATTATAGAAGAGTGAAAATTCGTATTGTAAGGAAATTTTCCTTGAAAATTTAGGGGCGTTTTTAAGAAAATGTCGTTCAAGTGTTACTCTAAGTGCGAAATATGCAGCTCTTTTTCACAGTAATATTTCAAGTTTTCGAGAAACGTCATTGATATCATTTAAAGGTCTTCCATTCACAACCGAATTACGTACACAAATCTCTGCAAATGTACATATTAAAAGCGTGAGAGATATTTAAAAACAATTATATTTGTGTAATTTTTGAAAAAACAACAAAAGAACACACTAAAATTAATTTTATCTCATCTTAAACAATGTAATCCTTTCGAAATTTTAAAACAAATTTAGAGCGATTTTTGAGAAAAATATTGTTTGAAAAATTAATAGCCATATTTTGCGAAAAGTTCCACAAACTACTCATATTTTCGAAAAATTAAACGTGAGGTTATTTCAAGATTTTTCTTGAAGGAAGAAATTTTATTGAGGAAAAAATTCCTATCTTCAATATTATAGTTGTAGGAAAAAATCTGAAAACATTGCCTTTTGCAATTTCCGAAAAACCTGAGATTTCTCCGAACACGAGACCTGCACCATTGTCTTAAGCACCTTTTACGCTATTCGGGGACAAAAATCTGAAGCGATTTCTGAGAAAATTTTGAAGGTTTTTGAGGCTTCATGTAATGTATCCTCAAAAATCAAAATATATCCGATCATACTACCAAAACTCGGCGGTTGTTCAGATCGATCGGTGAATATCAATGTTGAAGAAAATCGGCCGAACGGTTTAGGCGCGAGCGTTCACCTTAGACGAACAGAGAATGGGACAGACAGAGACAACGGCAAGACAGACAGATATACAGTCGGATATATAGACAGACATATGATCAGACATACAGGCACAGAGACAGAGAGATTGGCATACAGACAGACATACAGGCAGACACAGATATACAGATATACATACAGATAAACATACAGACACACATACAGACAGACTGACACACAGACAGACATACAGACAGATATATAGACAGACATACAAACAGATATACAGACATACAGACGGACATAAAGACAGACATACATAAAGACAAATACAAACGTAACGACAGACATAAAGAAGATAAAGACAGATATACTGGCAGACATACATACAGACGTTTTGCCATCAATCGATGTTTTGGTATCAAGAAGCCACAAAGCATGTAATCTGGCTACACCACCTCTTAGGACTTAAGGGAAGTAATTTACAAGTATTGTACAAGTATAGGAACAGGATTCATCCAATTTTTTTGTTACCAGAGCGCGGAAATTAGAGTTTTACTGTCTAAAATTTTCTGTCGTTTTCTGGCGCACGATTACACAGCTTTCTCTTCTTACAAAGTAACTGCGAGAAAGTAAAAATGATTCAGAGGTTAATTATTGCAAGCCATTAACTCTTTACTACCTTAATAATTAAATTAATGTGAACTACACACTCCTTGCAAATTCGGACATATTTTGCTTTTGCGCAAATGCAATGTTTACTAGCTAAGTGCTAGACGAAATACTTGGAGATTGTCGAAGGCCAATGGCCTAAAGGGAAAGTGATAATTTCTTTCCTGTAAGTCTGCATTCTCATTACGGATTTCGTGGTCATTCCCATGGCTGCTTCGTCACGTGCCACGCGACCGGTACAGGCGTGAGCGAAAGTTGCGCCTCCACCGTCGATGTCGTCTTCGTCGGCGGCAGCGTCGTCGCTGTCGTCGTCGCCATTGTCGTTACCACGACCACCTGTTATTCCTCAGTCCCAGCAGCCGAAGCCTCCATTATCGTTGCCACCTTCACCGTCACCACCTCTACCGCCGCCGTCTCCATTTTTTTTTTTAGTTCAGTTCGCATCAACTACTAGGTCAGTTGCGATCATTATTGGATTTAACATTATGGTTTGAGGACGAAACGATGTGGTGATGACAGGTGGAGAAAGGACGAACACATACAACCATGCCTGAGGCGGGACTCGAACTCGCGACCCCTCGGTTCGCGATCACTACGGCACAACTGGCTTAGCGATTTCGGCCACGGGACCGACGTCTCCACTATTGCCGCCATCGCAATCGGCTCTCATGCCGCTTGGCACACCCGGCCTGGTCCTCTCTTCCGACACGAACACGCGACGTGTGACACGCCGCACGTGACATGCGACAGCGGCCCGACCCCCTGTTTGCGCAGGATCTTTTTCATTATCGTTCACTGCGACTGTCAAATCTTGAAAGGCATGCAGATTTGCAGAAAGTGATAAACAATCAAGGTGCTAACCGAAGTGCATGTGAGCAGTTTCCTCGTTGTTTTTGCTATTGCGAATGGATGTTTACTCATAAGTCTATGATTAAGTTTGATTACGTAGAAGCCCAAACCTTATTTGCATCGTGTCTTTTTGTGGATATGCCCTTGTCACTGACCCTGTTACTTGATTGTTGCACGTGCATTGGAAACGTGAGGTCAAAGTGGAAGCGAGTTCCGAAAAACGTGTACTTTGACAAGGTCACATGTCATTGCCATGACGATTCCATTCTTGCTAGCAAATGATTATGTACGAAGTTTCGTGATCACGTTTGGCACTGATGTAGTAATTGCTTTCAATTTTCATTAAAGGTTCCTTAATGACAGGCACCTCATTATTGAATTACGCAAATTAGAACTTCATTTTGTTCATTATTTTGCTTTAACTTTTCATGACCAATAAAAATTACTAAAATGTACAAATGAATTCTGCAATGAAGAGTAAAACTAGCAAATGAAGAATAAAATAAAGTAAAAGGAGAAAAATAGTAGTTAAAGTAATAAAGGTAAGAAAAGTTTAGAAATAATTTCAGGGTAATTTTTTTCATGCTTGAGGCAGAAATGTAAATGGTAAAACGATAGTAATTATGCAAATGAAGGGTTCTAAGATTAACAAATATACTAAGGAGATTTTCAATGTTTGCCAATTGACAAAGACACTTTTCTCACTTGAATTTAAATAATGTAAACTTGTATTCTCTGGACTCTCATATTGTTAGAGTTAATAAAGAGATTTCGAATGTTCATTGACTGACGAACACACTTAGTCTCTTGAATTTGGCCAATGTAAATTTGTATAAGAACTCTGTGCACTCTTATCATTATGTTAAAAATTGTTCAATTAAAAATCCTTGAGTGCAATTACTGATAATCTATACTTTTGGTACTCAAATATCATTCTTCCCAGGATCTCCATTACCATTTATATGAATAGTATTTTCACAAGCTGTAAAATTGGAAAGGCAGAGAACGTAAGAGGCGTGGAACCGTACGTTGTAGTACTTTGCGTTTTTACTTTTATTGACTGTCAAATCAGTTTTCTTTAATTCGCAGTAAACAGCAAATCATGAACTTAGAATTAGAATAGGCAAAACAGAAAAAAACACGCGTCACAATGAATGGTAATTGGGTGTAGGTGCTCTTTGGAGAAACCTAGTGTATGCATGATTTTTACTTAAGTCGATACAACATTCAGATAAACCAGAATTTAAAATAGAGGAAAAAGACTAGAGAGCAAGAAAATAATTAATTACATGTGCTAATAGGAAAGAGTGTAACTATTGCCAACTCAACTACAAACTCGGTAAGTCACATTATGCACGGGATTTTAGCAATGGTTATGAGAGCTCACTAGTTAGCCGTACCCCACTTTCACGGTAGAGTATTATATGACGTAATTAAGAATGTCATACGAATATCGAAATACTCATCGGAGCTTGCTTGTTACTTAAGTTTCACAATTTTATGTTCAGAGGAGTGAGATAATTTGCGACAAGTATATCACATCAGATCTCTATATTCTTAGGAATCCATTAACTATCAATTTGGGCATCGTTTTTATATTTTTCTTTTATGTAACCCAGTGAGACTCGATACTGATTAACGATTGGTAAAGGTCCAAGAGATATCAACCACAAAGATTTTTTTACACTTATTTAGTACAATACTCAGTGCCACTGAAGATGGGATAAGATTCCCGAAACATGGCACGTATTGCCAATTTATTTAAAATATTAACTAATTAGAAACTTCTGGTTGTGATCTCTTAGATCATTACTAATCATTACGGAATACCACAACATCTCTGCTGCCACCACAGGATTTATCCAATACATATTAAATCAAAGAAGTTAAATGTGACTTTATTAAATGTGAATTTATTATGTTAGTATCTTCGATGACCAACTCCCTTACCTTCACGAGAGAAAATATCAAACTGTGCTCACCCGTTTAAGAATTGGCCATTCCAAACTTACCCATCAGCATCTACTAACAAAAGAAATGCAAAAAAATTGTGACCAATGTCAATCTGCCCTTACTATACCACACATATTACTGTTCTGTTCCATTTACACAGATATTCGCAAAAAATATGCAATACCTCTCACTCTCCCTGAAATCCTTAACAACAAATACCACATTCAAAATGTCATTAAATTTTTAAAGGAAATTAACCTTATCAATAAACTGTAAGAAACCAAAAATCTGTTAAACACCAATATTGTCACAATGTTATATCAAATAATGTATTAGTAATGCCCAACATGTATTTTGATGATTTATGTGATGACTTATATTGATGATTTTTGATGATTTATGTGATGATTTTATTTCATGACTTATATTGACAAATTATGTATATGTGATTTAATCTTAAATTTTGTTGTATGCTCTCATGTACATTGTATATACTGTATTTTGAATGTGGTCGCTAATGACCTAGCAGTTCATGCGACCTTTTAAATAAAGCATAATAATAATAAAAATAATAAATGTGACATTTTTCCTATAAATTAAAATAAATCATTCAAATTACGAACATCAAAACGTGTAATAGTATTTTATTATTTGGTGTTTTTTCCTGAACTTCTTTGTTATCGCTTTATGGGGCAATATTTATTGCCGCATATTTCGGGGAAATTGTAAAAAACTACGTTTGCTCTCCGCCCTCCTGCAAAACCATATCAACGAAGGTCGAGTGAGCGGCAGGGCAACCACGTGGGAAACGGCCGCCCCGGATTGGCCCGCGCGAAGTCACGCCGCCTCACGCCACGCTCCCTCACGGGGAGCCCGACTGCGGGAGACTTCGCCACGAGAAAGTGGACGGGCGCCACGCCGCACCGCGCCGCGCCGCGGCGGTGGGGACTTGCCGCCAAACATCGAAACGCCTCAGCAAGAGATCAAACACTCGCATATGGCACAAGTGGCGCAAAGATGCGACTGCGCAAGCTTGCCTGAGAAAGGTGCAACAACGTCTCGTCACCTGCGCTTGACACATTATCAGATTTATTTGTAATGCGATTGGGTGTGACCAGAGGTCTGATAATTTAAAGGTTTAACTAATGTTAATATTAACCCTGCGATACAAGTCCTAGTATATGTTACTCGAACACACTCTCTTTTTATGATTCATTTTATGAATTTTAGCTTATCTTGCTGCACAAACTGACTTTCAGGCACAAACAATTTTACACGTCTACTGAA
The DNA here is from genome assembly GCA_031308135.1 of Acheta domesticus. Lineage (NCBI taxonomy): Eukaryota > Metazoa > Arthropoda > Insecta > Orthoptera > Gryllidae > Acheta > Acheta domesticus. Next base: position 178,934,362 of record JAHLJT010009419.1, on the reverse strand, counting down.
TTTGAGACTTAAAATTTTAATAGAAAACAATGTTTAACAATAATAACAAGATGTAGTAGAAAATTGTATCACATGCAAATTGTTCCACGCGCTCCGGTCTTCGGAATGTTGCGTTGCGCAAGGTACTCACTTGTTACTTTGTTACTTGATACTCACTTGTTCTCTTTCCATGTGCATGTTATCATCATGTATACAATCTGTTCAACCGTATTTTTATAATGAATTTGTAAAATTTGTATATATGTATGTTTTTATGTATGTAATGAATCTGTATGTATTTATGTTGTAATATATATTTTCTGAACCGCTAATGACCCAGCTGCCGATGCGACTTTAAATAAACAAAACAAAAAATGCTGCGTTGCGCATGGTTTGAGATGAGTATAAAGCCTATTGGTACGAACAGAAAGCTGTGCTATCTGAGAACAATAACAGAGGTTCTGAGGAGATCTCTCAAATAATCTATCAATGCAAGAAAAACTCAGTAATCTGAGAGATCGATCTTATGTGTTGTAGGGTTAACAATAACTCAAGTAGTTAGGTTTATTAAAACACTTATTTTTTATTATTATTAATTACTGTTACCATCATTAGCATTGTAATAATTATTAAATGCATTACTTTATTAAATATATAATTATATTTTAAGTAGTATTCGTATTGAAGTGTGGAGACGTGTTGTGAAGTGAAGTGAAGTGGAGTGGACGTCAGTGTAATAAAAAGTTGTTTATTTATTGATGTAAAATATCTGTAGAAGACCACCATAAAATGTAGAATTAATGCGGTTATTGTTGTTAAAGCCTTTATTGTCGTCATTGTTATTATATTATTATTAATATTACTGTCTTAAAATTATTTTAAGTTACATTGTATTTAATTATTAATTATAATATGTAAATCGTAGTGTTCTGCCACCAGGTTGCATAAACCTATCTGCGGAAATAAATATCTATCTAAGTACGTGTAATTGCACTTGTCTACAGAAAAAAACCTTTCTTCTCTAACAAGAACAAAACACGTTATGGAACATAATTTTCCTTTCAATCCACATCTAATTTCATATTTTTGTAACATCCTGTTTTCATGTGATGATCGTTGTTTGTAAATGCCTAAGTCTCCCATATATTATACATGTGGCAAAATAACACCGTATAATTATAACAGATCAAAGTGTATATAGTAAAATATATAACAAGATATGTGTAACGAAAAGTGAAGAAACCTATCTAAAAATATTTCCTTCCCGATTTCTTGTCTTTCATATTAGAATTCAGTGTCCAAGTCTTAGCTAAGAACTCCATTCCAATTCTTTGTTACAAAAATGCTGTTGACCAATGTTGTCAACAGCATTAGGTAGGTATTTCAAGATAGGTGAGTTCAATATTACTTTGCACTGTACTTGATAACATTGCACAACACAACCTAATTAATTTTAAAGCAACATTTCTTATATTCCTCTTATTTTATTCCTCTAATTCACGATTAAAGATGCTATGAGACGGAGCAGATTTACGGATACCGGTGACTCTATAATACTTTGCGCAAAATGTGGGCCTTTGAGTGACCTGGGAGTTTAGCCAAGTTCTTACACAAATTTTGCGGAATAAATCCCTGAGCTCCGATGACTATTGATACGACCTGTGCTTTTACGCCCCACATTCTGCTGATCTCGATTTCCAAACTCTTGTATTTAAGACGTTTCTCTGCCTCCTTGATTACGACGTTTTGATTGAAAGGCACAGCAACATCTACAAGTAGAATTTTTTTCTCCAAATCCCGGTCAAAAATATAAGGTTTGTTTTCCGCTATGGTACTATCCATTTTGAGTTTGTTGGTGTATAGAGTTCAACGGACGTCACAGGTTTGGTGTGTGTTCGTTCCACTTGAGGTAGGTGTTTTCAACTTGAAGGGCGGTTCAGATCTGCCAGTGGACACATCCTGTCGTGTCTTTTCAAGTATTCGGTCTTTGCTAGAATTGGACAAAATGATACAATGTGATCTACAGTTTCTACTTGTTCCTGGCAAATGCAGCATTTGTCATCTTGGGAAATTTTGTGAACCGCTGTATCATGATACGTATAGTGTGTTCAAAAGGCCTACCTTTGGGCAATTATTACAAGTGCTTCTGCTTCTGACTTCATTCTTCCCATTTTAAGCCAAATAAATGATTGATCTTTATTAATCGGTACCATGTTCATTCGTTTTAAATATTGTCCGTGGAGTGGTTCGTCTCCCAATTTCTTCAACATTTTTTGTGTCTTACATTTTAAGCTAAATAGCATCAGAAGTTTAGCGTCTCTGTCATTCGGCGTGTCTTGCATAGTATTGTTCGCTACTTGCTACACTTACAATGCCTCTGTTTTCCATTATTCGGTCAGATTTCACGATCTGCCTCATTAGACGGTCATCTGGTTGACTACATATTTTCCCATCCCAACTATTGCATTGTGCCATGAGGCTTCAATTTGTCTGAGGTCTCTTTCTTCTTCCTTACGTGACACAAAGTCCATGTACATCATCTGAAAGGTGGGCGACATGATGCATTGTAAGCAGGTTTTTTTTTTCGATTCATAACGCGAATTTGTTGCTCAGTCCAGTCCACTAGTCCGAAACTGTATTCGACTACAGGCACGGCCAAACTACCTATTGCTGATATTTTATTCCTGGAGTTTAAAGCGGACTGCAGGACTAGTTTCAATTTTCTGTAATACTCCGTGCGAATTCACTCTTTCATTGTGTCGTTCGAGATGTTCTCACATTCTTCAATGTCAGATATTTGTAACTTTTACCTAGCTCTAGATCTTGAAATACAGTGGGCACATCAATTCCAATATTCCGTGACTTTGTTATTTTACCTCACTTTAAACTGATTTTTGCACACTTGTCAAAACAAAATCTCATACAGATGTCATTCCTAAAATCACTGATGACGGACAGCAATTGGGAGAGAATCGCTTCATTCCTCGCAAACACTTTAAGATCCGTGAAAAACAAACGTGTGATACTGGCATTTCATCACCATGTAGCCCGTAATCAAAATCAGTGTGCGACAACTGTCTAGATACTGGGATCAAACTAATGCAAAACAGCAAAATGGATAGCGAATCTCCACAAATCCCCCTGTTCATCTGAATCATCACGAAAATTCCCCAGTTCATCTGAATACTTCTTGTATCTACAACTCCCTTTCCGCTGTGTATTAGTAACCTGGTACTCCAAGATTTCATACTAGCCTTGCAAATTAATATTATTATTATAATTATTATTATTATTAATCCATTACATAACGACTAAAGATGTTATGAGTCGGTTGAATATAAAATCTACTCCAGGTTGCAACCAGCTATCTAAGGAGGAGATCCGGTGACTATCAGTGCCCCTACAATACTTTAGGCAAAACGTGGGATGTTCCAAATAAAGCGATTTCTTGACCTTCCCAGTCCTTTGAATTACCTGGGAGTTTAGACAAGTTCTTACTCAAATTTTGCGGAACAAATCCCAGAGCTCCGATAACTATCGGGACGACATGTGCTTTTACACCCCACATTCGGCTGATCTCGATTTCCAAACTCTTGTATTTAAGACGTTTCTCTGCCTCCTTAATAACGACGTTTTGATCGCAAGGTTCAGCAACATCGATAAGTAAACACGATTTTTTCGCCAAATCCCGGATAACTATATCCGGTTTGTTTGCCGCTATCGTGCGATCAGTTTGAATTTGTTGGTCGTACAATATCGTACACAATCCAACAGACGTCACCGGTTTTGGTGAGTGTTCGTACCACTTGGCGCATGTGTTTGGAACTTCGAGGGCGGTACAGATCTGCCAGTGGAGGTAGCTACACACCCTGTCATGTCTTTTCAGGTATTCGGTCTTTGCTAGGATTGGACAAGCTGAGACAATATGATCAATGGTTTCTACTTGCTCCAGGCAAATGCGGCATTTATCATCTTGGGAAATTTTGAGAACCGCTTTATCATAATGTCGTGTTCTCAAGGCCTGATCTTGGGCAGCTATTACAAGTGCTGGGAAATTTTGAGAACCGCTTTATCATAATGTCGTGTTCTCTACGCCTGATCTTGAGCAGCTACTAGAATTGCTTCCGATTGTAGCTACATTCTTCCCCTTTTAAGCCACATAAATGATTGATCTTTATTTATCTGCCCCTTCTCCATTCGTTTCAAATATTGTCCGTGGAGTGGTTTGTCTCTCCACGATTTCTTTAACATTTTTTGTGTCTCACACTTCATGTTTAGCTCCATCAGAAGTGCATTATCTGTGTTATTCGACATGTCTTGCCTAGTTTTCTTTGCAATGCTTCTTGCTACACTAACAATGCCTCTGTTTCCCATTCTTCGGTCAGTTTTCATGACCTGCCTCATTAGTGGGTCATCTTGATGGCTGACTACATACTCCCCCAACCCGACTATTGCGTTGTACCACGAGGCCTCAATTTGTCTGAGGCCTCTTCCTCCTCCCTTACGTGACACAAAGTCTATGTACATCAGCTCGAGGGTCGGAGACATGATGCATTGTTAGCAGTTTTCTGGTTTATCGATCCATGGTGCAAATTTCTTTTTCAGTCCAGTCCACTAGTCCAAAACTGTATTCGGCTACAGGTACCGCCAAACTACCTATTGCAGATATTTTATTCCTGGAATTCAGATCGGACTGCAGGACCAGTCTCACTCTCCTATAATACTCCCTACGAATTCTCTCTTTCATTCTGTCGTTTGATATGGTTTCACATTCTTCAATGCCCAGATATTTGTAAGTTTTACTTGGCTCAAGATCTTGAATCACAGTGTGCGTATCAATTTCAATGTTCTCAGACGTTGTGTGTTTCCCTCTTTTTAAATTGATTTTTGCACACTTGTCAAGACCAAACTTCATGCAGATGTCATTGCTAAAGTCATTCACGACAGACAGCATTTGGGAGAGAATCGCTTCTTTCTTAGCAAACACTTTAAGATCATCCATGTAAAACAAATGTGATACAGGCCTTTCATCACCATGGAGGTTGTAACCAAAGTGAGTGTGCGACAGCTGTCTCGATAAAGGAATCAAACTAATGCAAAACAGCAGAGGGGTAGTGAATCTCCTTGAAAAATAGCACTGTTAATCTGAATACTTCTGGTTTCTACTGCTTCCTTTCCGCTGTGTATTAGTAAGCTGGTACTCCATGATTTCATGCTAGCCTTGCAAAATTCAATAAGTCTAGGACGAAATCGATAGATCTCCAGGGTCTTCAAAATCCAATCGTGCGGTACACTATCACTGGCCTTTTGGTAGTCAATCCAAGCCATGCTCAAATTACGTTTGCGTTTCTTTACATCATTCAAGATGACTTTATTCAGTAGCAAGATTTCCTTACAGCCATAAGAGCCTTTACGACATCCTTTTTGTTCAGCTGGCATTAGATGATTTTTATTTAGATGTCTGTACATTTTGTCAGCTATGGCTGCAGTTATGACTTTGTACAGTACTGGCAGACAAGTACCTGGCCTGTAGTTCTTCGCCAAAGAGCTGACTCCCGCTTTGGGTAGCAAATACGTGATGCCGCGTGTGAACCATTCCGGGAGTTCCTTTGGGTTTTCTAAAATTTTATTAACAGCCTTTGCTAGATAAGAATGTAATGCTGTTAAATTCTTAATCCAATAAATCTGGATCTTATCAATCCCGGGGGACTTCCGGTTTCCCATGTTCTTAATTGCTTGGAAGAGGTCCTCTTCCGAGAATTGGTGAACATCTTCCACTGTTTCTACAAGTTCATCGGCATCAACTTCAGATTGAAGCCAAGTTGCGTCTTTGTTGTAGGATCTGCTCTCCTCCCAGATTCCTGCCTAAAATGCTTCGACGTCACCTTTTGAAGGAGTAACAGTTTTGCCATTCGGTTTTTGAGTCAGATTGCGATAGAATCTCTTCGCGTCTGTTTCAAACAACCGGTTATGTACACGGAAACCTATTCTACGTTTGTAACGTCTAATTCTTTGAGCCCATGCTTGAATTTTCTCTTTTAGTTTCTCAACTACCATTAGCCTGCTGGTGTCATTTCCAATTTGGTATTTTTGTTCAACATTGAATATTTTTCATTGAACTTTAGAGGTGTGCGTTGATTTAGGAGATGCCTCAGCTAAGAGTGATATTTCGCGCCAGGTGTCGGCTATCCGTTTCCTAATTCTTTTCATCCATGTGGGTACAGAGCTGTTTACTCTGTTTTGATGTCGGCCGCCGGCGTTCTGGGCTAGCCACAAAATTATCTGAGATACTAGATATCCAGTTGCATATATGATGTGATTGATTTCAGTAATATCTAGATCTCTGCCTGGGGTCTCGATCACCTCATTTAAGACAGAATTCTCTGTTTCTATCACTCTTTTGGCTTTGGCATTTTCGAATATTCTCATCAACGGTTTGCGAGATTCAAACGGAAGTTGACTAACTCTTTCTTTCTCGCGCCGAAGGATATTTCGCATTATGTATTTATCATGTAATTCATTGCCAGATGAATTTTCACCACTGACGTGTGTTTCACTGGAAAGAGATGAACCTTCCACGGGATCATCATTTTCAAGTTCTACATGTTCGTCATGTGGATTGTTCGAGCGAAGTACATACTCCGAATTTCTCTCAATGTCAACAAGTTGTTCTGCTGTGAATTTTCCACTGCTGAGTATGTATCGTCGTTGACAGGAAAGCTTCTTTGAGTCTAGGGTAGGTCTCATATCTGGGTTCCGCTCTCTCCATACCTTGAAAACTTCTATTTCTGAGCCCCCATTTTTCGCTTTTGCATAGTAAAAGCACCACATCACCTCCTTTAATTCATCCCGGGTCCATCTCTTGACGATAGCTTCGAGCTACTGCCGGCTCTGGGTCTCTGGGACTAACATCCGTGGGATGGCCAGGCGTCGACAAGGTGACATTAGCTCGGTTTCTGAGCAGGTATGGGACATTGGTGGAACAAGGCACGTTAAGTGTCATTACATTTCATGTTCTATCCATTTTGCTCATTGGTTTTAATTGAAGATTCGCAGGACGCAAGTTCGAGTTAACAGATTACACTTAACCCTCGGGTTGTTTCCTGCCATCCGTTACTGCGACCCATAGTGGCCTCGGGGCATCCCCCCGCAGGGCCCAGCAAGGGGTCCCTCCGATCGCCAGTCGGCATTACTAAACCCCACGGGATTTTCACTGACTGCTGAAGGCAGCCTCCTTCGCTGGCTAATGCAAGGTTCGGGCCTCCACTCTAATCAGTGTCCTGGTGTGCCAATCCAGTTTCTCTCCTGTACCCTCTATGGGCCGACAACAGGAAGTCCAAAGGTTAATGACCCTTCCCTCTCTACTTACTTCCCACTCTCCTCAAAATGGAGTACTTCTTCGTCTGACCCCTCACCTTCAACCTATTAGCAAGGGAGGCCCTACCGGTAGCTAGGCTACCACTGACATAGCTTTAAGGCTCATGGGGGTACTCAAGCTCCACCACCAAGGTCGTGTACTCCCTAGGTGGAGTTATCATTATTATTTTATTATTATTATTATTAATGTAACTATCAGATATGTATTACTAATTATTTTTTTAATAATTTCTAATTTATTTTTATCAATACGTACATTCCAAGGGAGTGTTAGTCTAGTAACTCTAGCACTCTGCCAGAACTGTAGTATCTCAGATGAACTCGTTTAGAATGCTTGTTTCATTTGACGTCGCCATTCTTCATGTTGTGTAATGAGTGCACATGTGAAAACAGTGATTCGGATGACAGTACTCAAAATACACATTGTAATGAAAGCTGAACACATTAATTCAATTTGAATACAATTTAATCTCCTGAATACACCACTTTCCCGTACTAGTTTTCTATTTCATTTGGTTACGGCTAGCAATTCAGACTTGACGCACACTCTTGCCAGCTGCCATCTATCGTTGCCTCAATTACTTTTTTAAACATTTTTTAAAAAAAGTTTTTGGTTTCTTAATAGTCTAACTGAAAAATTATTTTAAGAATATTAAATAACAGTAAAATCTTGTTCTAAATGGCAATTTTTTTAGAGCCATTTTTAAGAGGATGGCGTTTCATCGCTACTCTAATTGCGAAATTTGATGCTCTTTTTCACAGGCATCATTTGTGGTTTCGAAAAACTTTATTTGAACTCATTTAAAGCACTTTAACCTAAAAATACAATAGTGTTTACAAATTGTAGGGAATGTGCATGTTAATGGTGAGTGAGAAATCTTTTAAAAAAATTACATTAGTGTAATTTTTAAAAAAACAAGAAATACCCTAAAATGAGCAATTAGCACTATCCGTTAGAAAAGTTTGAAGAAAAAAATTGGAGCCATTTTTGAGAAAATGGCGTTTGAGCGTTCCTGAAAATTCGCTGAAAACGGTTGAGTTTTCGGGAAACGTTTCTTCACATAATTTGAAGCACATGTACTCATAAATATAATAATGTGAAAAATCTCCGCTATGTAAATATTAACGGGATGAGATACAAGTCAAAAAATATATTTTTGTATTTTTTGAAAAAAACAAAAGAATAAAAGAAAATGGCGTTTATGTCATTTCGCACAGTACATTTAGTACTATCCCTTCCAAAATGAAAAGAAACAAATTCGAGCCGTTTTTGAGAAAATTTTGAAAATGTCCGGGGACTTCATGTTAAGTATCCCCAAAAATTAATGAATGTTTTTCAAAATCTCAGACCTTCGACTCAGACCAGATGGACAAGGGTTTCTTCAATTTGGAAAAAATCGTGCGCGTAGTACGTATGGACGGACTTTTTACTTTCAATCGTTTTTTCGGTATCAAGGACCCAAAAAACAGGGATTCTGGCTACACCATGGGTTAGAGTATTTTTTTCTTAATTTAGCAATTGAATTTATCCGCTTTTTAGTTATCACGGTCAGCAATTAATTTTTCTGACAAAAATTCGCCGTTTTTTTGCGCAGCATTACATAACTTTCCCTACGTAATGTATATTACTCGGTATATACGTACATATACGGGAAAGTAAAACTTATATCAATTTTCAAAATTATATTATTTCAAGAACTTGAAGAACCTTTGTATATCGTTCCATTACTACATCTTCAGGGATAAATGCACGAACCGATGTTGCGTTTGCTCAGCGGTTTTCGAACAATGTCCGTTCACGCAACTACTTGCAAAACCACTGGGTCCAAAGGGTGATTCAAATGTTACGATCATTTGAAGGATTTTCTGAGAACTTCCTGACGAATTGATGATTCATAACCACACACCACTAGAAACCCAAGTTCTTGAGCAACTCCCACGTTCATATGAAAGACACATGCCTGAGAAGAAAACTGATATTCGGGTCAACTACCATAACAAATTGCATGACTAAATGTTGATGATTCACTTTCATTTCACGATGTAATATTTACTGTTACAGTTTTGGGCCATACAATTGCCAATGTATAACTTATTGGTGCCGTATATAATATTTCGTTACAGAAAAATTCTAGATACTACTACAAGGTGTACTAGAAGTTCTTCCCGCAGCCCAAATGTAAATATTTGCTTATAGCAGGGTCGCCGAACTGGCGGCTCGCGATGTCATTTGTGGCCCCCGTAAGGTTTTTAGTCAAAAGTTATAGTCCCTTTCATCCAAATCGAGCGAGAAGCTATGACTAGCGCACTCGCCCTGTGCTGGTTAACATTCCATTAACGTACAAATGGCTTAAATGTGGATTTAAGGACTTTTTCCTACTGAATTCAGAAATTCAAAATCATTCCAAAGTGTTTCAATGCGGTATTGGCCCGATATCACGCATGGTTCCACCATCCCCCGTATCAGCAGCCGGGCAAAGTGCCGAGATCAACAAAGCGGGAAACTCGGGTGTCGGGTTGTCGGAGTAATGAAAATATGGTCCGCAACCATATTAAAAGTTGTAAGTGTGGCTCGTGAGGCCTTGGAAGTTGGACACCTCTGGCTTATAGCTTTCAAGACTACAATACCACATTGTTTCAATGAGTCTCACAGCTGTCCTAGAGATTTAAATCGGTGCTCCTACTCTCCATTTCTTACCCGTCTCGGTGCAAAACTATCCTACGATTCTTCCAGATACTCTAGACCAGACCTGCACAGCATTTTGCATTTTCACTGACCTCAGGAGCTGCGTGCGCGCAACTCGGGTGCAAATGAGAAAATCGATGAAGGGTGAGGATGAAACCCAATCTAGGAGTGGGGACCACCAATCAGAATGCGCAATTCGAAAGATAGCGCGTAAATTTAAAGAGCAATTGGCAAGAACATGACGGTCATATACAATTCAAATAATATTGTCTTTTGTATTATATTGCAAATGTTTGTTCTCGGTATATGACAGGGCGAAATATGAAACTACAACGAACTATACATATTATATTTCGACACCAATTATTATAATGGCTTGTAGGGCTGATAATGTAATTCGCTTTTCTACGATGTAATCACAACTTTAGTGTTGTGCTAAACACAAAATTTTGATACTGAATTGTTTTTGTTTGATGATGACAGCAATAAACTATTTTTTATTAACTATGTTTAATTGAATAAGACGTTCTCTCAAAGCAAAAACATATTGTTCTTAAAAAAGCATGATTATTTTCTGTTCTAATTTCTGACAAGAGAGTAGAGTCTTTTAGGAGATCGTATAAAAATATAAAGCATTCTATTTAACCAATACCCATGATTATCTTATGATTGTCCGTAATATATCGTCACAGAAGTTTGCTCGTCGATCTCTTTTATTCAGTTTCATAATGGGGAAAAATGGTCACAAATGTGCTATTAAATATTACCCTTCTTGGAATTGCCACATATTCTATTTTATGTCAATCATGATGTGAGAGATTGCTCTCATGATTTTGTTCATTTTTCTATGATTTGAAGATTATAACATTCCTGGTGATCAATCAATTATTAAATTGCAATTTTGTGTTATATAGAATTAAATAATATTTTTTCTTATCTATAAGCATATATTTTAAAGCTATTGTCTTAAAATATTGCTTAAGAGTCACAATGAGCATGCTATTTTCTTTAAAAAAAATAGAAAATGAAAATACATACAGTGGTGGATACAAAGGTGGATATACAGTAGTGCACAGAACGTAAACAGTGAATTATGACCCTGGTAACTTGAAATACTAGACATAATCTATTTAAACAAATGGGCATTTAATTTTGAAGCATGGATCATTATTAGACGCCCAGGCATTCAATCTACGCGCCGCGTCGTGCTACGTCAGTCTTCTTCCCTCCCCGCAAAGCTTCCTACTCCCCACTACTTGCACTTTCGCAAGTGCAGAATGCCCGCGGGAGCAGGCGTTGTGCAGGTCTGCTCTAGACCCTTCCTAGCCAGTTTTTTGTACCTCGTCCGCTCATTTTCACATCCGTAGTATAGTTGTAATTTTGCAGCGAAAAAAGGGCAATTTTTCAAAGGGCAAGAAAGCCTTATAAGAATTTTCAACTCAGCCCCAACAATTAATACTAAAAAAACAGTTCCATTTATGAGAAGAATGTTATTTTCGCAAGAATGGCATTTTTGTCAAGAATTTATAAGAAAATATGTGTCAATTGTTGCCGTCGTCAGAGCCGACAATTAGTCCGTGGGGGTAGTTGACCCTGGTGGGGATCCCCCTCCCCCCATCTCCCATCGCATATTTACGTGAAGGAACATATAGTAAACATTTTTTTTTTCAAATTATTATCATTGAATTGTCATCACATTTATTTTCCGTATCTCCAGCTGTTCATTTTTCCAAAGGAAAAACAGCGCCACACTTAATATTTTTTATAGTAAACTCGTTTAACAATTTTTACAAATCGATTTTGCCGGTCGTGTAAGTATAAACATGTAAAATCGCAATACAGTTGGGCCGACCTTGCAACATAGTTGATCGCATGTACGTTTTGAGTCGACTCAATTGCGAGAAACTTCATTTCTGGAATTTGACGTTTATGGAATATTTTTCTCACCCCAAATTCCGAGTGGGGATTTCACCCACTCGTGTTTTTCATTGTGGTTATAGCTACTCACCATACCCACATTATTCCCCGGGCCTGGTCATCTCCCATTGACCGAGATGTGTTGATGTGCACAGAAATTGCGGTATAATAATATTAAGTAACCGTTACTGTCGGCGAGAAACTATGTGCTGTTTTAGCACGACGTTTAGTTTATTTGGTATCGAACTAACATCCAAGTTGTAAGCGACTAAATAAATATAGTATTTTACATGTTACATGAACAATAATAAGTTTTTAAAATATTCTGGTTCTGTGGTTATGTACACAAAAACTAACTGCAAATTAACATTAAAAATACATCAATGATAATTGTTGTTACAGAAAGAAGTGAGAGACTACATTGTTCTAATATGATTAAATAATGTTCAAAATACCTATTTCGATACAAAATTTTATTACATTAATTTGGTACTTATCAGTCAGAAAAGAATTAAATGTTTTTATATCAAAAAATTAAGATCTGACGGAATTGTATTGAGGACATTTCTGGAGGAGGGGAGTTCAGTAGGGAATTTGAAGGAGCTTCATAACGGGTTGATTTTTTTTCCGTGCATGGCTGTGAGAAAATTTGGTATGACCTGATCTAAGGCATGGAAGAGTTACTTGTTCACGACGTGAGAGGTTTGCATACGTTTTGAAATCAAAACTTCGACTTTCTTACTAGTTTTATAATATTTCTACTTATTGCTACCACTTCCAATAATAATAGCTTGAAATTGAACTTGGAAACAAGTTTCAAAATATATTATTTTTAAAACATGATAATATTGTTAAGTATGTAAAATATATTGAAATATACTAAAGTATCATTTTGCGCTTGTTTATAATTTTAACATAAAAATTTCAATCCAAGATATTATAAGAGAAGAGCCACTACCCTCATATTGGTGGTTGAGGTGACTCAGGGGCAATATTGTTATTTTTCGCTCAATTCCACGCGAACGTCGAAGCAGACCCTTAACACATGGGCCTCGGTCCGTATATGATTTTCCCTTCCTCAACTCTGCCTCTCTCCCCTCACACACAATGGGACTTACATGCACTACAATGACACACGTGCCGGACGTCGAGACACTGAAGCTTGACTCGTTTGGGGCAATGCCGCGCTGGTTAGATACCAGGAAGGGATACCTACAATCCGCTGCTGGTCAGATCGGCTGGTCAGAACATGCTGGTCAGATCGGCGACAGATCTCACTCCTCGGAGAAGGACCTCCGCCATCTAAAGGGAAATAACATGCACTATACTCACGGGACTAATGACCTTAGCAGTTCCCACGCTCGAAACATTTCTCACTCACACCGGCTCGTTCCTCCTATGAATCCTTCCATGTACTGAGTGCTGATCGATTCCATTTCTAACACGTAACCTGCTCGGTTTCACTGAAATCTTGCGAAGACGTCGCAACTGGTATGTGTTCCTTACGTAAAAATGACGATTTGGAAACTCTAAGGCCGTTTTCGACACGTGTGCTAGGACTGAAGGAAGACCACATATTCGTTTCTGAGAATTTCCTAAGATGTTACCAATCGATTACCAATTGTGATCAGTTGCAGACTTCTTGAAAGTGAAGGTAATTCTCGATTAGTTGCTATTCAAGACAGAAAGCTAGTTTAGGAACTCGTAGTTCCAGTTTTTCTTGGAGGAAGTATTTTATAGATACGTTTCACATACATATGTGTGATGAAAAATATACTTGTGTTTGCTAATAAAACAGATGAATGTGTGCCTGCCGTATGATCTTATAAGAATACAAATATGAACTAGTAGAAGAATGTACTAATTGTAATGGTAATGAAAGGCAAAGTTTAAAAAAAATAAAATTTTATTTGCGTAATGTTATAACGAACTTCAAAACTCCAAACATTATCTGCAAAAAACAAAAACTACAACCAAAAAGCATAGCTCATTCTATATTTCGTTTATTATTATTATTATTATTATTATTATTATTATTATTAATATTAATGTTATTATTATTGATAAGTTGTGTAATGTGTAAGCATGTATTGTGTAAACGTGTAAGTATATTCTGCCACCAAGTCCTCAAACTTAATTGCAGAATTAGTAATAAATCTAATTATTAATATTATTATTGTTATTATTATTATTACTTTTCGACTTGAAGAACATGAGTATTCACAACCAACCGATATCCAATATCGACGAGATCTGAGTCAATTTTTAAAAATATATTTGTCCTTCATTATAAATCAACTTTTTGCCCTATATAACAATCGTAGAATTTCATTTCGTACATATTTCATTTACGGTATTTAAGCGATTCCCATAGTAAGTTAGCGCATGAAATTATCCAAATACAACTATTCATTGGTCACAAAACACGTTTTCTACTTGTCTGAAAGTAATCTAAGATTTGAACTAACATAAAATAAGGTAACAAACATATTTATTGTTTTCGGGATTATCAAAAGGAGTATTTTCCAACAATTTGCGTTGTCTACTTCAAAGTCTCGAGCGGTCACAATTTCGTTTGAAATTGAGCCAGAAAAGAAAATTCTAAAGAGTGTACATAAAAGTATTAGGATATTAAAATGCTTCGTGTTTACTCATGTTGACCATAGTATGTAGATTCATCAAATAAAGGATGTTTCGGACTCATTCACAACGTATGAATTTTAGTGAAAAGTACATACATATTGATTCTAAGTGAAACTAATTTAATCATTGTGATATGTTTTTTTATCTTTTACGTACAGAAGACTATAATTTTGATAAAAAGTTTTGTAACTTATTTACTTTTGAAGTGCGATGATTAAGTTCTTTCTTTGAAAGTGTGCATAAAAACATACAAAAATACAATAAATACGGACATGAAGAATAATATGCCGTGTAACCCTCCGTCCATTTCCGTTTTAATTAATTATTTTCCTACGAATTCAAATTTAGAATTGTTTACTGTCACTCACTATTAAGAAACTAAGATAAGGTTAAAATGACCAATGTGATGTGAGATGTGTGTATGTTAATTTGATGTGATGAGTCTATGATAATTTAATTATAGTGTGTAGTAGTAATAACGTTACTACTGATTTTTAAAAAGATGTTTCTTTTTTTTAACTTAATTATGTAGCATCACTTTCACACGTTACATTCACAATTATCCAAGTTTTTAGAATGAATGTCACAGGAATAGTGCATGGTACCAGTTTAACTTTCTAAAAGAAAATAAATATGGAATTAAGTGCTGATTTTTACATACTTAATGTTATCATTTTCTTTAGTGAACATAGTAAATGTGTTGTTGATTTGGAATTGTATTATTCTTATTAAAAGTTAAAATCACATGTAAACTGATTAGGTAAATTTTTTTCATAACCTCATTTCTAAACATCCTCCAGTTTTGCCGTGTTATTTACAGTGTCATTTATGTAATGCGTGTTTTGCTTCAGGTAAAAGGGGTTGTGGTTTGCCAAAATAATTTTCATCTGGAAAATTAATCACAATCGGAGATTAAATTATTGGCCTGTAATTTTATCTATGTTTCTTCCTATATAAAAGTACACGAAAAGCTAATCTAAATGCTGGTTGACATCGCGTTTGTAATGTTAACACATCTTTGTAAAGTTAATGTTTGTGTGTGTGCATGATGTGTGTGTGAATAGTGTACGATCTATCCACGATCTGTGTATGATCTGAGAATGATCTGAGCATGTTGTGCGTATGATTTATTTATGATGTTTGTATAATATATGTATGCATGATGTCTATGTGTATGTGTTTGGTGACCTAGCGGTGTTCCCAGGCCTGGGCCCTATTTTCAATTATTATTCTCGCCTGGAGGTAAGGGACACATGTGACAAGCACGAGGTATTCTCATTACCGAACCTAACTTATTTGATGCCTGGGCTTTCTTTTGTCATACAATTGTAGAAACTGAGACAATCTGTAAAATAAGTCTACAGCTTCATTTTTGCCCCGGCTGAGAATCGAACCCGGGCCTGCCTCACGATGTCCCTGAGCCACCCCCACCCCCAAGTAAAGTTAAACGCATGTTGCCCTTGGAAGTTCTGCTTAGTACAGAACACTCAATCTCCGAACCTAATAAAATGTATTACATGTCTATAACTTGAAAAGAATACTAAAGTAATGAATATTGAGCTATACATATATGCAAGCCTTTTTATCCAGCCTCCGATTAAGTCGTTAAACCGCTAGACAAATTAGAATGGATTTGAATATGTGCACTGGTCGCTTCTCTTTCACCATAATCTCAGACTTTACCGACGCCATTTCATCAATTTGAGCTGAGCTGTAGGATAGTGAAGATGGTTGGTGCGGTTGACGCTCCCAAGTGGAAGCTGCGTGGTGTTATTCGCTTTCTTCAAGAGGAAAGGAATAGTGCAGGAGGTTCACAAAAGAAAGAGCCGAGTCTGCGGTGTAAACTTCCACAGAAAATGAGCGGAATGCTGGCTCCTGAACGCTGGCGATCTCTCTCACGGCAATGATCGCCCTCAGAGAGTAACCAAAACACCTGGGGGCAGACGGGATGTGCCTCATCGCCAGGTCACTTGGGCTCGACTTAGAGCAGAATGATTTTCGTCTCGTCCACGTACTTTAGAATTTGCTATGGGATCAAAGTTTCCTGACCAAGGAGAAGCCTCAAAGCGAAGTTCAGGTCCAAATCACATCACTGGCCTCAATGTTCGTCAAAGAGAAGATCGGAAAACTCGTCCACAGTCAAGACAAATGTCTGAATCTTTACGGCGACCATGCAGAAATGCAACCATGATTAAACATACATTTTGGTTAAAAAAATTTTTTTTCTATACATTTGTCTTCTCGTTATAGTCCATCGGAAGTTGAGAGCGGCCCTCGTATAGTATTAAAAAAGTGACACAATCATTCACGCACAAATTGATTGATTGATTCGTGGTTCCGGGCGCGTCAACTACTTATGTCATTAATCTCGTAAGTGCAGTGCCTGTTTTTCTCTGGAGGCGGGGGTGATCTTTTCCCCGCTGGATGGTGAGATGCGGCGCCGACCTACCGTCGACTAGCGGGGTTTTCCCCTCAACCAGGTATATCCCACAAGCAGGGCACCGCCCCAGCCGGACAAGCTGTAAGGTCCCGACCGGTCTCCCGGTATGTGTGGCAGTGTAGTGCATGTTAATGTAAGTGTGTGTGTGTGTAAGGGGAGAGGATAGGACAAGGAAGAGGAAGGAAAGATTGCGCGCGGTCCGTGATACTGCTCCGGCATTCGCCTGGTGTTGATGGGAGAAACGACGGAAAACTACCGATCAGAGCAGCCGGCCGCTAGAATTCTCCTCCAGACAGCAACTGAATTCGACCTAGCTGACAAACTAGTCGCGCCGCCGTCGGGACTCGAACCTAGGACCTCCCGGTCAGAAGGACTGCAAGTGACATCAGTTGATACACTGAGCCATCTCTCCCGGTTTTACGCACAGGAATCGTAAAATGCTGGTTGTATAAGTTCACATCGATGTTGAATCCCGAGTACATGTGATTCAAGTCTCGCCTCGAGGCACTGTACCGCACGTGGACACATGCGACGGAGGCGATGACGACGCCGACAATAGAAGGTCGCGTGGCAGGGAACCGAACTGCGCGCGCCGGTTTTTCTTGCGCTTAACCTTCCCCTGTCCATCTCAAAAGACGGGCCATGTTTTGAAATGATGTGGAAAAACATGATGTGGATGACATCACAGAGATGACATCTCAAAGGCAATGTCGGAAGATAATATTTGAAGGATCCTGGCGTAATGGCTATTACATACTACTTCCATCATGGAGTTCTGGTACAAACCCCGGCTAAGGCTTGTAGAATTTGCAGTGTACAAAGCAAACTCTCGGCATATTTTCTGAAGTTCTTCCTTTTTCCTTATAATTCATTCTTCCTGGTATCTATCATCATGCGTATTATTCTTTATCTACTTACTAGATCATCTCTTCCATTCCTTAATAACCTTAGTAGTTAAAGGGCCTCTAAACATAATGAATAAAAATTTTTCATATCTGCCGGATTTGCTAGTGTGTGCAGTTGCAAACCCAAAATTCAAGCTACGTACTAGATAAAATGCTAGAGGTTCGAGTCCCCGCAATACAGGACTTTATATACTAGATAGTGAGCATCCCACTTTCTGGTTCATAATTCTAGAAATGAAGGGCAATAAATGTATGATATCCTTCTTTTGATCTTCGATGTGAAAAACAAAATAATAATGTTTTGGTTGAAATAATACCTGCAGTTTATTTGTACGGGGGCAGCTTGAATATTTAAATTGCTCTCCCTCCCTGAAAGTATTGTTAAATTGGACAAGGCCATACTCTTTTCTGCATCGGAACTACTTTGCACTTAATGAAGTACCGGTTTTGTCTGTCTTACAAAACTGAATACTATTCTTGAGTAATCCCGCAAAATCCTTAAAATCTGAATGGTCAAGTTCTATAATCTCGAAACGCTTTTTCTTCCTTACAGATCGTACCAGTTTATACGAACTGTACGGAAGGTATTTCGGTTTTTAAAGCCTCTTCTTTTGTGTCTCTGAAAGTACATAATCGATGCCTCATTTCATGTGGATGTCCCCCCTAACCATCTTAAGATTTAGATCACAGATTCTCAACCTTTTTCTTTCTCGAATCCCTTTGCTGTATATTCTATGCGTAAGAAAAAGAATTGCACACAAATGGCTTGTGGTCAGCGTGTTAACTTCCTTTGAGAGCTTTATAGATACTACTTACCTGGTTTTCACAGGAAAACCCACGTATCAGAGCAGCCAATCGCTAGAATTCTTCTTCAACAGTGATTGAGTTGAAGTTGCAGTGGAGAGAAATAGGAAGGGGATTGATTTCTCTCGGAAGAGTTTGCAAGACATTAACTTAATTAATACGCTATGTCTAAAAGAAGAAAAGCATTTGAGCTATGAAGTTATCATGTTTAGAACATTTCAAAAATCAATGTACAACATTCATAACATTTTCAAACTTATTCATTGCAGATAATGTTCTGTGCGAACATAATCATCTAGTTCACTGATTTTAGATTTGACAGTTTTGTGACAAAATCCTGATCATTATAATCGTGCTTTGTCATTTCGTCGCAGAATGTGTCAAGACTGGTTTATTATCATACATACAATTAAATTACAAATTATTTAAATACAATATTCTCGAAAAGAACAGATTGCAGACAAACTAGTATATTATAAAAAGTTTTTTGGAATAGCACGATCTATCATTTCCTTTGCTTCATTACATTACATACGATTTGAGATGTAGATGATTTTCTTCCTGACTTCCAGAATAAAAATGTGAAAGTGTTAAAGAGTGAAAATAAGCAGACTTTTATAACGCACACAATAAAATTCCTTAGCAGTGTGACGCCACGAGAAGGCACCATTATTTTCAAACTATTGATTGACCGACACACAGAGGCTAGGCTAGAGAAACCGAGTACTCATACTGACACACAGAGGCAGATACGGACGGACATAATGAATCAGGTTCCCCCAAAACGTTTACCAAAAGTTTCTCAAGCCGCAAAATTGAGAGTTTTTAGTATATATTTTATTTATTATATTTTCTATTATATCTTTCTTACTGTTCGTTAACGAGATAGTACAAAATAAGGAATATGCAAATCCCGAGCGACTGAATGGAATTTCCAAATACAAATTTAATTCTTCTTTTCTAATATTATCCAAATCTAACGTGTTTCTAGTACGAGTAAATTTGATCGGAAATCAGTTGGTGAAACAATGGAATGAATGTCAATTGCATTAATTATCCAGACATAGACAGCACGACTGCTTGCCCTCTCCAAGGAGTACACAAAAAGCAACCAGCAAGGAAATCTTCGCGAAAGACTTAAAATCCCTTGAAACTTATGTAGGAGAGACCATACACAATATAAACTGCTGGAAGAAAAGAATGTATGAACGAAAATTCAGCGCGCAATTTGTGCGTTCGAGAGTTCAAGAACACAAGTGCCGTGAGCATCAATTTGTCACTAAAGCATGTATTACTGGAAGCGATGAGACTTGAAGGGAAGTAAAGAGACTGATAAGAAGTAGACATTGTACAATTCATTTTTTTTTGTATTTTTCTATTTGTGTTTTTATTTTGTTTTTCATTCATTTGCATTATATGTGTTTTTATTATTTGTATAGTTTATTTTAATTTTTATACTTGCATTAACTTATTTTTTGCTTCCTTGTCTCCGAGCGTATGCTCATTCGGAGGAATAAATTATTGTATTATATTATATTATACACGTACACGAAACGGCGTATGAAAGTTTGGGTGTAATTGAAAGGAAGAAGCAGAAGACCGAGGCGTATTGGTGGAGTAACAAATTTGCTGAAATGGTACGGGAGAAGAAAAAGGCCTATCAAAAGTGGCTGACGACCCGTGATCTTGAAGACAGAAAAACTTATACCCGAATAAGTAGAGAAGTCAAAAAGGAGGTTATAAGAAGTAAAAATGATCTGTGGGACCTAAAGTGTCAAGGAATTAATGACACCATTGCAAGCTCAAGATCACAGGAGACGTGGAAAGTGTTGAAACAGCTGAGAACAAATGAAATGAGAAATGGGCATTTGCAGCTTATGAGCCTAAACAGATGGATAAAGTATTATGAAGAACTTCTGCTGGAACACCGTGTAGATTATCACACTTTATGTCAGCTGAAGGATACATCTGACAACTATGTAGAAGATATAACACCAGCAGAAGTTGAGAAAGTGGTGAAAAGCTTCAAAACTGGTAAAGCTCTCGGACCTGGTGGGATAAATATAGAATAATAAAATCAGCTCCATCAGTACTGTTCGAACAGCTTTCAGAATTATTTAATGCGTGCCTCAAGGGTCGTGGGATACCAGAAGTCTCTAAAGTGGGGTACATCTGCAATATATTTAAAAAAGGAGGAATGCTCCAATTATCGTGGTATAACCATTCTGGTAAGATATACGGTAAAATCATTAAAAACAGATTGGAAACTGAAATAAATGAAATGGAAGAACAGAGTGGCATTCGTGCAGGCATATCCTGCGTACATAATATATTTACCATTCGACAAATAACAGATAGAGGCTCGCGCATAACCTTGAGACAGATCTAGTCTATATTGACTTGCAAAAAGCGTACGACACTGTCCCACTTTCAAAATTGTCGATGGCCGTGAAAAATTAACATATTAATAGCATACATATTAAGGCAATTAGAGAGTTGTATACGTACAGTACCGCTTATGTCAAGCTAGGAAATAACATATCAAAATAAATAAAGATAAGTAAAGGGCTAAGACAGGGGTGTTGCATTGAACCAACCCTCACATCAATGAAGAAAATTGGCAAGATAGAAGAAGATAGAAGCTTAGGTGCGAGAGACGCCGCATGGTTTAGTTCCACTCGCAGGAGAGATATTATACAGAGTCCAGTCACATTAATGTGACTTCCTCTCAAAATCTTGAATAATCCCCCTTTTGCAGCACTGAGAGCTGTGAGACGTGCAGTTACACAGTCTATTAGGTACTGGATGGTACCTACAGGGATGTGGAGCCATGCCGACCAGCTGCGCTAGGTTCCTCGGCTCCATAACGCGAACAGCCCGATCGAGATGGTCCCACAGATTTTCAATTGAGATTACATCGGGCGAGTTTGGTGGCCGTAGGAGTAATGAAAGCCCGTCCTGATGTTTTTCGAACCACGTACGTACACTGCGAACCGTATGACAGTTGCATTGTCCTTTCGTTAGATTCCGTTTCGCTGAGGAGAAACAATTTGCAAATAGGTGTGGACATGTCTCCCAAGGATGGCTACATACATTTGTTGATCCCCGTTGTACCTCCCAGAACGACAAGATCGCCCAGGGTATGTCACGAAAATTTCCTCACACAATCATGTTCCCTCTTCCGGCCTGGTCACGTACGGTAATTGTTGTAGGGTGTTTGCGTTCAGACGTTTCACACCATATACGACAACGACCATCTGTCCGATGGAGAAGAAAACGTGATTCAGCTCAAAGGACCCCCTGTCGCTACTCAGTGGACGTCCAGTTGTATGACCTCGTATACGCCGAGTTGGACGTATTGGCGTTCAAATTTCAGCCTTTGTCGCCCATCAACAGCAGTCAGCGTGGGTGCATGAGCCAGGCAGGCGCCTGCTACGGAGGCCCTTAAGCAGCAATGTTAGATAGATAGATATTTATTTTCGCAGATAGGTTTATGCAACCTGGTAGCAGAACACTAAAATTTACATATTATAATTAAGAATTAAATACAATGTAACTTAAAATAATTTTAAGACAGTAATAATAATAATAATATGATTACAGTGATGACAATAAAGGCTTTAACAACAATAACCGCATTAATTCTACATTTTATGGTGGTCTTCTACAGATATTTTACATCAATAAATACACGACATTTTATTACACTGACGTCCACTCCACTTCACTTCACAACACTTGCACATCACTTCTTTCTACTTCAGTATTGCACTACACTTCACAACACGACTCCACACTTCAATACGAATACTACTTAAAATATAATTATATATTTAATACAGTAATGCACTTAATAATTAATACAATACTAATGATGGTAACAGTAATTAATAACAATCATAATAAAATAACTGTTTTACTAAACCTAACTTATTTACTAAATATCTTGGTTAATTTACTTTTAAATCTTTGAACACCTTGAGGAAAGGGTTCCAAGGTTGTCGCAGGCAACTTATTCCAGTCCGTTATAGTTCTATTTGTGCAGGAAAATTTTCCAACATCTGTTCTCTGTGGCCTGAACTGAATTTTGTTCGCTGGACGGACAACCTTTTCGGAAGATAGGTAGTCCCTAGATTCATCTGCGCAGTCATTTGCTCTACTGGTGCATGTTTATCCGCCCGTACGTCTATACACACGTCGTTCTCCTCAGTCATCTATGGCCCGTGGTGTGCCAGAGGTGCGTCGGCGCTGGTTTTGGATATCGCTATTTTGCAATGCACGGTTTGCTTTAACCACGGCGGCACGCGAACACTTTACACATTTGGCCGTTTCGGAAATGCCTCTGTCCTTTGCCTAAAAGCAAATTATCATGTCCTTTTGAACGTTGGATAAATCGCTCCGTTTATGCACTGCGACAACTAGTACACTATTTTCCGCTTCCACCCGAAACATGTTTCGTATACCCTCCGCTGTTATTGCTGCCACCTGACGTCTGTGAGGAGTTATTGCACGTTTAAATCAAACATGGGTGTCATGGGTGGTAACATTAATGTGACTGGGCTCTATATTATATTATACATATTGTTATGTGTATTATTATAGTAGTGGTAGTAGAAGTAGTAATGATAGTACTAACGACAATAGTAGCGACAGTAACAGCAACAGCAGTAGAGACTGTAGTAGTGATAGTAGTATTGAAAGTAGTAGGGAAAGTAGTGTCAGTAATGGTAGTAAAGAAAAATTGCGCAATTACACCCAATCACAGAAGCCTTATAACAATCTCGAATGAAACAACTTCAGACACGTGACACTTTTAGCACGTGCACACTCCCAAGGACAATTGGACTGTGCGTCAGTATTATTTTCACACAGTTCTGAATATATTTTCATGTAAGTTGTTCCTTTTTTATAGACATAACACTCAAGAACCTTGCTGATGAATTATGTTATGATTAAGAGGCTCATGTTCTGTAATGAAAACAATATGCCTTACGCGCAGATGACAATTTTCACTTTTTTCAAGTATCATTCGTATTGCATTTTCAAAATAAGAGTCCGGAAAGGAAGTTCTTTATCTTGGCCAAGGAGAGTTGATAAAAATGTTTATTACCTGCCTGTGCTATAGAATTACTGTAGTTGCAGATAGGCAACAGGCAGCATTAGGCAATAGCCATTTTGTAATAGGTAAACTAATAAATAATATTTACCATTTTCAGTACACTGATCCAAAATATGTAAACAAAAATTTCTTTAAACGTTCTAATTCTTTATTTCAAGTGATCTAGCTTCCAGCTTATTATTTTGGTCGATTCGTACGTCGGAGAAAATAATTAAATATTGGCGAGACTGTTTAAATATTCCGCGCGTTTATCGCAAACAGCACGCGCATGTGAATGGGAAGACGTTTAAAAGTGTGATTTAGAGCAACCAAAATTCGCGGATTGATTTTGTGTCATTAGCTACGTTTTTTTGAGACGAAATTTAAAGGAAACACGTAAGAGACAGGATGAAGGGTGTTTCGTGCTTATGGCCTCATGGGCGTGGCCCCTCCGTCTTTTTATGAATCTACTGTTCATGGTTATTTAAATCTTAGTAAGAAAAAATTTGTTGATAGGTGCTCAAATATTGGCGAACAAAATATTTTGTCTTCTGAAACATGCTTTCCTGCGTTAAACATACGTTAGTGCCCTCAATGAGTAGCTGAGTTTTTATGAAATAATGAGTTGTACTTAAAACACCATAACTGAGAACACAAAATAAGATTTTGAGAAATTTAGAAACATAAATTCTTTGTCTGTTTTCTCCACAAAGGTATTAAAAACCTTCAAAATGTAAATATTAAGCACACAAGAAGTTCAAAAAACACACCCTGTAATTCCCGAAGTTTAAGACTTTTAACACTAGAACGCCCGGCGTTCTTATACCCCCCAGAACGCCCGGCGGAGTCGTTTCGACTCCGAGCCTTAAACGATACTTCTTAAGAGGAAATATTGCAAAAATATTTATCTACGTCAGTATAACAATATTAAAAGACAATTATTTAGTATACATGGAATTATTATACCACAATTTCAATGTATTTTAAACAATTCATGACAATTCTGTTCCGCAGAATGGAAGTTAAAAAGACATCTTCGACGTATGGGAAAGTAAATGGACGAAATAAGATATTGAATAGTAAATTTTGATCTATTAATAATATTTTGGAACAATAACAATAAACTTTATATTGTATATTATAAACTTTTAATTTTACGTAATACGAGTTTCAATGTCAGAAAAATACATTACCTTTGCATTGCACTTCCCATACTGTCTGGCATTATGGCAACTTTATTTATATTAATTATTAGATTTAAATAATATTTATTATAAACAAACATATATGTTACAAATTTGTGTTAGCTTTGCACCGATAGTAACTTGATGTCCGTTTCATGACGGTTTGATTAACACCTACCGTATTCTGATGCGTAGTTCACGGTTACATTTTTCAAGAGTATCCCCTCGGTTTCCGATACTTCCCCAATATTTCCAGTGGATGAAAAACAAATTGACACACATCTTAGTAGTCATCCCCCACAAGTCACAATTGTTTGCTGCTTTGGTTTGTATACCATAAACTGTGTAAATTCATTGAGTTGGAAAGGGAAATGCCGGTGTATCAACTCTGTTCATCTGACATAATACGTCTACAGTTTGTAAATGTACCACTTCACACTAAAGAAAAATTAATTTTCAGATAAAATCAGTGAAATTAGCCTTTACCTATTCTCAAAAATCTCTTAATTCGAAAATCATTATTCATGAAACAAGAGTAAATAAGAAATGAAGTATTTCTGACCACATCATCTTCATCTGGAGCCCAAATTGTTCTCCTGTATATCTAATATCTCTCTCTCACACTCTCTCTCTCTCTCTCTCTCTCTCTCTCTCTCTCTATATATATATATATATATATATATATATATATATATATATACAGGGTGTCCAGAAGCTCCCGTTACAAAAAAATACTCCAAATTCTGTGTTGCACGTCATGAAAAATTGCAGGTCCAGTTTTTCCGAAAAAAATTTTGTCTTTGAGAAAATTGAGTTTAAAAATCACTTCCGGGCCGCGAAATTCAAACCGGCCGCTACAACACTGCAGAAGGCGGCGTCTCCTGCGCGGAGCATTTCCTCGTTTCTCCACGTAAACGGTGAAACAGTCCAGTAATATTCTCTAAGGAAAGCATTGCGTGGCTTACATTAGAATACGTTAATAGTATAAGATGTTTGTAGGTTCTGTTTAATAAATATTTTAAACGTACTTATTGAAAATTCAGTTTTGTTCAAAATGATAGCCACGATACACGGCGGTGTAAATGTAAATGATGAACACATCCAACACTTATGAAAAATATTGAATCTCTTGGAATGCCCGAATTGTTATTTTTAGCACATATTCATATGAACTAGTGCCTTTCGGCTTAAGATTCCCACATACGTAAAAATTATTCAAAATACCGTGATAAAGTAAAATGCGTTTCGGAAATGAAATATTCGTTCATGAAAATACCGAGTTTATTGATTATCTCCGGGCACGGCATCCGAATTGATTCCTCTGGCAGTCATTTTGTGGAGATGCTGCTCGAATAGTGCATTGAAGAATCTCTATAGGAGGCACGTGGACAATTAACGAATCCCACAGGTGAATATTAACAGATAAAATGGCGTTGCCTTATGTGCCATGCGCCAATGAATAAAAAATAGAAAACTAGTATATTCCTGGCGTGAAAGGGTAAAAAACTGAGAAAGACTGTGATGTTGCATTCCGTGGTGTACAAATATTTCAAAAGAACTCGTTCTTGCACGCAAAAGTTCGACCGAAGTGCACTGAAGGTATCGGACCGGTGCAATTCACAGCCCGTAATATGATCGGTGTCCTTGCATTTGTCAGTTGCTAGGTCACGTCACATCGTGGTTTATTTCGTATGGCAAACAGGCACGTGAACCTGCCACCGCCGCCAAGTGATTCGCCTATTAGCTGCGTGTCAGTTTTGCCTCAATTCACCAGATTGCGAAGTTCAAGGCCTTGCCCGCAGAGTGGTCATGACTGAAAAAGCACCAGCATGGAGTCATCTTTGGAGTTAAAAATTGATTCTCTTGCATAAATTTTTTCCAGTGTGCCTATTTTCGTGGTTGTACATTAGGGAAATATCAAAGAAAAGTTGAAACATATTGAAAAGTTACTACAATGTCCCTGAAGTAAACTATTTCAACTCCCTTACAGTCTGTACAATGTAGTAGCCTTGATAACTCGTCCTTCCTTTAATTAGAAAACGCTTAGAAAGTAAATAATTCAGTACTGCAGACAGTCATTCGCTTGTAAAGAGAACTGAATTACATCGTTCTACAAAATAGGCATTAGAAGAATTCGGCATAGGCATCGATACTATTAACTCGAAGAAATGGCCGTCACTCATTTATGCACGTATTTGCTGACTACATTGCATATGAAACACACAAAGTAATAAAACGTTTCCCGTGTAGCCGTCAACTACCTCATGAATTGATTTCACGAAGAAACTCCAAGTTTTGGGACAGAGACATGCTCTCATCTTTCATGTGGAAAAGGAAAACGACGGGTAGAATATTTATTCAACTTAGAGAAATGGGTAGTAGTGGCCGTTTGTCACCAATTAGATATTCCACATAGAACAGTGTAGCATATTTTGCAATAACAGGTATTTCGGAATGCATTTCTTGTGGCAGCAGAAAGTGCATCTTTCTGTACCACATGTTACTTAAGAGAGAATAATTTGACGGGAGTATTAAGGAAGTTCATGGGTATTTTACTGTAACGACTGATAGTTTTATTTAGGAAAGATACATTCATTTTGAGGGGTAAATATTGATATCTATCAATTTCATCTGAGATAAATCGTGCAGTCATTTACCGAGAAGTCTAAATCTGGCTATTATTTACTTATTTAAGGTCGTTTTAAAAACATCCGTGGTCATTGGCGATCACTATTGATTTATACTAGAGATACATTTTTTTTTTAATTTAGAGTAAACAGAAGTAATAACGATAAACTGAAATATGAAGTACAATAAATTGTGAAATTATTAATATCATATAATCTAAACGAGCTAAATTAATATAAGTTAAAATTAATCTGGCTATTGTTAGCCTTAAAATTCAGAATATGACAGCCGGGAGAATCAATTCAAATTCCAGAGAAAATCAATAAACTTGGTATTTTCATAAACAAATATTTCATTTCCGAAACGCATTTTAGTTAATTACGGAATTTTGAATAATTTTTACGTACGTGGGAATCTTAAGCCGAAAGGCACTAGTTCATACGAATATGTGCTAAAAATAACAATTCGAGCATTCCAGGAGATTCAATATTTTTCATAAGTGTTGGATGTGTTCATCATTTACGTCTACGACGCCGTGTACCGTGGCTATCATTTTGAACAAAACTGAATTTTCAATAAGTACATTTAAAATATTTATTAAACAGAACCTACAAACATTTTATACTATTAACGTATTCTACTGTAAGCCACGCAATGCTTTCCTTAGAGAATATTACTGGACTGTTTCACCGTTTACGTGGAGAAACGAGGAAATGCTCCGCGCAGGAGACGCCGCCTTCTGCAGTGTTGTAGCGGCCGGTTTGAATTTCGCGGCCCGGAAGTGATTTTTAAACTCAATTTTCTCAAAGACAAATTTTTTTTCGGAAAAACTGGACCTGCCATTTTTCATGACGTGCAATACAGTATTTGGGGTATTTTTTTGTAACGGGAGCTTCTGCACACCCTGTATATATGAGCTCGGAACATTTCCCTTTATATAAATAATAATAAAAATAAATATTTCGTCATTGAATCTTCATATGATAACAATACTTTTCTTTCAAGTGACAATAATTTAATTTTAAAAACAATGATGTTTTTGCTGTACCGTGACGAAATAAACTCACTTTACCTGCATTGAACAAGAAGATCTGAAACCTATACGAAGCGGAAGGAATGTTCGCATATTTCTTAAGAATGTATCTGAAATATTAGGAGACACTTTAAACATTTTTCAGCGTTGAAATATATGAAACAGAACCTACAAGAACGGGTCAGTACCCAAGAAATCGAAATGACGCCTCGCGGGCTTTCTAGATACATTTGATAGTTTTTCATGAAATATGTCTATTACACAAATCAGTTTTCAACATACTGTAAATAATTAGAATTGATGAAAAGTCACGAAATCACAAAATTCTATGTTCAAAAACAAAGAAGTTACAAGGATATAAAGAGCGCTTAACCGGGAGAGATGGCTCAGTGCATCAACCCGATGTCACTGAAGTCCCTCTGACCGGGAGGTCCTAGGTTCAAGTCCCGACGGCGGCAAGATTTTCGACACTAGCTTGTCAGCTAGGTCGAATTCAGTCGCTGTTTGGAAGAGAATTCTAGCGGCCGGCTGCTCTGATCGGTAGTTTTCCGTGGTTTCTTCGATCACCACGAGGCGAATGCCGGAGCAGTTCCCTAAGAAACGGACCGCGCGCGATCATTCCTTCCTGTTCCTTGTCCTATCCTCTTCTCTTACACATACACTTACACTAACATGTACTACACTACCACACATGTCGGGAGCTTACAGTTTGTCCCGGCTGGGGCGGTGCCCTGCTGGTGGGAGATAGCTGGTTGAGGGGAACCCCGCTAGTCGACGGTAGGTCGACGCCAGATCTCGCCATCCAGCGGGGAAAAGATCATCGCCACCTCCCGAGAAAAAAACACGCACTACACTTACTGGACTAATGACCAAAGTAGTTGACGCGCCCGGAAACATCAATCAATCAATCATTAAGAGCGCTGGGAGTCGAAATGACGCATCTGAGCGTTCTAGTGTTAAATGAAAATAGGACTTTTGCCACATTTACAATCACACTTAGTTTTTCTAGCAAGAAGAACTTTTTCTAGCAAGAAGAACATTACGGAAATTTTTTATTGAGCTGTTCTTTAAAGTATTAAATTATGAGGTTTATATAATGAATTTAAAATTAAAACAATAATATAAAATCTGTTTTTTTTTCAAAACTTCTCCATTTAACTATTTCATGAGCACGATGACACCTCTGTTTGGAATAATATGGACCATTGAAAGTACAGTAGCATACAGTAGCTGGGGAGTTAAAGTTCTGTCTTAACAGAAAAGTGATGTGTGCGTTAGGATTGTTTAATTAGATTTAATGCTGTTGTTCAGTCCCTTGTTAAATATTGGACAACCACAATAATACTTCAAAATATTCTTATCAAAATTTATTAATTCATATTATACAACGTTTTGGAAGGTTTTTTCTCTCCTTCATCAGATAGAACTGAAAATTTAATTACAAATTAGTTCGAAATGTTGAAGACAAATGAATTTTCACATTATTCATAAAAGCAGAAGGAACATATAAATTACAAAAAATACAAAAAATTATAGCAAATCTATACTGTACCCATTTCAATGAAAGCTCACCTGATAAAAAACTAAAAGTATCTTGAAACCTAAAAATAATGCTATATACACAAACATATACAAAATATATACAAATTATACACAAACATATTTGATTTTATACACAAAGACATTTGATTTTGCTTATTCGATAAAATACATTCCATCTCTGTGTGTTATGATTATGCATCTCATTTTGTGAGTTATTCAAAACACGCGTCAACATGCCTGTAAACACCAGTACGTATGAATATAGTTAGACCTCCGAACTGAACTTCGACTTGCAGCAAATTAATTCTCAGGTTTTTTTCGCAATCAAAGACGCCAAAAAACGACATTGAACTGGGAAGACGTCACGACAGACAAAACGCCGCAGCTCTTGCGTCAGTGCAGAGTTCGGTGCCCCGACAACTCTCCTAGTGCAGTCCTACGTCATCTTAATGGGAGGCGGAGCCTCATCCAAAGTGCAATGATACAGCGAAAAAACTTTCAGGATAGGTGCAATTTAATGCGCAGTGTAAATAAGGGGCTTTAGGGAACGGGAGTGGATATTAAGGGTTTTCGGACGCGTCAGTGTCAACTACTACGACCATTGGCTCCGTGTTTTACTCTGGGCTTGATTTGTGACGGGAGGGTGTTCGGGAATGAAGTAGGAAAGAAAGCAGAGGACAAAGATTTGGCAACTTCGATTTTTATCTCGGTCAATTTTCCTAGATTCAAAATTCAATAATTTTTTACTTAAATGTATCGTTTCTACCCGTGAAAGAAAATTATTAGAAAACAATAAAATATTATGATGTATATTTTAGTACGTACTATCATTATGTTCACATAGAGCCAGAACTACTATGGTTGCTAACTGCTATTAAGTGTGATTTATATTTATTAAACTATATAATAAATATATAACTATTTATATTAATTCAATGATTAATTCGAGGCGCGTTCCCTAACCTCAAAGTTTGTAAATCAAGCACTGGTTTCACATATTATATCCCGGGAGGCAACGGCACCGACCTACACTTTGGCTCCACTCCAAGTATTTCTCCCAGCGAGGCAGCACCCCAGCCGGAACGAGCTCTAAGCTACTCTTAAGTGTGCGAAGTGCAAATCCACGTGAGAGAGTGAATGTATGTAGTAGGATATGTGGGAATAAGGTTGAGGGAGCAAATATCGCGCGCAGTCCGTGGCTCGTTTGTTAGGGTACTGCTCCGAATTCACCTGGTATTGATCGTAGAAACTACGGAAAATATTTATGTACATTCATCAACAAGATTGATTGATGTTTCCGGGCGCGTCAACTACTTTGGTCATTAGTCCCGTAAGTGTAGTGCGTGTTTTTTCTCGGGAGGTGGCGATGATCTTTTCCCCGCTGGATGGCGAGATCTGGCATCGACCTACAGTCGACTAGCGGGGTTTCCCCTCAACCAGATATCTCCCACCAGTGGGGCACCGCCCTAGCCAGGACAAGCTGCAAGCTCCCGACCGGTATCCCGGCAAGTGTGGTAGTGTAGTGCATGTTAGTGTAAGTGTGTGTGTAAGAGGAGAGGATAGCGCGGTCCGTGGCTCGTTTGTTAGGGTACTGCTCTGCCATTCGCCTGGTGTTGATGGGAGAAACCACGGAAAACTACCTATCAGAGCAGCCGGCCGTTAGAATTCTCCTCCAGACAGCGAATTCGACCTAGCTGACAAGCTAGTGTCGAAAATCCTGTCTAGGACCTCCCGGTCAGAGGAACTGCAGTGACATCAGGTTGATGCACTAAGCCATCTCTCCCGGTCATCAACAAGAAGAAGGATCTGATCTCTGAAGATAAAATGTGTCACATCGTCTACCAATGTACCGAATTCACCCAAATCAATCTACCGAATCCAGTTAGGCACAGACACAAGTGTGCTCAAAATGGAATAAATGAATAAGCTATTATCAGCTTACCTGAATTCAAATATAACTAGACGAACCCATTCGATTACAATGCACAAAATCAAGGCTTGTAAGAAAGTTACGACAGAAAAGTAGTATATATATATATATATATATATATATATATATATATATATATATATATATATATATATATACGGGAACGATCAAACAAAAAAGATTGTGACTGTCGTCGTTCATTAGTTACATTTCTAGACTAATGAATTGAGAGGTTTACAACTTCTGAAAAAATATCATTACTATTCAGTGGGAAGACAGATTTTCATAAACTTGTTTTCTGAAAATGTAATTAATGTTTCATACTTCCAAAATCTGTACTCTGTGTATGTTGCTGATCAAAGCTTAACTTAAAACTCACATTCGAAAACTTAGTGCATCACATGTAATTATAATCAATAGACATTTGTCTACTGCTGGTCATTGCGTGCATATACATTCCTTAATCTTAGTATTTAAAAACGCTCATAAGCGCTCAAAAATAAACAGTCAAAAATTTGAGAAATTTTTGTTTTTGATATATTTTTATATTGTACATATTTCACTTGAAATTGTGCGGAAACTCCTAAGATTTTCAAAAAAATATTCTGGCTTTGATTGAAAGACCTAATTATGGATGACAACTTTCATTTCATGGAAAGATATCTTCAATTTTGTGGTTGCAGGAAAACGCCGAAAAAATTTCTATATTTTGGAATTTTTAAAAATTAAGAGTTATCTGTGAAAATCAGACCTGTGCCACCTTTGAAGTGTAATTTACTTCATTCTAATAAGAAATTTAAATAAAAAATTTGGAACCAATTATGAGAAAGTTTTGAAAATGTCGCAGGGACATCATGCAAAGAACCCCCAAAAATTAATGAATGAGTTTCAAAATTCGAGAGCCTAAAGTCGAGTCAGATCGACCGGGGAATATTCATTTTTGAAAATGTCCTAAATAGTTTAGGCGCTAGTGTTGTTCACAGATAGACGACAGTTTGAAAAAACAAACATGTTTTTGGTATCAGGGGATTCCAAAACCTATATTTCCGTTGAAAACTCGAAATCGATTGTCCGCAGCATCCATTACATAACTTTCTCTATACTACGTATTTTATTTCGTATATACGTACGTATATGAGAAAAATAATACTCAAAACAAAACATAAAATCTGCGCCTTGAGGCTGAAATGTTAAATAAAGTATTTAGTAGTAATGTTAAAAATAACATGAATGATTGATATTTGACACCTGTAATGACCCTCTCCGCAATAAATATTCTCTTTCGGCATTGTATACCTCCAACTCGAAACTGAAATTGAGATTGTTGGTTTCAAAACTCCATTCTTTCTGATATTCGCAGCGTTTCCCAACAATACCTTCACTATTTTCACAGAAGTTTGTTAAGACTATCGTCCCAAGAAGACACAATGTAACATCATCATAACAATGTCTACTAATTTATCATTCTCCGTGCCAGAATTTAACCTGTCGTAAACATGTCTTATTACAAGGCTTCGAGGCAGATTCCTAATTTGTGTTTCAACGTCAATGAGAAAATGCTACCACTATTTCCCATTGTATTTTACAACTGCGTGTGAACCTTTGGGAGTATTATCACTTATCACTATGACATCATATACATGCAAATTTAAATTTTGTAAATTGAAATGTACTGATCATTGAATTATTTTTAGCGAATTCATTTATAATATGAATACAAAAATGTGTAAGAACAATTAGATACTGGTATTAGTAAGATAGTATTATAGTAGCTGAAAGTGGCGTCACCGACGCTGTAAACTATTTTAAAAGTATTTTCATATGTAGAAAATTTCTTTCATTTTTCACTTCGTTCATGCGTAACTTTGTTCAAATATGTTCTTACAGTATCTGGCATTGGACTTACCAATGAATCGCAATAGCTGATAATGTTATACTCCCATTCAAAAATCCCAGCATCCAATGTCCTTGTATGTTACCTCCATATGAGATATGAACTGGCAATATTGCAATTTTAAAATTACAATCATCGTAAGAAATACTTGAAGGTATTGATGATGCGAATGGTTAAAATTTGGTAAAGCTACCCTTTTCACGATTTTCGCAAATATGCACAATAATGCACAAAGATCACCTCTAACTTGTTCTTCTAGGCTATTCTCTAATCCTAATACAAGATTATTCTCAATTAGTTTCGAAAATTCTGCCGCAAGATCGTCTACAACTACATTAAATGTTCTTATAAATTATTAAGTAAATGCTTTCCCGGATTTGCTTAACACTTCCATATTTTTCTCCCCTAATTTTTGAGGAGATTGAAACTCCTCCAAACCAGTCTAATTTGTGTTCACTTCCACATTTGTAATTGTTATATTAATCGTTTTGTATGCGAATCTAAATGAACATTAAATGACAACTGTTTTGTATGCTTGTGTTAATCACGTATTAGTTAAGTTTAATATGAATAAGTTGTGGGTCACAT
Organism: Acheta domesticus; assembly: GCA_031308135.1. Lineage (NCBI taxonomy): Eukaryota > Metazoa > Arthropoda > Insecta > Orthoptera > Gryllidae > Acheta > Acheta domesticus. Next base: position 178,899,714 of record JAHLJT010009419.1, on the reverse strand, counting down.
TCATTTGAAATTCGGTATTTGTATTGGTATTGGTATTTGTACACTTAGGAACGTAAACGTGAGAAGTCGAACATAAAGTTCATTCATTCTCTAAAATTACTCACAGTTTTGTTTTCTCACAGTTTTGTTTATTCACTTGAAATTCATCAAATTTAATAAGTTTCAATACAATGCTGTTCGTCGATTTTGCAAATTTATTTTTTTTAAATACTGTAATAGGCCAACCGATATACTTCAAAATGAAATATCCCTCGTGCGTCACATGTTGACATATTTACGTGAACAATATAAGTACTATGAACATCAGTGTTCCCAACGTCGTGAAAAAAAATTATGGCGTACTGAGCGTAAAAAGTGCCTTTGGATACTGGAGTTTAATCAACTCCACCTACATAGATCTATTTAGATGTCATTGGTTTAATTCCCGGCATACTCACGTATATGGCAGCGCCAAAACACGCAAAATCACGTTTTGGGAAATTTCTTTGAATCATCCGGCCAGACCCGAAAACAAATTATCAGTTCCTCATCAGGAGACCGAGACGCGTCTAATGACACCTCATATGTCTCGAAGTGGTTTAGCTGTGAGAGATGGAATCACATATCCTCACGCACGCACACACGCTAGAGGAGTTACTCAAATACTGTGTAGGGATTATCAGTGTGCGAAAACGCAGGACAAAACTATTCATTTATAATTTATTTGATTGATTTAGTCAAAGAACAGTAAAACTGTATGTGACGTATGGGGGAAAAGTTCAATCTGCACACGTTTTATTGAGCTCCAAAATATATTCCCAACATTTTAACTAGAAAGAGTTGAACAGTTGAATGATGAATTTAAGTTGAAAAAGAGCGAGGTCAGCAACATTTTAAAACTATATCCAGTACAGAAAAAGTATGTTCTTCGGTAAACGAACTACAGAATTTTTAATTTTTGTATTGCTAACAAAATATTAATACCTCCATGGCTCTACTCCTCCACAGCTAGAAAAAGAGCGTAATAAAACGTTTGCGTAGTGAGCTTACATGACCAGAAGCAAAACAAGGGGCCATCTCAGCATTTGCTCAATAGATCAGATTTACTAGACAACAGCCTGATTAAGATGGGCGTCATTTATCCGGATGCGTAAGTATATTACTTGTTAAAGGCATATTAAGCCCTTTTACTTTCTCGCCCTTACGAAGGTACTTCGTAAGAAGAGAAAGTTGTGTAATCGTGTGCTGGAAAACGGTGAATTTTTGGCATACAAACTCTTTGTTCCAGGCCCTGGTTTCGAAAAGTCGATAAATCCAGTTGCCAAATTTAGAAAAACATTTCTCTAACACGTGTTGTAACCAGAATCCGTGTTTGGTGGGTCCTTGATACCGCAGAATCGGTTGACGGCAAAACGTCTGTCTGCCCGTCTCTGGTCAACGCTAGTGCCTAAACCGTTCAGCTGATTTTCTCCAAAATCGATATTCCCCAACTGATCTGAACGAACTCGAGGCTTTGGGAGTTTCAAATGGATATTTTGATATTTGAGGGCAGGATGAGGTGAGCATTACATTTTTAAATGGAGGTTAGAGTTGGATTCATACGGCTCTTCTGTGGCGTCGTGGTATGAGTGACGGTGAGGTAACTAAGGATCTGAGTTCGTGTCTCGGACGGAAAAAATTGCTGGTTGAAAACACTTTTGCATGTTTATGTAGTATTATAATATATAGTGGAGCAGTTAGAAATAATACGAGAAAATATGTGATTTTGTACCGCTACGAGCTTAAATTATACAATACAAATATAAACTAAAGCATTATATATCATTGTTAATTGTTTTCTTTCTATGGTCAGTCCAGGATCTAATTGTATAGAAACAGTTATGCAACAGAAAAGATTTTACAGACCTTAATTGTTAATGTCATCTGGCAATGTGTTGGAAAGTAACATATCTATACAAATGTAATCGACATCGACCCCATAAAAATAGTATAGGATAAGACATGATATTTTACAGGCTCTTCTTCAGGATTGTCACCGTGTCCTTGCAAAGTGTGGTAAAGATTAATACAACACAAATACGGACAATGAATAATTTAAATAATTTTTGGTAGACGCACCACAGTCATTAGTATTCGCCTCTCCCTAAGTGCATGTGGTTTCTAGTATATTCCGCCAGAGGCCAGGAGCGATGCGGCAGAACTGCTATCTAATCGTGGAGCTTTGAACACATAGAAATGGCATTACCAACCTCTCCCATGTTCCGCAAGTGAAGCCAGTCCACCAGATTAGTAAGTCCAAAACACCTCTGTCAAGCACTACAGTAAATGAGTAGTGCTCATTTTTCAATGGAATTTAATAATCTTCGGAATATTAAATAGTAAATTATTAAAACGGAGAAGCTTCATTACAGATTCTGGGGTCACTGCAAGTAGTTTTAATGCGTGAAAACCAAAATAACCTCAAATTTAAAAAATGACAAAAATACTACATTACTAAATGTGCTTCTTCTACCTTTGAGATTGCTGACATGATCTCTCACAAAAAATATGCAAGTAAATAAACAAACTCAGCAATTCAATCATGCTGCAGGAACATGTGATGCACAAATTATTACGAAATATTCTTAGAATTAGTGTTGTCATAATATTTGAGATCTGGCTACCATTCCAACTATACGATTAAAAACAGCACGTTGTATTTTGTTTACTGTTACATTTTTACTTCACCATTTCCTTACATAAACACGAAGTACTCTCATCTGAAGTCAAAAGAGCAGGGTTCTAGAGTTTGAAGTTCGTAGATGGGGCAGTAATACAATTGATGGCAACATTGTGCAAAACTTTCGGGTTTCTTTGTAGAAAACGTCAAAAACAATAATGTTATTTATTCTCTTGAAGATATCTTCAGTGAATAATTATTCATGAACAATTTACTTCTCTTAAATGTGGTAGAAAAAATACTTCTCTTATGTGTGGTGCTAAAATTGCTGGAACTGCAAGTTTCCACATACTATCATAAAGAAGTTCTATAAAAATCCCCTTCTTGAAAGTGAACCGAGCGTAACTTGAATGTACTAGGCTCCCAGTTGCCTTTTCATACAAAATGTGAGTCGAGAAAAATCACGAAAATTAATCGGTGCGGCGTTAAGCCACACAAGTAACCATGAAGTATTTTTGTTACGCGATTACCGGCGTGTTAGATTTTATCTAACAACGTTTATGTTGCATTTATTGTATTATCATGAATCAAATTCGTGAATTAATAATCTGAGACATTTGCTATTGAATTATATAACTTGTATAGATTTAACAATACATAAAGATGACAAGCAGGCGCATAATTTTTGTTTGTAATAAGCACTCGAATAAAAATCACAGTCGTGAAGTGAAGAATTACTATATAAAGAAAATTTAAGAAAAGCAAATCATAAAATACAATGAAAGCAATAAAGAATATAATTTCACAACATTGAAACATACAGGGACACTTGTGAACTAAAATAGCTTCTTCAGAACTACATTATTTGCAAACAAAAAGTCTTTCTCGTGAGTTCTTTACAGAGTGGTTTGGAACAAATAATTCTGCATGAACCCGGTTTGCCACTTCGGACAATAAGTGCATCTTATTTTCTCTCTTGGTTGCTCCCCAATATAACTTTTTACTCTAAAAAGAAAACAAAACTAAGTAACGGAAAGTACAGCAAAAGGATATGATAAATTTGTGAATCTTATCTTTGATATCAGATATAAAAAACACGGACACGTAAGATTTTCTGATCTCCCCGCAAGCACTCCACACACAAAACCGAGTAAATACCTGGTAGGAGAGTGGATGCGATACGAATAATCAGGTCGAAACATAATTGATAGATCTATGGTTGCTCGCGCGTGAGAAAATATATTTCAATAATCAGCGCCTTGTCTTATTTATTTATTTTTATTTTATTTTATTTTATAACGCATCAACTACTAAGGTTATTAGCGACAGACATATTAACTGTATGTAATTCTGTATGTAAGCTGGTAAATTAGCTGACATAATTCTGTATGTAAGCTGGTAAATTTGATTCATAGGATTGCCACAGTTAGCTGTAATTTTTATTATATATCCTACAACTAGATTTCTTCTTCTTTTATCCAGGGGAGGTAATTTAGCTTCCTGTAATATGCTTATTACCGGACTTGTTCTATACGCTCCGCATATCAGTCTGGCACCAGTGTTATTGATAGGGTCGAGTGTTCTTTTCATATTCTTATTTGCAGCAAGGTAGATTATGCTGCCATAATCCATCTTAGCTCTGATCAATGCCTGGTATGTTCTTCTAAGCACTGTGTAGTCGGCCCCCCACGCTGAGTGGCTTATGATTTTCATCAAGATTAGTCTTTTGGTGCATTAAACTTTCAAGTTTTTAATGTGAGGTATCCAGGGTAGCCTTTCGTCAAGTGTCAATTGTAAAGATAAGTAAATAATGTTCTTTCGTGCCAGTACGGTATTTCTACTCTCTGAGATCGATAAAGTATGAGGATACCCAATATAGGGCAATACACCAAACTCTATTTGGAGGTAATTTTGAGAGCAAGATGTCAATAACGCTAAAAGCTTTCGAAGGGTCTAAAAATATTCCAATATGTGCAAAAGTTTGGTCCATCGATGAAGCAATATCTCTGAGAAAAGAAAAATTGACATTCATTCGTCAATTTACAAAATATTTACAAAACCATTTACGAATTATTTTTTTAAGATTTCGGCAATTACATTAGAAATATTTTCATAATAAAAAATACACTTTCCCGAAAAGAACAAACATCACATTACGACAAATCGTATTCCAATCTCTTATCGCTGAAAGCTAATTTCGAATTAAGGCGTCCAGCGAAAGAGGGACCTAACCCACAAAATTCAAAGTATCGATTTATGGACGTATTCGATTATGATTTCATTGAATATGTCAATAAATCGATGTTTTTAGTTTTGTGGGTTAGCTCCCTCTTCCACTGGATGTCTCAATTCTATCAGTCGATGGAGTAAATTCTAGACAAATTTCCTCAAGGAAATGTTGATTTGCATTACATAAATGAAGATCAGTCCACAGCATCCAAAACATAACGACGAAAATATCGTAACACACAGAAGCAAACAAGTTTATTAACAGGCGTTGTCAGTGCGGGTATATCTTGCAAACGTACGTGCGTTAATTAAGGAAAAGCATAGCCATTTGGAGCTTGTTGTGAAAAGTGATGAAGATACAATGACGCAAAGTCAAGGAGGAAATACTACCAAATTTCCCGTGCCGTTTCAGAGCGAGTCAGTTTTACCTTTCAAGAAAAATCTCATATCAATTTTAAATAATTTAATTTTCGTTAGTGTAGTATTATTGTTAGTAAATCTTTGTAATCATATATATCAGACGACTCTGTAGGAGTATATTACGCACGAGAAACAATATGAAATTACAACAAGTAAATTCAACTCCATGGAATATTTCACTAATCGAACAAAAAATAATTTCAAACATTTGCGATCTTCGAAATTTGGATGTTTTATTGAAAATCGGCAAGCGCCATTTTAATATACGTACTTCGATCTTTTTGAGCAAGAGTATAACGAAAAACGATTGCATCTGAGAAAAATTTGAAAATTTACTAGGGGCTTCAAGTAAAGTATCCCAAAAATTTTGTTTCACATTCAAGCAGCCGCGATAATAACCTGATGAATGGGGAAATGTCAATTTTCGAAAACGATCCTGTGGTCGGTTCAGGCGTCAGGGTTAATCAATCTCGAAGAATACTTATATATCGAGAAATACCCTTTCTTGATATCCGAGACTCAAATAACTGATTGTATTACATTTTTATTCCACTACGTATTCTAGAAAATACATTTTTGTTGTATTTTGTTCGATAATCCCAAAAATAAACTTCCTTTTGGATGCATCGAGAGCGCTGTTCGCACGCTACCAGTGCCATCCATCTTTTGGGGTTTATCACTTTAAGTTACGTAACCGTTGCAAATAATGCGATAAAGTTTGTATTATTGCGGCAATAGGTGTCTTATTTTTTCGGTGAAAAAATCTATTATAAGAGGTAAACTCCGACACCGTATCACCGATCTCCATGAATGAAGGCACTTCTACGTGTTTTTTTTCACCCTGAAGGCTTACGTGTTGTTAATTCTGTTGTAACTTCACTACATGGCGCTGTAGAACAAAACTAAATATTCACGTCAAATGCAACCTGCAACACTCGGCAACATTTTGAATCTACATCGTTAAATAACTCCTAAACGAAGCGTTCTAGGGCATTAAAAACTAAACATTTGAACCTAAAAAAAGTTTCTCACACTATAATCTACAGGATGAGACCTTCATGAACATTCTATTACATATTTGGTGGTACAGTGCTTCTCGATATTATCTCACCTGCTCAGAGAAGTGCAGAATCTACAACTAAATGTGAATGAGAGGGACAAAAAGCAGAGACAGAGACAGTGAGCCTGAGACAGGGACAGAAACAGGGACGTTGTTCTGCCTTTCATCCCCCTCTTTCCCCTTCCATCTCTCTTTCTCTCTGTCTCTCCCTTATTCCCTCCCCCTCTCTCTCTCTGTCCCTGTCTCATTCTCACTGTCTCTGTCCCTGTCTCTGTCTAAATAGTTGGTCTCAAAACAGTAAATAAAGTTAATAAAACTTGTTTTCTATTATTTTTAAGAATGAAACATTTTTCACATTTTTTTTTTGCATTTTCTCGTAATCGCAAAGAAGTGATTTTGAAACAGAATTTTATTTACGTACCCAGCACTTCATACTTACATTTCATTTCAACAGAAATGTAATATCATTTGAATACTTTGATCTCATAGTATTCCTTCCTACCCTCACTGACACCCGCCCATACACACACACACACACACACACACACACACACACACATAAACATGTTTCAGAAATTCAATACCATTTGAATACTTCGATCTCATAGTATTCCTTCCTACCCTCACAGACACCCCCCATACACATTCAAACACACACGCAAACATACACTCTGTTTAGAGACTTTGGCGTGTCGTTCAAAGTTCTCAGGAGGGCTTGGGTTCGTGACCAAGGTCCTTGGCGTTTGAACAGACACCGGACGTCCTTCTATGTCAGAAGGTGTCACCTCCTCCCATTTCACAGGATGCTCCACGTGTAGGAGTTCCGAGAGGAAGGCGGTGTCATAAAGAAAGAGTCTTCGGGAAACTCACACAACGCGTTCTTGGCGCTTATTTCGTAAGCACAAGTTTAAACTGCAGTGGCTACTTCCTCTCGTGTGACGTCACCGAAAATGTTGGTACCTCGGCAACAACTTATTTTTCGGTATGGATAAAAAAACCTTTGGACCGTAAGATTAAAGCAGGGTGTCCAAAATCTAGAGTATTCACACAATGACGACGCTGCAAGAAAATCGTAACCGACGCAATTCAGATGGTATTTCATTCAGTTTCTAATAAGAATGGAAGATATATTTTCATAATATGCTTGTTCATTCGATCAATGCCTATTTACAAACCAAACCTATGAAAGTTCGATACAGACTCCGTGCTTAAAGTTTTACTTAAATCGGGTGAAGAAGGCATCTTCCATCATTCGTAATTATTCGAATTCGAGTTCATTCGAAATTATTTGTAGTTCAAATTGTGTGAAGTAGACCGCCATTCTCTTTTCGACGGGTATTGTTATAAATTGTACGTATATTTAGACGTTAAACTAAAATAACTACATTTTGCAATGTAAAACCTCACTAACTGGAGACAGAAAATGTCTTGTAAAATGATATGATTTGGGCATTTGAATCGAATTAGGGCATTTCAGATCCCGATTTTTTCCTTCCTTTGTCGTCGTCGTCATCATCATACGGGCGCATTGCGGCTTCTGCCGCATCCCGCCGCATCGTCCTATTTTGAACTGTTTACTGATTTACGTTTCTCTGTCACTGGATTTCTACGCTTTGATTAAAAGATGTCCGTGGTCTTCCCCTTTTTCTCCGTCTATCTTGTTCAGGAAAAATTTTGTGCCATTAATCTCCCAATCTACATGACAAACGTTATGCGTTTGTCTTCATAAGGTAGATAAAAGCCTCCTTCAGGGCAGTTCAAACTCTTATTTATTCCTTGGTGGTATGGTCAAGTCAACACGTAGTCAGACATCACGTAGACTCTTCTCAAGGAATCAGTCTCTAAAGCTTAAATCTCTTTCTGTTTTTCTCCTGTATTGTACAATTTTCCGCTCCATACGTTGAAATAATACAAGAATCTTATACATATTTGTCTTTTTTAATTCCATCTCTAATGACCAAGGCGACGGATTTAGTAACTAAATAGTGGCTCTACTGAGACTTGCCTGATTCTTCATTCACATAGGTATTACTCTTCTTGTTCGATGATACTTGGTAATTAGTACCTTTTAATTTTTTTATTAAAACGTAAGTCGATGTTGGAAGATCCCACACATTTTTTCGATGGGAAGGTATTGAGTCTACTTGAGTTCCTTCGTCAATTTCCTCATCGTACACGTAATCATAAATTGATACATACCGGTGTATTTGTAACAAAATGTTATACAATGAATTTCCGTTTATTTGTTTATCCATCCCCTTACGCATTTTCTTGCAACTTTCTACAAACCTCTGTAAGCATATTTCAAAAAAAGTTGGGGTCAGACAGTGTTCAGGTCTTTCAAATATTTCCTCGCCAATTTTAAAGTTTAGGATTCTTATAAATGTTTTGTATACTCGTGATTAAGGATTGAGGAATCATCAACTAAAAAGTATATTACAATATAATTTAATATTAAAAATTAACTGGCTGTCAATTCTTAATATTAAATTATTTTGTAATATACACTATGGTTGATACCTCCTCGATCGTTAATCATTATAGATTACCACAATATCTCTGCTGCCACCCGGTCAACGAGTGCACAGAGTGGTCCCCTATAAAATGTTTTTTAGATCAATTAATATTAATTGGGTCTCTAAATGTCTAATACTTTTTTTCTAAAATTTGTCGTGGCGTTTGTTATCCATACATATTGTATCCCTGCTTTTACGTTGCTCTGTTCTTCAGTGTTGATCATTTTCTTCCTATTCTCATTTTTGTTATTAGATATTTAGTATTTAGCATTTTTTATTACACTAATTCCTCTATAATTATCACAGGTTTCCTTTCCACCTCATTTATACATTGAACTCCTATATTACATGCTAAAATCCTGGGGTGTTTCTTGCTCGTTCAACTCAAATTTGTTAAACAGGTCTCCTGAAAAGTGGAACAGTTGTAGGGACCAAGTTGCAATGATTAAGTGCGATTTCACATGATTACGAAAAATGGACTGAGTACGTAGCATTTAGAATTAAGGGAAGGAATAGTTTTCTAGGGATCACAAAAGCTAATTGTGTCAGGGAGTGAGAAAGAGAAACAGTAATGCTTTTCTGGAGACTTCAATGCCGGGATAGACAACGAGCTTCAAGGCAACCCAATGTCATCCAGCCTAATGCATTCCCCCATATGAGCACAGGATGAATTAGTTCAGAACCAAAATGTGTTGGCTCTACAGAGCTCTGACCCTGAGGTCCTATCGTTTGAGTACACCAAAGAAGGAGGATTTTCGACATTTTTCTAGTTACTACCTACGTCGAATTCAACAGCTGTCTGAAAAATAATTATAGCAACCGACTGCTCTGCTCGAGAATTTTCCGTGATTTCTCCCATACACACCAAGCGAATGAAGGAGCACAACCCTAACAAGCTCCCGCGATCTTTCCATCCTCTTCCTTGTCCTATCCTCTTTCTTTACACTCTTACACACAGATACACATTCACGATACTACCACACACATCAGGAGACCAATTAGAAGCTTAGACCTTCCCCCAGCTATAGCGTCAGTTTTGAATACCGTTATCATCTACAATTCTTTCTCATACACCACGTAAATATCACAAATATTTCATTCATTTGGATGTGCTCGATTGAGTTTTCTCCACTAGCATTAAAGTATAATTCCCCTTGTCTGTAATTATATCGTATATTATGCGATTTCAATTAATATTTGACAGAGCCAACTACTTCAACGATATTCACTCATTGTGTTTATTGCGAGCAATATATGTGAGCATGTATATTTGAGCTCTTAGAATTTACTAAATTCACAACACGGTTATTTGAAACTCTCACGGATACAGGTGACATCTTACGTAATAGCCAGGAGTAACAGTTGTCACGAATTACGATAAAATATTTTATGGGTTTTCCAACCACTACAGTAGCCCAGGAATCCCTTTTGTACACAACCTAGACAATAAATTTTGAAGTAAATAAACTCAACACCCCCCTTTCGACGTAATCGGATTATAATTCAACGTTTTTACTAGATTTTACGAGAACAATATTCTGAATCTTACGGAAACAAACTTCACAAATTCAGAAAATACAGCTGACAATAGATTACAGTTTCCTCCTTCCCGCCTTCCTGAAACTTTACCGAGTCTCGGATTTCCCCTTGAAAATCCTCCTGGCGTCATCGCGAGGCGGCCTCCGAAGAGCTCTTAACGAGCTTCGCCCTGGGAACTTCCGGAAGTTCCCTCGGCAGGACTAGTTTTTGTGCTCCCGGGGAAACGTATTGAACGCGCTCTTAGTATCAGATAAGAGAAGTTACGTGGTTTTCTGCAAATGTGTTGTTCGTCCTCCAATTGACAGGAAGCGCTTGTCAACGGAGCCCAACGTATTCGTGCGTCGCTACCTCCCACGTTGCCCGCTTCCTCATTATCTCTCCACCATATTCTCTCTAATGACGTTTGTAGGTAATGATTAAAAATGTGTTGCTGAAAAAAAGTCTTCTTTCATGAGTAATTCTAGTGTGAATGAGTAATTCTTGACGGTGAAGAGTTGCTTTATCGATAATTCCTCATTCACCAGTTGTATTTGTTATGACTATTTCGCGAATAATTGTTATTTATTTTACATGGGTGGGTAAATAAGCCATCATATGCTAGTTATGTATTCGCAAGCGTTTTAGCGCGAGTGAATAAACAACGTGCAGCCAACAACTTCGCGTTACTAAGTAACTAATGCGGGCACAATGACCCGTATAATGTACAACACTTTATCTTATCTGATCATCTTTTTCAGATTTTGACATATTTTTGGTGGTATGTCTACTGGGGTGATGATATTTTTACAACCTCGTTTCTCTGTATCATAATGTGATGGACTATCATTCAAGATTTTATCTAATCTTACATTCAAAGTAATTTGATAAAAAATCTCACGCACAAAATAATTTTTAAAATGTTATTTATCAGTTTCTTTTCCTTTTTTTTCAAGTCACTGTAAGCAGATATAAAATTGAAAACAAGCTTTGGAGTCACATTTACAACTTTATATTGGGCCATCAAACACACATGAAATTCAATTATTCACCATAATACCATTAAGCAGGATTAATCTTAATGGGGACTTACCCTTGGTGATACAGAAGTGCGGCAGAAGTGCAAGTCTTGCATAACTTCTATCGCATGCACTGGTTGCTTCGGGTCATGTTGATTAGAAATTCATTAGTCTTCCAGTGGGTTTTCAAGCATTTGAGACCTGTTGGTCCTTCAAAACTGCAGATAGTTTATCAAAATCTTCAAAGCGGAAAAGTTGACTGCTGAACCAACTGGAGTAGGAAATGAATGAACAAATTTTACGCAGTCCGTTCCGGTTCTCTGGCATCAGAATAAAACGCAAGAAGGGCTAGAATGGCACGAGAGTTCCAGCACTGTAAGGTGATGTTTGGAATCTGTTGAAATTTCACGAATGGGATCTCATTCCTGTCAATGAAGTGACGGACAACATCAGTGAGGTGGTGGAGAAACTTAATGTCGTCTCTCCAGCCGCCTGTTCCCATAATCCCAGTTTTACTGTTGCTGAAGGCTGCTTTCAAATCGTCATCATTGCTCTTTAAATGCTGCCTAAAGAAGTACAGGATCTTAGCATTAGTACACAGAAAACATAAATTAGGATCTTAGGATCTATGGAGCAGAGCGGCGCGCGCGTGTGTGTGTGTGTGTGTGTATGAATAAATTTGTGAGAGGAAAGGAATGAACAAGGATGAGGCAGGCAAGGTAGCTCGCAGTTTGTGGACCGTAGGGTACTGCTTCGACATTCGGGTGGTATTCATCGAAGAAACCCCGGAAAAAGACTGATTAGAGTAGTCGATAGCTTTAATCCTCCTCCTGACAATGGTTGAATTTAACCCATCTGTGAAACCAGAAGTGAATTCTTACCGGGAGAAGTAGCTCAGAGCATCAACTGCAGTGCCTCTGATCGGGAAGTCCTAGGTACTCTGCTGCTCTGATCGCTAGTTTTCCGTGGTTTCTCCGATCACTACCAGGCGAGGGCCGGAACACTATCTTATCAAAAAGGGCCATGAACACCCCCAATCTTTCCTTCCCCTTCCTTGTTCTGTCCTCACTCCTTACTTACATATACTCTGACAGACTAACACACACTGACAAACACACATGCCGAGAGACCGGTCGGGACCTTAGAGCTATTGGAAGATACCTGGTAGGAGAAAACCCCGCTTGCCGACAGGTAGGTCGGTGCCTCATCTCACTATCCAGCGGGGTAAGATGCCTGCCAGCTCCCGAGGGGGGAACATGTACTACATTTACGGGGCTAATGACCTTAGCAATAAATGCGTCTGGAATCGTTAATCAATCACCTAGCTAGGTAGTTTGTGCCAAAAATCGGTCACCGTTCGGACTCTGAGCTTAAGACCTCCCGACCATATATGCTGTAAATGCAGCGACAATGCTGCTACTGAACCAGAGCAGATGGTCTCTTTCTACAAGTTGATTGTTCTGAACAGAATATATTTCAATGACACTAATATTAATTCTAGAAATATTTCTCTACATTTCTTTAAAGCGTGTGTACGATGTGTGGTTTAAATTTACGTTGAAAGTGATGGAAAACTGTATTATTGCTACTAATTTTTTCTAATGGTCTTCTTTCAAACCATCATTTATTTTCACATATTCTTTGTGAGCATTCCTTTTCTCGTTTGCGCTTTTTGCTTATTTTCTTTGTTGTATTTATATCACCATTCTCCATGCGAATAGCGATTCGTGTTTTTTCTTTATATTTTACTCTTTTTTCTAAATTTAAACAGCAAATATCAACGAAAATTTTTATCTATTATTTCGTTTCTTCGTTTAACATCTAATCTTCTGTATCTTTTGTTGTATTCTTGTATTCCTAGACTCCCCGCTTGGTGTGAGGCATTTCCTTAGCAAGCACTGTCGAATGAATGAATGACTGAATTTACGAACGATATAGTAAATTATACTTCAAGGAACAGAAATGAATTATTTTTCCTAATGTGTTATTGTAGCCCGAGGGACACAAATATTTCGTAGGAAAATTTATTTATCTCTATTTGCGATTTTTTAAACGACCATAATATTTCCATTAAAGATATTTAAAACATTAAGTTATCGAATTTAATATTCGTGACAGGTGAATAGTGTTTGTTATCAAGGAAACGGTCAAAAAAGATCTACGCGTTTGGAGAACACGGCTGAATCTAAATGCGTACCTGGCGGTGATAATGAAGCTAATGAACATTTAATGCCAAAATTATCTAAAAAATGTATGATGCAGCAAATTTAAAGATTGGTGTAAAGATAGAGAAATATTAAATATAAATGAAAACATCTTGGAGTATTTCGGTGAGAAAGTAAAGAAGTACAAATTACTTAAGTTTCACGTTGCGTTCAAACACATACATTTTTATTCATGTGTGTCACTTCTTTTCATTGCCATAATGTAAACAAAGACAATATTTAATCCCTAGGGAGTAAATATTATCACCCTAGGAAGCGAATGCTTTATTTTAGTCCCTCATTTGCTAACAATAAAATCAACTTTTTTTCCTGGTCGTGAAAAATTATGTTATGGGGTACGAGATGGTTTTTCTAATGCATTCATCTCCGCCATCACGAAGAGAAAACAAACATCCATGCCTTTGCTGAATTTGAACCCATAAAATGTAGTTTCGTGCAGAGTGGTTCCATCAACTGCGATCTGCGCTAGGTAAGTCGGCTCAGTTTAATTTCATTACAGTAATCCCTCAACATTCGTGAGAGTTAGGTTCCCAAAAAACCTTGCAAATATCAAATCCGCGAATGTTGAGTCTCTATTTTAATGAAGAGAGGTGGTTTAGGATCCTGGATATCAAAAAGCTGTTTAAAAAAGAAAAAAATCTAACAAACAAGTGCTGAGTAAGTGCTACTAAAACGATTCACAATTAATATCCCAAAGAGAAGAAATAAAACAATATCTGAAACAAAGTTCAAAGTTGAAAGTGATTGAATATAGAATTTGTTGTTTTTTTTTGTTCATCACCCTCCTATCGTTCTAATATCAAAACATGGAAAAGTCGCTTCTTCTATTTCGAAGTTATTTCCATGTTCGTATTTCATTCGAATGCCATTTCCACCAGAGCTTGTTGAAGTTTGAGAACGCCAATAACAGCTTTGATATTGAAATTGGTTCAGGACGCAGTTCGCATCTGTTTCTTCACTACCGAGGTTTTCTTTGCTGATGATTTCCCGGAGCTGCTCTTCAGTGAGGTCATTATAATGAGAGTTGCACAGATCTTGAATGGCTTTTCTGTTCACTCTTACCTCGAGTTTCACGCAAATGAATTGAATTATTTTACAATTTTCTATTAGTGTGCATTGACATTTCAACACTGATATTTTTGCAGAACGTGATCCTTTGAGCTCCGGTGTCTGCCGAGTTCATTTCCCAGATAACGCTGATAAAGGAAATAAAATGTGCTAGCTTAAAAAAGTACGACCCAAAGACGCACTCGCGAAGGTTGAAGTCGCGAATGTTAAAACAGGCAGCATTTCTCTAATCGCGAATATTCGGAACTCGCGAATAGCGAATCCGCGGATGTCGAGGGATTACTGTACTTTAATTTGAAAAAAAAAACAATTCTTTTCCCTGGTACACATCGGAATTCTTCCGCAGCTTCGCAAGGCGCGCGCGTGGGCTGCAGGGGACCTTCGCGCGTCATCCGCCTGTCGGCTCGCGTCGTCCCCCAAAGAGAAATCTCCGACGCCGGCGCCTCGTGCGGTCGGCCGTCCGGCCGGCCGTCACCCCCACCGCCGCGCCGCGCCGCGCCAGCCCCCGCCCGAACGAGTCTATATATACACGGTGGAGGAGCGCGCGCCAGAACCGCCGACGACGACCAGACGCCCCGCGACGTCGCCACAAGACGACGCCGCCGACGCCGACGCCGCCCGCTCGAGGGGTCCGACGACGCCGCCTGGGGGGACCGCGCCACTTCTGCAGACGTAGCCGACCAGCCCAGCGCGCGCCCACGGCACCGGCGGCCGGCCCACCGGCAGCGGCCCGCTCCACCACTCACTCCACCACTCCGCTCCGCTCCGCTCCCGCGCACGGACCGCGCGCGCGGCCGGTGTAGCTGCTCCTCGGGAGGTGCATTCGCCTGCGCCGCTCCGCTGAGCTGCAGCCCGACAGTGCTAACCGACAGTGGGACTGCGTTTGTGTGATCCGGCTAGTGCAGCCCCGGAACCGGAAGTGCGTGAGCGGAGACGTTTGCTGCTGCTTTCCGAGACAGGTAAGAGAGCGGCCCTTCCCGCTTCCGACGCCTTCCGCTTCAACGGCCTTCCGCTCTCCGTTCCGAGTCCACCTGAGCATGTTGCGGGCGAAACTAGTGTGCGCTTACATGAGTGAATGAAAGTGATTGCCTCCTTTGAACCTGATAGTGCCGAGCACCGCAGAGGAGGAATTGAAATCTGTCCCTGACATGTTTCAGGGAGAATATCCCATGAAGAGTGCTATGTGCCAGGACGTTATAACGCAGTTAGAATTGCCGACAAAGAACGGCAGTTGGGATAAGTCTGACATCTTTCCGGTAAGAAATACTTTCAATATTTATTATATGTACGTGGCACTTCATGGCACTATTAATGCAGAAGCTTGTTCTCAAACGGCATATTGTCTTAGAAAAATCCAGTAAACTTAAAAGAACTTACGAAGATTTATAAAAATATGTCTGTAAGGCATTACAAATACTACATCTCATAAAATAATATTAAAAGATAAATTAAGTTATTGCCTAAGAATAAAAAAGTTATATCTACACCGAAGAAGTTCTAGACTATTTTAAGTAAAATTATGTTAACATTCTCGTATTCATACATCAGAAAAAACTCTGTAATGCTGCAAATATCGATGTCGAGATACTGACGGAAATACACGTTTTCCGGATTCCCTTCTTTTTTCAAATAGGCCGTCCAACCATGTAAACGCTAGTGTCTCAACCATTTAAAGTGGAATTCTCTAGTTGATGTCGCATTCCCTCGCATTTGAGTTTACTTGTTCTCCTAAGATGACTTTTCAATTTACTCAAAAATAGCTTAATTTTTCTGTAAATGTGTAGCTCCGATAGACAAAGTACGCTTATTAAAATAGGCGCTTATCAAAGTACACTTATCAAAATTATTTCTTTAATTAATGTTACGAACAAGTGGTCAAAATGTGAGTAGTTTTTGCATAATTTTGGGTGCAATTATGGCAATTAAAATACCTACATTTTCTCAAAAAAATTCTTCCTTTAAATTTTTTCCCGAATAAAGCGAAGTTTTCTTAACAATGTAGTACGGGTCAAACTTTCTATAAAACCTCTGGAATTTCGAAAATAGCCAAAGTTTTCAGTTTTTTCAGTAGTTTGAAACAATTTTCCATAAATTCGTTAACACAATTTTCTTTCACATTTTTAAAGGTATATCACAAAAGACTGAATTCTATGATAGTAAAACCATTTTATTTCAAACTTTTAAATTTAAAAAAAATAAAGGAGAGTATTGCTTACACATCTACCTCGCTTTGTTTAGTAAAGATCTTTTCAAGAAATATCTGCAGTATTAGAAGGGTGCAAGTAGCAATATTATAAAATCGTACAATCGTTAGAAATAAAACGAGAAAGTATGTGCTGTTATATTATCTCTAGCTACATATGTGATGAAGTAAAATTTATGCAAATAATAATTGCACGCCGTTCAAACTAGCAATGTTCTGACTTAAACCGTTTATAATTATAACAATTTCATGGTGAAAATTATGCTGAACATCGTAATAAGAATTTATTTGAAATGTCCTCTTAGCCGAAAGTTGGACTTTAATTTCGCAACACCAAATATTCGCTTTCGCATCAACGCCAATTGGAACAAGTTTCTTCACAGCAATAAGGTCAATTGAGCACTTATTTAGAAAGTAAAACCTCATAAATTTTAGCGGTGTTGATCACGCATACCGAAAATTAAGGTTTCAAATAGATAAACGTGATTTTTTTCGCTTTCACTTTCAATGATTCCATTAATGTTTTCATTCATTCATTGTTTCATTGTTTTCAATTTGTCATTCATTCGTTTCTGAAAATAAGTGTTGACAACAAAACCCATATGTTCTCTTTCATTCATCTTTCCTATTCAAAATACGAATAATGAAACTTCTTCTCTTTAAATGAAATATTGACGAAAGTTAGGACATTTCATAAACATTCCATGGTTAGCGATGCAATGTTTGTTTAGAGTCGTTGCGTAAGAAACAACGTTGTAAGATCTGACTCACAAAATACCATACTAACTGCCAGACGTTACGGAATAGTGAATGTCACAAAATCTGGGGTACCTTGACTAACCAATAAGCAAAGGCATTCGACGTTCTGCATACACCATTTTCTCTTCTTTATTCAGAATAGGCAAGATTTATCTCACATTCATGAAAAATATTGGTACACAGAACAATCACGTATTCAATTGATATCCCATAAAGAGATAAAAGTTAACATGGGAAAGGCTCAAAAGAAGAAAAGATAATCAACCCGCAGATTAAAAATATGTTTCAAAATTCAAAAATTCTTCGTCAAAGTCAAAAATGGGATCGAATGAATAATAAATAACATAACTGAGTGACCTAACATTTGAAAGTGTGAGACTGTAACAAGCAAAAATATCAAACCCATTCGCTCTAGAATATTGAGAATTCTTGAATAAAGCGACGAACTTTACAAAATGTTATCCATAAAATAAACGAGAAAAATTTAACCATAAAGTGTTAACACAGGTTTAAAAACTATTAATTATGTACTTCATAATCATGATCTCCAGTTTTGCAGTGTTTATTCAAATGTCAAGACGACAGTGACAGACGCCTGTCACTAAATTACCGTGCAGCGAGTCCATTACATAGGGCTTAATCCGAAAAATTTACATAATCCACCACAACAATACCAGGCGTCTTTCGAATACACTATCTCTGGTACCCATCGCAAAAGGAGGAGCCACACGCATCCCCGAGCTGTCGCCGTTCTTCCGAAGAGCCTCCGTGGAATGGCGCGGGGGGGGGCGGGGAGGGGCGGGGAGGAGCGGGGAGGAGCGGGGTAGGCGGGGAGGATTGGAGCGGGGCGGGGCGGCGCGGGGAGAGGTGGAGAAGGTTGGGAGGGATGGAGCGGGGCGTGGCGGGGCGGCGCTGGGCGGGGCGGCGCGGGGTGAGGTGACGCGGGGAGGGTTGGGGAGGGTTGGGGAGGGTTGGGGAGGGGTGGAGCGGGGCGGGGCGGCGCGGGGCGGCGCAGCGGGGCGGTGCGAGGCGCGGCGGGCGTGCGAAAGTGTGCCTGGGCGATGTGGGCCGTGAGCAAACAGAGGCGCAGCGGCGGGGTGGGACGGGGAGGGGCGCGGCGGGGTGGGACGGGGAGGGGCGCGGCGGGGTGGGACGGGGAGGGGCGCGGCGGGGTGGGACGGGGAGGGGCGCGGCGGGGCGCGGCGGGGCGAGGCGGGCTGCCCGGGGAAGGTCGGAGCGGGACAGGGCAGGATGATGCAGGATGGAACGAGGCGGGGTACTGAGGATGCCGGTATATTTTTTTAAAATAGAAAGGATAAATGGAACACGTGTGGATTTAACGAAGTAGAAACACTCTAGTAGCAATTAAGCGAGAGTCGTGAATCAAGATAAACGGTACCTATATTTTGGTGTGAATTGCTTTGGAAAATTTTGCATTGGCTGGACTCAGTTATGTTTCGTGTCTGTCGTGGAGCCGAGGGCTGGAATCTCGCCGGCGCCTTGTAAAGGCGCGAGCGATAGGAATTAAATTGGTTACATCGAATTGGCAATTGTTTTGTTGAGGTAACTTAACCCAAATCACTGAACATATTTAACTGTTCGAATCACCACTCACTATATAGCGCATTCTATGCGAGTTCCATTTATTCATTTGCTTTAACTGCTTGTCAAAAAAATAAAAATGAAAAAAGAGAGTACTGGGCGGGGCGCGGTTGCGCGTCGCAGGCGAAAGGGCAGAGTGACCGCGCGCGAGGCGGGAGAGGGGCGGGGCTCGAGTTGGGATGCCCAGCATTTGATAGTCGTCGGCCTGGCCGCTATCGTTGCACCGCTCTTCATATGGCGTAGAAATGACACATTCCCTCCAGTACCCAAGCTATCACTGCAACTGGATTGTCGTTCCATTAAAGATTAACACACTCTTTAGCTGCACAATACTATAAATCCTAATGTGTTCTAAAGATTTGCTGGCGGACTCATGTAAGTGCTTTTATTGGCTAGTTACTTTAATGGTTTCTTCTTAACGTGTTCCCTTATGTCGAAACCAAAGGAAATCACACTTTGAACACTGCAGCTTCGTTTGTTAGTGTTTTTGGTTACTTCATTTCACACATGGCACATCAACAATGCGGATCATAACTCAATATGGATTAGTTGGTTGACGGATTATCAAAGACCCTCAATTGATGACAAGATTTTGATAGCGGGAAGCAACAAGTGCACGAAGGAAATCGTCCCTTGTCGCAGTCGAATACAACTGTTTGATAGCTCACAACATTGAACTCCAAAGAGAAATATAATGAAAATTAAAAATATCTATTTCTTGATAGTTTGAGGCTAATTTTTCCTTATAAAGTTTGAGACTACTTCTCTCTACACTTTCGTAATAACAATAATGATAATTTATAAATGAAGTTTTGTACTTCATGTTCTTAACACATAACGATTACAGGATGGTGATGGACATGGATTCATGGTGACAGACAAGCGTATCGTACTTTATGGGTATTGATTTACTAGCTTGACCCGGCATTCCCAACTTTTTCTCAACAATATATTTTAGGCATGCGCACATTTTGTTCTAGTGTATCATTTGTTATTTAAAACACATGCGCACGTGGAGTTGGTGGCCAGTAAAATGATTTTCTCCAACACAGATATTCTGAGAATACTCCGTCCTCGTTACCTCCATTCGATGCAATGAAAATTTGAACGGCATGTCTTAATTTTGGAAAGTTCTTTACTAATTGTTATTCTTCGGCATTTTCAAAAATTCACTCCATTATTTCTCCGATCAAAACCAGGCGAATGCCAGCACGCGATCTTTCTTTCCTTTTTGTTCCAACCTCTTCCTTTACACACTTGCATGCACTACACTACAAGTCTGTCTGGAGACCAGTCGGAGGCTTAGGGCTTTTTCCAATTGGCGCAGTGCCGTGCTCGAGGGAGGGAGGGGAGATACCAACTGAGGGAAATACCCCGTATGCCGGCGCGACGTGTAGATCGGCACTGGATCTCCATCCAGCGGAACCGACGGTAGGTCGGCGCCGGATCTCGCCATCCAGCGGGGGAAGATCACAGACACCTTCCGCTGAAAAGCATACACTACGGGTCTAATGACCTTAGTAGTTGACGCGTCCGAAATCACTGTCAATCAATTTATCAATGCGGCGGGGATGGAATCACTGCCCCCTCCCGGGATATAATTCGGCGCAGGGGGTGTGTCATCAAAATTGAATATCTCACGGTATTTCGCGTCGTTCTCGGTTATGCCGCTAGGAGTCGCATGATCGCGACTTTATCGAGCAGTGCTGGGGATCATACGACTCTTAGCGGAACAACCGCGAACGACGCGAAATACCATGAGATATTCCATCGTGAAGACAAGCTCCCACACGCCAAGAAAGAAAAACCGAAGTATAGAACTACATTCACGACTCCAACGGGACTATTGCCCATAGCAGTTGACGTGCCCGCAAACAAACATTCCCTCAAAAGGCACGTGTTTAGCCCTTGGGGGGCCGATTTGGACCCAACGTGCGCGTCGGCGTGGCCACGCGCGCTGTCCAGCCAGCGGCGGCGCTGCGCGGCGCGGCGCGCGAAAGGAGCCGCGGGTGGGTCGCAGCGAGCCCCTCGCAAGTGGGTCGGCGCGGCGGGGAGGCGGGCGGCGGCGGCGGCGGTGGGGCCGGCGGGAGCGGTGGCGCGATCTCAGCTGGTTGCGGTGCGGCGGCGGGAGTGCCGGTGGCTTTCCTATCGGTTGCGTTACGACGGACTCGGACGGTCGATTCGGAGCTGCGTTGGATTTTTCTTTAGGGCGTTCCCAGTGAAATGATCAAGTCATGTTGCCAAACGGTGTATCTCGGAAATGAGCATGTTTTGAGCTTTCCAAAAATAATAATAATAATAATAATAATAATAATAATAATAATAATAATAATAATAATAATAACCGTGACTCTTTTTATCTAATGTAATCAATAACGGTTGCTTACAAATTTCTGGAGGATTAATCGTATATCGATTCATAAATTACTGTTGATCCTTGCCCCAATTAATTGCAAGCAAATTACTTTTATTTATTTTTTAAATGTTTTAATGAATGTCTTTCCATTTATATAAAAACGAAGAAGCTAGCAAAGATTTTTAAATATATATTGTAGAAAAAAGAATAAGAAAAAATATTATTTAAACTGTTTTAGAAACATTTTTTGCATAATAATAATGATAATAATAACAACAATAAATTCAAAATTAATAATAAAAAAAATGCTTGACTTACTCAATTCACGTTTTTACCAGCCTAACTTCGGGAAAGTAATGTGATGATGCAGAACATCCGAGTTGTCTCTACAGTTGAAAAGTAAACGAAATTTCAACAAATACTGAGTGCGAGAAAGTGTGTAATATATGACACAACCAATTATTACAAAGCCGTGTTGTTTGTGGTGATGCACGAAACTCATGAAAACGTAAGTTACCTGAAACTTCATTAGAAGAGGCGTTTCACCTGTTATAAGAAAAAGAGAAGAAAACAAAAATGGACAAACATATAACCGCATTGGAAATCCGAGCAATTGAGATTAATGAAAAATAACCCTACGTTTCTATTACACGATTCTTTAATTTCTCATTTTATTCACTTCCATAATTCTTATTAACTAAAGATTAAAAACATATTCGAATTTTTAAAAATGCTCTGTAAGTCTGTTAGGTTTTCAGAAAACACACAATACATATTAAAGAATGAAATGTGAAATTGAAAATCAGGTGAGGTGACCGTGGAAGAAAGCGTGTGTATACCTACGAACCTCACGCTTACCTTTTCTGCACGAAGAGACAAGTGCCTTTTTAGATGCGACTTCCCGCTCGTGCTCAACGTTAACACCAAGAATCAGTGAAAGTATCACTTGCCATTGTGACTTGCGACAAAGTTTGGTGTTCGTGTGAGACGTCAATGCGTGGCAGAGATAAGAAAACGTAACATAGAGAATGCAAATGTTTCTTCTCCTCAGTGGTGAAATTTTATTCCCTCGAACTACATTAATATTTTAAAATATGTTAATGTATTTTATATCCTTTACAAATTAGAAGCAACATATCAAACCGTATTAACTCCAAAACAAAATATAATGTGTTTTGAAGTGGTCTTCCCCAGGATTTGACATATGCTGTGATAATTTTCTTTTTTGTAATTAACATTATGTTCCTTGATCTGAAAATATTTGGTGTACGTTCAAAAAGGTTCAAATTGATTGATTAATTAATTGATAAATTTGAAACAAAATTTAAATTAATTGTGACAATACAGTTTATTCTGTTGTTTTCAAAATAAAAATAATAGAAATATTTGTGAATTGTGCTTCGTAAATCATAACCGATACACTGATTTGACGAATCAATCATATGCATTAGCAACTTTTGATTTTATCCTGACACTTCGATTTTTTCAATAAATTTTATTTACTATTTTAAAAAATATTTAAAATAGCATATATTTTCTAAACTACGCCTTTTAAAAAATAGTTTTTGGCCGAGACAATAGAAGTGAAACATAACAAAATGTCTGTAAATACATTAGGCTGTATTCTGAAAGATTATTAGAAAGCGGCATATTTTATGATAAATTATTCAAAAGAAAAGAACGTAACGTAAAAGAAAAGAACCTGGTGTCAATTAGGAGACTAAACTTTATTTCTTGATAAATATAAACAAACGTATGTTTTAATTTGCAGTATATTCCACAGGAAAAATTAAATGGAAAACGCCTAATCCAATAGTATGTAAATCGTTCGATAATAATGTAACATGTGGCCTAGTGTTTACCTTCAGAGACCACCACAAAGCTCATTAGAGCCATAAACTCACCCATAATCATTTATTCCTCGTCCTTTATGTTCATATTACCAAGTATCATAGAGAAAGGCACAGACAAACTACCGCCACAATCACCGTTTCCAGGAAGCGGGAAAGCATAAAGACGAACGTCTCCATCCCCCCCCCCCCGCGTGAGCGGTGTTCATTAGTCTCGTAAATGTATATTCAACATGGGAGGTGACAGTGATCCTTCCCCGCCGAATGGCGAGATCCGGCGCCGACTTTACGTTGGATTGTGGGGTTTCCCCTTCAAGGTATATCCCAACAGCGGGTACCGCCCCCGCCGGGACAAGCTCTGAGCTCCCGACTGGTCTTTTGATGTGCGTGGCATTATAGTGCCTGTAAATGTGTATAATAAGTAAGGGGTAAGGACAGGACAATGAAAGGGATGGAAAGATTCCGCGCGGTCTGGGGTCCATTTGTTAGGGTACTTCTCCGGCGCTTGCCTGGTATGCGAGGGAGGTATCAGGGAAAACGCGCGATCAGAGCAGCCGTCCGCATGAATTCTCCTACCGGGGGAAGATGGCTCAGTGCATCAACCTGATGTCACTGCAGTCCCTCTGACCGGGAGGTTCTAGGTTCGAGACCCGACGGCGGCGGCAGGATTTTCGACACTAGCTTTTTCAGCTAGGTCGAGTTCAGTCGCTGTCTGGAGGAGATTTCTAGCGGCCGGCTGCTCTGATCGGTAGTTTTGCGTGGTTTCTCCGATCAACACCAGGCGAATGCCGAAGCAGTACCCTAACAAACGGGCCACGGATCGCGCGCGATCTTTTCTTCCTCTTCCTTGTCCCATTCTCTCCTCTTACACACACACACTTACACTAACATGAGCTACCACACATGCCGGGAGACCGGTCGGGAGCTTACAGCTTGTTCCGGCTGGGGCGGTGCCCCGCTGGTGGGAGATACTTGGTTGAGGGGAAAACCCCGCTAGTCGACGGTAGGTCGGCGCCAGATCTCGCCATCCAGCGGGGAAAAATATCATCGCCACCTCCCGAGAAAAACACGCACTACACTTACGGGACTAATGACCTACATAGTTGACGCGCCCGGAAACACGAGTCAATCAATGGATTCTCCTCCAGATAGTGTCTGAATTCGACCTAGCTATGTATCTAGCATGGAACCTTCTGCCTCCTTGAAGTGGAACCCTAGGTCAGAGGCATGCAATGAGGCATCAGTGAATGTCCTGAAGCCTCTCAGTCGGAGGCAAAGCAACAGACGCGTGCGTCGAGAGCTGCACGTCATCCGACGCGCGTGGGTTCATTGCTCGGCGGGGTGGTGCACCGGGAAACTGTGCGGGGGAAACGCCGCTCACGTGTAGTGCGGCACGCGACCCGACGAGGCGGCGGCGGCGGCGCCGGCGATGCACGCGGCACGGAGTGTGACGCGAAGGAGGAGCCGTGCGAACCCGGGGCCCCGGCGAAGGTGGAAGGGAAATCCCCGCCTCGCAGACAGCACCTCCCCCACAGCGATCGTATCGGCCTCAGCGTCTTCTGCCGCTCGGATGTTAGTGGTCGAAGCGGGTGAGAATGCTCTATCTCCCCGCAAGCGGGAATCCGTGAAACGAGAAAAAGACGACTCGGCTTTGGCGCGTTTACTTTGATGCGCGTTTCTGGTTTTATGCCGATGTGTGACGTTGCATGACGCTGTGTTTAAATTGTTTGATTATGTCGGTAGAACAACTACCGACTTCGTTTTATTTATTCTAGCTTGGCCATTGGCCCTCTGCAGCCGCAAAAGATAAATACATTAGTAGTAGAAATATACATAGATAAAATTCTAGTTTTAGATATTATACAATATCGTGCTTACATGATTTACCATGAGAAAAGACTCATCAGTTCTAGTCTATGGGGGATCGAAAAACTACCGACTGATGACTGAACTCGCAACAATATTTGTACTAAGTCGCATTGAGATTGAAATTAGAAGGATACTTTCGTTGAGAGTGATTCATACTAGTGTTCCTGAACGGATAACATTTTCATAAATGAATACTTTCAAGTGAAGACTTCCATTATTTCCCTTTCTCTTCTGTAATATCAGGCAATGAAAAGGAAAATAATTATAATAATTCACGACCAATTTATTTACAGTCTTGGTAAATTTTGGCAAATAAATAGATCATTTATTATTATAACTGACTCTAAGACAGACAATCTATTTTTTTATTAATATTATTTATTTTCTGTTCAATTTTATACAAATTTTTCAAGATGATTGAAAACATTACAATAACATAAAATAGACAATCTATTACCAATTAAAATGAATGTGCTTTTTGCTGCGCAATTTTTTTCAGGAGAAACAGATAGACCACTTGTTTTCCTGGGTATTTTAAAAATATATCTTCGAAATACGTGTTTCGTATTTCACGAATTACATTTCTTGCGTTGTACATTTAAAATTTAACATTAAGCCGACAAGCTGCGGATACGACCCCTGGATAAACCATGTTTACACACGCGCACTTATATGGCCAAATACTAATAAATATCACGTAATCAATGGACCGGATGTAATAGACCAAGAATTGGCTAGATGGTTTGCCACGCTTCAAGGTACAACATATTCAAGTCATCTGTGTATATATATATATATATATATATATATATATATATATAGTAATTTCAATTTGGCAATCTAGTGATTAATTATAAATACAGAGACACGTGGTTAATATATCTATTGCGTACGTGCCAGCAATTCAAATCATAAAATACGCATTTCTTATAAATATTGCAGCAAAAGTTAGAGTGGAAGTAGAATAATAAATGGAGAAATGTTTCATATTGCTTTATGGGCAAGATTATTTTTACAGTTTATAACTTTTCATGCACTAAACGAGAGTGCTTCATAAGGACGAGCATGCGATACAAATAAAATAACAGATCCCAACGGCAGATAACGACACGAAATCGCATTGTGTCAATGCGTAGAAATGCCTCTTCGAACCCTCTCTTGTAAAAAAATATTCGTATATATACTAGTAGAAACATTTTTGTCACACATCCGTGCCAAATAACATACTCGCATATTCAATTACGAGGCGAGTAGAAAAATAAACTGAAAATTATCACACTTCATTACAATTCTGCCACAGGATTTGCTACTAACAAAAACAAATCTTTATTGTGAGATACCATGAACTCCACAACATTCCCATGCGATAAGTTCCAACAAATAAAAGTACATGTAAGGAGGATTCTGTGTCATTAGAGACAATGGGAGGGATTGTGTGCCAAGAGAGATACACAACTCGCAAAGTAAAAGAACTGACAATGGATTTTAAAGAAAAGGTGATGCCTTGAGAAAATTAACGCGAATCAGGAAGTCACAATTTACACAAATAAATTTAACTTTCATATAATTATCATTAGCGACATCTTTTTAAAATTCAGAACAAACAAAACAATTACGAACTTAATGTAATGGCATGCACTTTTTATACAAGAATTACAATTTCATTGTTCATTAAAAACAAATTTTTACTTTCTTGCATAAATAAGGTGACCATTTGTTCATAAAATGCTTCTAGATTTGTTGCATTTGAAAACGCCACATATCTACTGTTTTTAAGCTGGTATGAAACTGTGTTTACATCGAATAGGCCACTTCACCGAATATGAGACGTTTATCTGACTGTGTGCTCATGCTAAACAACGAACATATAGCTTTCCCAACGTAACCTATTCAATTACACTTCAATATAAATCTTTGGAATAAAAGTATCTTGAATATATTCATATCTTCCATCAATGATTCTTTTCATATCCTTCTACATTTCATGTTCGTCCACATAAAACCCAGTATTCGAAAAATTAAATTTTTTCTTTTATTTTTGAATTCAAAGTGCCTGTCCAATAATTAGATGCGAGGTGCCTGGTGTATTTACGTTAGTTACATGACGGTTGGCAGTTTGGTAACTGATTCGTGCTAGTTCACCGACTCTTGCTCTCTCCTTGTCCCGGGAAACGACCTCTGGCAAGTCTCGTGAAAGTGATCATTTGCAATTAATGTAGTCTGCTTACCCCGGATGTGAAGGAAACATTAAAGAACGTATACGATAGAAACTTTAAAAAATGTAAGTGAATAAAATTAAGTTCATTCATTTGAAGGCAACGTTTTGGCCAATACAATAATGGAATTACACCTTCACAATGTGCCATTTAGCGGTTCATTCGTCTGAGAGTCACAGATACGTCACCGATTTCACGTTGATCGCTTCTTCTTATGAGAAATGATAGTCTTTCTCAACAACAAAAATAACAATTTAAAAATTAGACGTCTGTAATTCAGGTTTACAATTTACATTAAGTCCTGTCAAATTCTTTAAACTCTAATATGTTAACTTTGTGAATATCTTAAGCATTACGTGGATACTATTACGTAAATGCCACAATCGTGGAACCGAAAAGTTCTCTAATCTCCACGTTCTCAGAAAGCATTAGGCTTGTTTATGCAGGCTTTTCCAACATGATATTTCGTTAGTAGGTAGAAAAAAATGACAAAGACAACCCGCTCTGTTACAGCCGGACAAATAAAAGCGTGTACCCACCTAATGCCTCGACACGAAGGTTCGAAGATTCGAATGCCATCCCGAGCAATGGTGTCATTCAATACAAACAACCGCTGCCAGTGTAACGTCTCTGACCGATTGACCCTGGCCGCGACGACGGGAGGATTTTCGACACTAGTTAGATGGTTATGTGGAATTCAACTGCATCAGGAGGAGAATTCAAGCTGCTAGCTGCTCTAATCATCAGTTTTTCACATTATTAAGTTATTAACTAGGAAATTCCCGAGGCTAACAAACCAGGGAATTCCTGAGCAACACCCACGGACCATGACCAAGGCAAACGAACAAAACCGAAAACTGACGCGCAGGGCGGGGCAGTGTCTCTCACGTTCTAGCGGGAAAGAAACACTGCCATTTCGAGGCTCTAAAATGCACTACATTTATGGGACTAACAATCAATGCAAAACGGAAACACACAAATTATCACTCACTCACAGGTGTGTTTGAATAGCGGAATTGGTGAACATCGAATCCAGTCTAGTGGCTTTCCTCACATCCGGAACAGGCCACCACATAATGGTTGCGAACAGATCTTGTTTCGTCCGTGATACAGTAAGTATATCATCGAAGCAGGCTTCCGCGATATGGAGCGGTGCGGTGCATCGTTGTTCACAGTGTAGGTCCATTCACAATGCCACGTAAAAGTAACGTCCACGTAAACATAAAAAAAAGTCATAAACTTGAAAGTTGGTATACTTAAATGAACACACAGCGAAAATCTAGCACTTTGGAGGAGAATCATAATAGTTTGTAAACCCCTAATTTTGCACAAAATCGTTATTTCTTATGAAATACTGCGTAGATTCATAGATTCTTCGCGCCGATTGGCTCTCAGTTTTCCACGTTCACGTACAATTTTCCCTATTTTTATTCGATTACAAATTAAATTCCTATGTCAAGTGTTTGTGGTGTCGTTAAGTCACTACTAACGATAAATTGTTGTCTTTATAAATGAATGGTTGTTGTCATTGGAAATTATGCCATATGGACACGCATGTGAACTCATAAACCTTGTGGAGATCATTTGTCAAGGAGCTAGCATCAGAGGTGTCAAGTGGTTTGATTGTTAGTGATTCCGAGCGTGTCAACTACTAGGGTCATTAGTCCTGTAAGTTTAGGTCACGTTTTTGCTCGGGGGAGCTAGTGGTCTTTCACAGCTGGATGGATGGTGAGATCCGGCGTCGACCTACCGTCGGCTAGCAGGGTTTTCTCCAACCAAGTATATCCCAACAGCGGGGCATCGCCCCAACCGTGAGGAGCTCTCAACTCCTGACCGCTCTCCAGGCGTGTGCGGTAGTGTTGTGCATATGTGTACACAAGGGGTGCGGATAGGACAAAGAAGATGAAAGAAAGATCGTAAGCGGTCCGTGAACCGTTTGTTGGGGTACTGCTCCGTCATTCGCCTGGTGTTGATCGGAGAAACACGGAAAACTACAGATCAGAGCAGCCAGCCTCTAGAATTCTCCTCCAGACACCGACTAAATTTGACCTAGCTAGTGTCGAAAATCCTGCCGCCATCGGCACTCGAACCTAGGACCGGTTCAGAGATACTGCAATGACATCAGTTAATGTCCTGAGCCATCTCTCCCGGTGGGTGTCAAGTGACGTGGTTTGGCACACCCGACGGGGGCGAGGAACAGTGTCGTATGGAGGGGAGTGGCGTGGAGTGGCTGCCCAAAAAAGTGGGGATACAGGACCGCTTATCTGCCGATGGTTTACTTTTTTCTACCTTTTTTTATATTCGGCCTATTTAAGACACCCTGTTTTCATCTCTTTTAGAGACCAACATTCCGTGGCATTTTTTCTAATTCCTTCATCGCTTCGGAGAAAATTTCCATTTCACTAACGTTTGCTCTATAAATATAATTTCATCCAGGTCAAAGTTATTTTCTCCCTCTTTCAACACGATATTTCACTCCATTTATTTCTTTTATCTGTTGTATCCGTTCTCCGAAAGTTTTCAAACCACCCTAATAAAACATTTTATGTGGTCTACATACATTACAGCCCTTATGTTCTTCTCATTATTTCATAGAAATAATCTTGCCCCTTTTTTCAGTATTTCGTTTTCTTTACCCTCAACATACTTATTTGATATTTTCGGTATAGAAAATTTCTACGTTTTGTTTCCGCTGACTTTTGAACATTGTTTTATCTTTTTAGTGTGTTTTCGTGGCGAAGAACAAAAAAATGAAGGTGTCGAGTATAAGAAAACCTGAAACAAAAACGCTTACAGCTGTGTCTATAAACGTAAGATATTTTAACTGAAATAGTAGCTAGATAGAATATATTAAAAGACATCGAAATCATGGAACTTGAAAGTGAGAGTGAGAAAATGAGTGAGTTTGTGAGTGTGTGCGATGAGAGAGTATGTGTACGCAGATGGGTGCCGGAGCGTTGAGCTAATCTCTCACGACGTATCTCGAAGATGCAGGAAGGCTCCGTTAATAGTAAGATCCTCTGCCTTCCCAGACGCCGCTCTGCGCATGCGCCCGCCCGCTAAAACTCCCGAAATCGTTCGCCAAGAGCAAGCCTGTAAATCGGGTCCTAGTGAGGTGCGTGAGACCAAGGCTCATGTTCAAATGAAACCCACTGAAAGAAAAATAAGAGTGGGCGAGGTGGGCGAGAGCCAGAATTAGTTAGTGTGTGATCCAGCGTAGGCGGCTTTTGAGCCGTTTCGTCCCAGCGCGTGGCGCGGGTGGTGGTGGGAGCGGGGGAGAGGGAGGGGTGGGGGAGGAGAGGGTGGTGCGCGCACGCGTGTTTCGCGCTTCCCTCGCTTTCTCCGCGCGCGCGTGCTAACCGGTCGGCTTTTGGGTCGGAGTGCCGCGATTCGACTCTAGACTACGACAACGTCGGCGGCGGCGGCGGCGAAGACCGCCTGGTAACCCGGTTATCTCCCGCCGCTTGCGCGCGCCTTCCTGCTCCCCGCGAGTGCCCCAGAGCGGTCAGCTGGCGTCTTCTCCTCCGCGCCTGCTCCCTCCCGCGGTGGCGTTCGCGAGACTCTCCTCGGGCGACGGCCTTGCCAACCTGTCTGCAATTGCTCTCCTTCGAAATGGCAGCCTTCGGGAGAGCACGGGCGCTCCTCTGCCTGATTATGACGTGTCAAGTTCGCGAAATCCGGTTGTAATCGTTCGCACGTGGAGGACCCTGTCACTGAAAATCAAACTTCATCTCGTCCTCCCCCTCCTCCTACCCTCTCAATTCACATCCTCCTCTCGCCCCTCCCCCCTTCCGCCATTCTTTTCTCCTCATAATATTCTTATTTTTCCACCAGTGCTTTCATTTAAATATGAGCCTTGGTCTCAAGCACCTCACTAGGACCCGATTTACAGGTTTGCTCTTGGCGAACGATTTCGGGAGTTTTAGCGGGCGGGCGCATGCGCAGAGCGGCGTCTGGGAAGGCAGAGGGTCTTACTATTAACGGAGCCTTCCTGCATCTTCGAGATACGTCGTGAGAGATTAGCTCAACGCTCGGCCTGGGGAAAGCAGGACCGCACGCGGTCGGGAACCTGTTGTTTATACTATCGCTGTGGCATCCGCCAGGAATTGATTGGAAGAAAACACGAAAACGCACGTTCAGAGCACCCGCCGCCTCTAGAGTTTTCTCATCCAGCCAGCGGCATCGCCCGATGCGAATACTTAAAAGGATATTAAAAATCTGAAACACTCGGTCGATACTTGCAGCTTCAGTTTTGAACTCACAATTACCAATGCCAACGTACCAGAAAATGTGTGTTTGCAGAAACCGGATGTAATCTGGGCAAGGGGATCATCCTGCCTCTGAAAAATCCGAAAATAGCCACTCCGACTACTTTAATTACACAGTCTTGTCTCACCACCTGTATTGGTCATTGCCTATTGAAACAACTCTCATACAATGGCTGCAAACTAATGTGGGAGTAAATAGAAGACGCTTTACTTGAAATTACCGTTCTAAGCATTCGAAGCAAATAACCACATTCTGCGATGTGTCATGGATGCAAACAAGACTGTTTGTTTGCTTTCCGTTTCATTCCTATATACAATTTAGGCAATTTAGGAACCTTCTAAATGCCTAAGACATGCTTTAAACAATATACATTGGGAAAACTAATAGCAATAATAATCGCCATTATTACACATGTTAATCTCTCGAGGTCTCGGAAGGTAACGTGTAGCATGGTCGTAATTGGCCGATATGCAAATAATAATAATAATAATAATAATAAAGTAACTGCACTATACATTTAATTTGGCTAATTAATGAGAAGCGTGAACATGTTGCATGCTCTTGTCAGATAATTTACATAATATATTGCAGTTCAGCCTTTATCAGCATTTTATTTAAAATTAAGTTAATCAAAAACGATTCTTTAGAATATGATATTTTAGTTTTAAAAGCAACTAAATTTCTAGAACGAAGACAATTACGTTAATTACACACGATCCTACCGTAGGTCCTATAGTGTCATAGGTCCTGAAAGAAAATTTTCTAGAATTCCATCAGATTACGTATCTAAGTTTTTAAGGCAGACATCAACCATATTGTATTAATAAAATATAAAATACTACAAAATATTTAGAGGGATCTGCCTTACTTATGAAGATAGAATCAAAGAAACGTTTACAATTAAAACTGACTCATTTCAATAGAGGATCAGAAATTATTTCAGATCAATTGTTTTACAAATTTTGTGGAGAGGAACACACATCCTCATTAGGTAACCAACCCCAAATTTCTCAAACCTGAAAGTCTTGAACCTGTCAATCCTCCCACAAAATGGCTGGTTAGTGGGCCAGAACTTCATCTTCTCAACTGTTTATTTCTCTTGCATTCCCACCACACTGGAAACACCAGATCCGTAAGATCGTAAAACGTGCACTAAAAGTAAAGTCAGGACAGACTGATAATTAACACAGGCTGGCACTTATAATTACCAAATCACCTTGCAGCAAATTGTCAACTTTTTCGTGGGCTGTATTCTCACGATTTGAAATGGCCCCCAAGCACCTCAAGACCGTATTACGAAGGAAAAAAAGATTTTACTGTCGATTTAGAAGTAAGATTTTATTTAGTATATTTATGATGATTAAAATAAATTCCACGTGGATACAGTACTAATTTTAATTAACATTAGAATACAATATTTTTTATTGCAGTGACGTGATCAAATTGATAATTCAATATATGTTAAACTTAAATGAGCATTCTAATAATAAATTAGTTCTGAATCATTAAATATTTGTTTCTTCGTACATATTCCTATCCGTGGGTTATCTTTATTATAAGGTTATAAC
This sequence comes from Acheta domesticus, assembly GCA_031308135.1. Lineage (NCBI taxonomy): Eukaryota > Metazoa > Arthropoda > Insecta > Orthoptera > Gryllidae > Acheta > Acheta domesticus. Next base: position 178,866,332 of record JAHLJT010009419.1, on the reverse strand, counting down.
TTCGAATGTTGACCAATAAAGAGCAAACATTTCCTATTACCAAATCTCAATAACAAGTTAATATTTTGCTCAAAGAATAACATATAGAGCTAAATTGTACTGCAAATTATCATATTCTTGAATTAATATAATAATTTTAACACTTTTCCTGTTTTACGTGTTCCTTTAATTATTTCGGGTTTTCATGAATTATTTTCACTGCTCGTAAATTTCTATAATTCCTTCCTTAGAGTAATTCTTTCATTACACATAATTACATACATTTTACATAAATCAGTGTTATCAGTGTATATGGATCATCTAAGAGCAAATGACTTGATAATAACTGGTACGGATGAAACGTTGATTTAAATATCAATATCAGGCAGAAATTGCATGGCTAATTATCTGTTCCTTAAAGATATATTTTGAAATAAGATCATGTACAATTTTTCAAATATTTGAGTACTTTTCGCGTAATTTCGCATAAAAATGCAGGCGAGAAAGTACGTGCTGTTTTAGCACAAGTAGTTTTATTTATTCGACCAAGAAATTTTAGGAAAATATTGGAGCAGTTTTTGAGAACATTTTAGCAACTAAGTTTCGCTCAGAGGCGTTATTACCGTCACTGGAACTACTCTGGCTGGGAAGTCGAAAGGTCCAATTCCTGACGGTGGCGGATTTTCTGAACTAGCTACATACAGTTAGTAACAGTCTTATCTGTAGAGTCCATAATTTGCTCGAAAACCGTTAATTTTAAGTGGAAAATTAACACTAACAAATATATTAGAAGATAATTGAATAATTCCAGTTAAATAAAATTTAACTTTGTACACCTAGACGAAAGGGCCTTGAATTTGTAGTTCACCAATACATTTTGTTGCTAGGAAACCTTCCTAGTGGTTTGCGATTATTGTAAGTCTTAACTAGTCTGGCAAACCGTTTCCACATTGTATATTTTTGGAAGAACATTCTCTATTACTAGAATCAAATGCTGACGTCAGATGAGATGCTAAAGGCCTCCCAGAAGTACGAAGCCACCCCCAACTTTTCATGGAGTTTCCTTTTTGGTGGTCGAAGACTCGAACATAATTTAATATTATCTTATTAGCTTTACTAAAAGCTAAGTCTAATAGAGATAAATTTATAGTGTGATTCTTGACGTTCTCTGTAGGTAAATGTCCTTTCATGCAACTGGTGTTTTTGTTCAAAAACTACGCTCTTCGCAAAGTAAATTCTTAAAAGAGATACACTGGTAGAACAATTTCAACGGAATATTCGCGGAAATTTCTATTAAATGTGTTAACACACGTAAGAATATTAATATAAAAAATCGTTATCAAGTTCAGTAATTTTGGAACAGGTGCGACAACGTACGTAATTGCGAACCTACAAATTAACGTTTGTAGACTGGAAAATTCAAGGTTCCAGATCTGACGTTGACAGGTTTACATACTATGTAGTTATGTAGCTGTAGTTGTCTGAAATGGCACCAGAGTCTGAATGATAATTGTTGAAATTTGTCTTGTCTGATCGGTCAATTTTGTAGTCTCCTCTGATCAATTCAGATGATGTAGGAGCAGCTCCTTGATCTTTAGAACGTAGTCTCTCTCTCGTTCTTTCATTATGTTTCCATTCTCACGCATGGCCGGAAGATGGGCCCTTATTATCGATCATCTAGAATGACGTAGGCAACACACGGACTACAAGGATTTCTTGTCAGAGCTCGAATTGGGCTTCAGGGCTACGGAAGAGGAATAAGAACAAGACGAGTGCGTGAATATCCTTGAATATCTATCGACTGCATACATCCATTGAATGGACTTCTTTGTATATGTAATGCATGCTAGTACGTGTTACTTTTCTTGAACCACACGACGTATCCCCGAGCGTGTTTCGCGTACATCCCCGTTGGGCAACACTGCTCATTATTCACTGGCTTCGACCCTGAACCGCGCGCTCGCGGCGCGTCTTCGCCGTCCGTTCCAGTCGGCCGCCGGCCTGCCGGCCTGTCGGCCTGCCGCGAGGCTGGACCGCCCCTTCCCGGACTCGAAGACGGGCTTCCCGGCGAGGACGCGCGCCGCCGCCCCCACCGCCACCGACGGCGCCAGCGCCGCTTGTGAAATGACCGGTGGGCGCTGCAGCCTTTGTTACGGAGCGATCGCTGGCAAAAGCCGCAATTATCCTCTCCCTCTCGCTGGCCGCGCCCGCAGATCTCCGCAATCAAATCTCCGCGCAGAACGTAACATCGAGAGCGGAAGGCCGACGCCAGTACGAAGTGCTGGGAGTCCCCCGGTGCTTTACATGATATCGCGCCATCTATTTTGGCTTGATTATAATCCAGTGGCGGCACTTAGTTGCGTAATCGCCACCGCTTGGACTCTTGCGTTCTTTTCTATTGGACCTTTTTATCCCTGGTTTCCATTCTCGAGCAGAGTAATGATGATTTATTGAGTCCTTGGTATTGTTCCTTGGAATTAGTCTGAAATAAAGATACACCAATAAGGAATTCTACACCATTATAACGCGAGAGTTCATGAACTTTGTCATAACAGATGCTGATATCAGTCAAGGTACAGTGCAAGTGATATTTAATGCATACTGACACAAGCATAACGAATAGGAAATAGGAATCTAACCCGATAGTGTCCCGTGTTTTGTTTATCCCGGTTGGATATATTACTGAATCACTCAAGGTTTTCTTCAGCTCGGTAGAAAGCTGTAGCATTTTCAGGACATATCCGGTTTGATATTTTGTTTACACATGATTTATGGATAATGTTTCTCTTCTTCGCTTTAAGCACATATTTAATCACATATTAAGAGCTCAGGGCAGTAGAAGACCCTTCCGACGTTCAATGGGCTGGTATACGAATTCTGGGTACCTTAAAGGGGTAGGGCATAAAAAATCAAAGTTTGCAACGTATTATTTTAATATTCAGTGATGTTCTCTATCTATTTCTGTAACTGACTAAGAAAACCTGATTTTTTTCTCATTTATTTTAGTAAAGCAAGAACGTATTTGAATCTGTTCAAAACTTTGAAGACGCAATTTTGGTGGTAAAATCCAATATGAGGGTCGGTGAGGCAAAAGAAAGATTTTAACCGAGATTCTTAAGGATCGAGAGATGTATGTCACGATAACTGGGGCATAGAAGATTTTCAACTCCTACGTGGTACACGCCTTAGGAGAAATATATGTTAGTGCCGTTCGAAAAATGCTTACGTTTTCTGCAGATGACAAACAACATACAAGCATTATTATAAAAAATATATAAGAGAAATCGTAGCCTACATTATGAGATATTGAACAATAGTGTATGGTGTTATGTGGCTCCCTAAATGAGCTTGCAATGGGAGATATTGAAAGTTCATATTAGGTGTTACGCTGATCTCTCTGATCCTACTTCCTCTCAAACACCTGATCCAAATGATTTACTTCCGTGCAATAAGTGAGAAAATAATGCTACTTTTTAAACTGAAGGAGACAAAAATTGTAATATACTTCATTGTTACTACCTGCTTACGACAAAACCCCGCATTGGATATCGTCATCCAGAGGGGGGAAAACACCGCCACCTCCCTTTGTGTAAACGAACACAACACATACGGGACTAATGATCGTAGCAGTTGACGCACCCGAAAACACGAAAAAGTCAACGAGCTTTCGAGCAGACGAGACGTGAAACGGCCACAAATGGAGGAGGTAATTCGGCGATCTAAAAGTTGTGAATATTGCCTGGGTCTACGAGATCTCAGGCCAGCCAAACTAACTTTCTATTCAGAAAAAACTAGTGTGTGCTTTAAACATTGTCGTATAGCGATAAATCGTTAGAAGAATGTGAATTGTAGAATTATTGCAAAACTCTTGCTTGTAGTACACGGCTATAAAGCGCTTGATCCCTTAAACTTTATCAAGCGTGATAGGTAGAATAATTCTCTTATTGGCGGCCTTACTGTTAAAGGCACTGTTTAGAAAATGGTAATTGACTTTTAATTTTGTAATTTCTAAATAGTGTAATTTGCAATTTTGAAGTACATTGTGTATTCTTCCGGGAAAATGTATATTCTTTCTTTTACGGTCTGCTTTCCACTGCTCTATTGGCAAGAAATATACGAGAATTAAAAATATCACTCAACTGCTCGAGTTTACAAGTCGAAAATTCCATGAGTCTATGTAATTGATGTTTTGCAAGAAGCCGCAAAGTGTAATCTTGAAATATGAATCAGTATTTTTCATTACAATTCGTTAGAAATTACGGAACAAATAATCAAATGTTAGCCAGCACTTTCACTTCATTTTTTCACTTATACTCTTACAAATACTTTTTAAATATCTGACTTACCCGCATGGACAGGCACCTGCAGAAGATGGACCGCACTCGCTTACGCCGAAGTCGAGGGTGAGCGCGACGCTCACCCTACTCAAGTGCCTGTGAAAGAGAGAAATAACCTTTATTTTTCAACGTTTCTTTACGAATATTATGTAGTTTTATGACTATAATGTGTATTTGACAATTATGTGTATTTATGTATTAGCTACATTTATCACTATGACTTATTATTCTTAATGTGTTTATACTTAACTAGCATCTTTAATATTAAGCAAGAATTGCTGGAATTCGTAGAAAGAACAATTTATTTTCGTGGCGTTGAATATATATTTGTGATCTCAAAGAAAGGAATGTAATTTCTTAATAAATTAGTGCACGAAAACAGTTTGTGAAAGTTTCCAGCGACCAAAACAATGCCTTATTAATGTTGTTGTTAGTTTTAAAATATTTATGAAGCAAAGCATAATATTCGAAGCGAAATATTTTATCAGGTTTAATTCAGTAGGGCGTAAGGTTACTATAAACGTATGGTATCTTTCATATTATGAACTATGGATTTTGATATCCGTAACTACTAATAATCGGGAAAGTAAACATTCACAATTGCTAAATTACTTTCCGCTTCCACTGGATTCCCTAATTCGAGACCCAGAAATGTCATCAAGCTAATGTATTTTCGACGACCTCGTCCGGGTACTATTATAGAGGAATTGTTCTCGGAAATGGGTGGTAATAAACATGAAAATAAAAGCACATCCCCTCTTATTATTTTATGTTTACAAGACAATGACGAGCGAATATCACATATTAAATATTTATCATAACTAGTTTGTAAAAGCATACCTCACTAGTACTGCTAGACAATGACAAATATGCCATAGAGTTTCGAAATAATTACAATGTAAACCTGTTTGTGTGACATGCTGAGAAAATTTAATGCATTTTTTACATGAAATTCCAAACAGTTACAACAATCCAGAAGAGACAAAATTAATATTAAAACACAGAAATTAACAACTGCAGCACTAGTCCGCAGCCGAGAAAATATTATTTTGGAGATAACCTTCAAATATGCGTCATCCAGCGTCAGCAAAATAAGTGGAAAATTTGTGAAGTTCCCACATTGTGCATGCTCAGATAAACAACTCCCACCATAAAGTATATTTCTTGTTGCTCTGACGGCAGACGTGGGAGGCGGTAAATCCCCACGTACGACGTGAGCGAAAGAGAGAGAGAGAGAGAGAGAGAGAGAGAGACACGCAGTCGAAATCCGGCCCCACCGGCGTTACCGCCGCAGCCGTCGCCGTCGCCACCGCCGTTGCCACCGCCACTCGTGCCTCTGACGCCACTGGCGCTGCCGCCCTCCCCACCCCACCCGCCCCCACTCTCGCTGAGTGACCGGGGAAAGCAGCGGCGCGGACAGCGAAGACCCGAGTTGCAGCGGACGGTGGGAACGGCAAATCAAACCGGTCGGTCGCGCTACACACGCGAATATGCGCGCCGCGCTCGTCTGGAACGACTAGTTGATGCCTTTGTGCGCACTTCTGGCCAAGTAATAATGGAATCCGTGCGACTGGATGTTTGTCTCTGGGCCTTCATGTGCGATAGGGTTCCAGTCGAGATCGCAGTCAATGAACTCTCGGTTATGTTAGTCTCAGGTCGGAACACTCATTAAGGAATGTTTGAAAAAATCATTGAAAGAAGAAATGACGAGGAAATTCGTCAACATCTTACTAGCTTCTGTGGATTAATCTGACAGATAGTAATGTTATAATACACTTCAGAATGAATTTCGTGCTTGATTGATGTATGAAAGCACCAAATGAACGAGGATAACATGTTTTTTCATTAATAAAAATTCATTTGGAGAGGATATGGAACTACTACTCAAAGTTTCTCAATTTACAACATATAAACGTTTACTGAATTTACGCGAAGCAGTGAAATAACAAAAAATTATTATCACAGAACAGCAAGCATAATTTTCCTGGAACAACAAGAATCCAATAATTCAAGTGTCAAATCAGGACATGGTACAATAAATTAAATCGGATACTAGGCAAGAACCTGGCGCGATACTTCATTCCCCCTTGTGTCCCTAACCCCATAATTCAGGCCATGGTACCTAAATGGCTCACTTCCCCTGGTCTGAAAAGAGAGTAGTGCTTCGGTTATGAAAGAGACAGTTTTTATAAAACCTTAGAATATTCTGGTTATCTTTGTACAAGAAACAATAGGAAACGCATGCTTCACGGAGTTCTTAATGGTGAGGTCACGAATGGAGGAACTTGCCTCTTGTAAAATAAGCAACGAACCCTATTTATTGTAATTGGACGTAAGGGATAATCAACCCCAATTTTTAAATGTATATTATTTGTTGATTGTTGTGGTTGATTATACCTTACGTCCAATTACAATTATGGATTACCACAAAATATCAGCTACCACTACGGAAGGAACCCTATTTAATTCAATTTCCCTAAAATATCTACTTCTCTTCAAGATACAATACTGAAGTACAACTGAAAACAATCACTGATCATTTCCTCTCACACCAGACTCCACGCCGCGTCGTACCCACCCATCGTGATTAATGACCACACTCCAGAGAGGAGGCAATGTTTTGCACTTCTCATCGTATCATTGGCGCGCGACTAGTATTTTATAAGCCCATTTACACGTTGCCGTTTTCTCTTTTCTTTACGTCGCTCCCCTTTCCAGAGGGGCTTATCGGAGGGCGCTTGCGCGGAAACGGGGGCAGGCGCATTTGCGCTCACGCGTTAAAATTACGAATGAAAACGCCTTCTTTCTCGCCGCCCGGCGCCCAATTAGCACGGCGCCAACGATAAGGCGCCATCCGAGCGACGCGTCCACCGCAGGCTGTATTCTGCGGCTTGGCGCGCGTTTTGCAGTTGACCCGGGCGACGACGTAACAAGGTCAGGGAATACGCCAGCCCCCCATGCTCGACTTCCCAGGTGAAATGCCGGCTTGCTGTACCCTTTCCTGGTTACATTTTTTCCCCTCAGAGACAGTGTGGGTGGGAAGAGGACAAAGAAAAGAGAGACGCATTCTCCGACAGGTGACAGTGTTCTTCAAGGACGCAAAACTCCTTTTTCGTTGATTGATTGATTGATTCTTGTTTCCGGGCGCGTCAACAATTTTGGTCATTCGTCCCGTAAGTGTAGTGCGTGTTTTTTTCTCGGGAGATGGCGATAATCTTTTCCCCACTGGATGGCGAGATCTGGCGCCGACCTATCGTCGACTAGCGGGGTTTTCCCCTCAACCAGGTATCTCCCACCAGCGGGGCACCGCCATAGCCGGGACAAGTTGTAAGCTCCGACCGGTCTCCCGACATGTGTGGTAGTGTAGTGAATGTTAGTGTAAATGTGTGTGTGTAAGAGGAGAGGATAAGAGAAGGAAGAGGAAGGAAAGATCGCGCGCGGTCCGTGGCCCGTTTGTTAGGGTACTGCTCCGACATTCGCCTGGTGTTGATCGGAGAAACCACAGAAAACTACCGATCAGAGCAGCCGGCCGCTGGAATTCTCCTCCAGACAGCGACTGAATTCGACCTAGCTGACAAGCTAGTGTCGAAAATCCTGCCGCCGTCAGGACTCGAACCTAGAACCTCCCGGTCAGAGGGACTGCAGTGACTCCTTTTTCGTAATGCTGTACCGTCGTATGGACACAATGTAACCGAACTGAAGAATGAAATAACACTCTACTCCGCCGTCAACAGTAGGCTTTGAAATATTTTATTAATTCGCCTTCTGACTAAACAATAAGAAATAGATATGCTAACCAACAATAGAGTAAGAGTTTTATTACCAAAAAGTATTTTTATGACTTTTACTTTTCCTCCGTAAAATTATTGGAATCTTCTCAAAAATACGAATTCTAATTTTCGGTCGTAAAATCAGTGTTAACAGTTCTTTTGAGTTCTAACTCTGCAGAGACATCAGAGTTAAGGTCTATTAGTGCTGTTCCAATGATGGTTAGATTGGTAGAGGAAAAGATACACACAATTTTATATCAGGAAATCGAGATGTCTGGATGAATCAAATTGATGGATTGATGTGATATTGGACGCATAACTCTCATAGATTAGAGACTCTGTAAATTCCTCAGAAATAAGATCTAGTAGTGCCGTTCCGAATATTTTTAAGATGTTTTAATTTTTTGCGTTACTTTATATAAAGACCTTCAGAAATTTCTTGAAAAATGGGTGAAATGTTTTTTTGAAAATGTTTACTGGAATAGGAGAACGCAAACTTTCAGGTCATCGTAAATATTTACCTGGCGGAAGACTTTGTGCCAACGGTATGTTAATGTCAAGGAACTCAGCCTTTAAGCATACACAAATACGCACAAATATACATGAGAAAAGCGGGATTCGAACCGATGTACTTACAGTGGCCCTAGCGGCTTCAACTATTAGTCTTCCCCAGAAATTGTGAAATCCACTTTTTTTAAATGCATTTCTACTTCATAGATGTAAACTCAAACATTCTTACTGCAGTCGAGACCCTTACAGCCAAAACATGGCATCATTGCTTCTAAGTCGCAACCCATTTCATTTGTTCCTTTTTTCCTTAAGCATATTTATTCGTCTCGGTTATATTTCACTTTCGTTGACATAACTTTTCATTCGATTTTTGTTACCAACCACAATACGTTCCTTCCAGTTAACCACATTAATAAACTCACTTTTACCATTTTCTATTCATGTCGCTTATTTCTCACATTACGTAGTTTTCCCTCACGCTACGCCTTCATTACAGACTTCGTCTGCAGCCACATTTTCATTGAATCTCAATTGCAGATTTTGAAATGTTTACCATTTTCAGTTTCCTTTCCTTATGCTCCCTTACGGTGCAGTTCTGACATATCATACCAAAGTTTCAGCAGCCACCCTCATCTCATTTCATTGCAGGAAGAGTAGTTCATGAAATACATCAAGCTTTGGGAGGAGTTGAGTTTCATAAAATTTAAACTAATAGATACGTACATGGCGGAGTTGTTTGATAAAAGCGTTACTTAAATCCAATTACTTAAAATAAAGGGATAAAAATGTGATTTGATTTTGACCATAACTACATTTAGATCAGTATTTCAAAAAATATTCACCGACTACTATTTATATATTCCACTACGTTTTATAATCACAGACTCCAAAAACGAAAAAAAAAAAAGAAAAAAAAGAAGTATGATTAGGAACTTCCGATCAGCGGAGTAGCAATTTAGATCAGAGATGAATACGGGAGGGGGGTGATAACAAATATATGCTAACCTTAACTATGGACGTTCATTACACGTTTTTCAACTATTCCCGCGGTCAATCGCGGCGCTCCGATGCTCTTTCGCCCGAGGAGAGAAAGCAACGCGTTCCGCCGCCCGGAGCACTTGCTGTGGGACCTGGAAACGCTCTCGGCGCCCGTTTTGTGTGTCACTGCACACAGACGTGTGCCCTCGCTACAGGTCTCCTCTCCGATTGGCGGAATGCGAACATGCGGAGACAGAGGCGTGATCCAAGGATCATATTTTTCACTAGTCCGTGGATTTTCGATTGGATTTAGATCAGGGGAATTTCCTGGCCACAGAACATTGTTCGTTTAGGGGTGAAAAATTACGCCTCTTTTGGATGACGGACGCGGTGAGAGGTCCTGTTGGAAGATCAACGCCTTGTTCTTTACATTAAGTGGTGGGAATTTTCTCTCCAATATTTTAATACTGTTTAGTTTTCATCATCCCTTCAAAAGGCATGAGGTTCGTGAGCCTTTGTATGCGAAGTAACCTCAGAACATTTTTTAGTCAGGTGTTTTACATGCTTCGTGCAAATGTGCCGGCGATATAATTTCATCTACCGATTTGCAAACATAATACTCTCTCTCCCTCTCTCTCAATCTCTCTCTCTCTCTCTCTCTCTCTCTCTTCGAACAAATAATGGCTCTATCGTAAAAAATAACATTCTTCCACTTCTTATCAACTGTCCTGTCTTGTGTGACACTGCCCACTGGCGCCTTGTCTTCTGCATAATATCTGTTAACAACTACTTTTCCTTTGGGCTGTGGGAAATTATCCCTCCTTCTATCAGTCTTCGACGAGCTGTCATTACACAAGCCCTTCTGAAAGTCTTCTCTATTCAGGTTAACAGACAGTTTCGGATTTATTTTTCTTTTCCTGATAAATGATTCTGATTTGGAGTTTTCTTCTTTCTTCCGCAGTTTTCTTTCCCTTTTGGTGATTTTGAACCCGTTACTCTAATCTCAAAATCTTGTTAACAGCACCTAAACTTACACAACGCGCTTATAACGTCTGCTTTCGAATCATGGACGTGTGTTGAGAAAATGTGCCAATTTTTGTTAATTTCGTGATGTTATATCCATTGTAATGGAGAAAGTCAGGTACACACCGAGAACTTAACCCACACCAAATATTGCAATAATCTGAGCAAATCTACACCTGCATAAAAATAGGAAGCGCCATCACGATGACATGGTGTGTGAATAAACTTTTAGGAAACCATTTTGAGTGATTTTGTTCAGCTGCATTTTCGATGCTGCAAGCCACAAGTTTACAGAAATAGGAATCTTACGGGTGTTAAACAAATCCTTCCTAGATCAGATCACCTGTTATAGACGCAGGCCCACTGACACACTTGCGTGTAGATCGCCCGTGGCCGTGGTGGCGGCGGCAGCCACAGAGCAAGCGGCGCCGCAGGAAGGGAGGGGCGGATGCGTGAGACAGCTCTTTCTCCAGAGACGTCGTGCGAACGCCACGCAGCCAGCTTGCCGTCGCCTCCACCTCCGCCCCCGCCCAAGCCTCCGCCCCCGCCGCCTCCGCCTCCGCCCCCGTCCCCGCCTCCGCTTCCGCCCCCGTCCCCGCCTCCGCCACCGTCCCTGCCTCCGCCTCCACCCCCGTCCCCGCCTCCTCCACCGCCTCCGCCACCGGCACCACCTCCGCCACCGCCACCGCCCCCACCCCCACCCCCGCCCCCGCCGCCGCCACCGTCACCGCCTCCGCTTCCTCCTCCGCCATCGCCGCCTCCACACCCTTGGCCAACGCCTTCGCCGCCCCAACCTACGCCTGCATCGACGCCATCGCCCCTCGATCATCATCCCCGACGCCTCCGCCTCCGCCTCCGCCTTCGCCATCCCACCGCAGCTCTACTGCTCCGCCGCCGTTTGCAATGCGCACCATCCTGTCATCCAACACACTTGGGCAAAAGGGAAATGCCTCACTTTTTGTCATTTCCTTGTTTTGAAAATGGTCATTCGCAAGCACACCAGCACCTATCAGAACACAAACAGTTAGTGAAAAGAAGAGCCTGTAACCGGCAGAGATACAATAGATACACAATACATGGCAAAACACATATACATTGATATAGTACAGACAGCGACCGGATAGTGTAATCTACCGGGTTCAGAAAGAGTGAAAACGAAGGAAACGAGACATTTAAAAGAAAAGAAATGAAAATTACTGGAATAAATGGAAGTAATGGAATCTGAAGTAGAGTAATCGACAAATATTTTCAGATTTATCCAGTCAGAAGTATATTTGATAATACTGATTTTAAATAGTAATATATGAAAATACAGACAATTAAACCTATCAGAAAGGGCTTTTAAATTTTAATTATTCTGCATTTATATAGAGGAAAAACAATGTTTAACTTTGCAATTTGTGGTTCTGAAGAATTTCTTCTCGTACACAACGGATTACAAGCAATGAAAAGGAACAAATTTAATTTTCAATTATACGCTTAATAATGATTTGAATTGCACGTCTCTCTCTTTGATCCGTCAAGGATAAGTTTGAAAACCATCAACATGTAATTTAATATGCATTAGCAATGCGGTAGATAAAAGGTCAATTTCACACACATTCTTTATATATACTAACGTGTAATTTAATATTTCCAAACACGTATCTCCTACTTCAAAGTAAAAATAGCACATTGTAAATAAGACTTGTTACGAAGATTTAATGCATGTCTGTGCTATCAAAATGGATCGAAGTATGCGGGATCTGTTTCAATAGAGAATTCCCTGCACACGATCTAAGTTACTGGGAACAGTGTTTGGTAAAAATGATAATGACAACGATGGATTCATATTAGTACGAGGTAAGGGAAACTAAATCCGTTTTGTTTACTGCACATTTCTCACGGAATAAAAGATACGATAGTAAAGTTCACACCCTGATTTTGGTACAACGAAGCGCTTCAGGAGGTAGTTGGTGACAACATTTCAGGATGTAAATGATCATACGCAACGTAAGAGGATATATCTGGACAGCTTCAATCTCCTTGTTTGTCTTGCATAATTAGCAATATTAGATACATTGACTGACATCATCTCAATACAATTATTTTTACCATCTGATCCAGCGAGTAAAATTCAGAAGTCAAGAAATCAACTAGTGGACATGCTACAAATCGGTTACGTACAAATGTGGGTAAAGACCTAAACGGGACTTAAAAAGCAATGCAACATACATTTTTTTCTGTTATTTACGGATGCATCAACTACTAGGTCATTAGCGACCACTATTGATTTAACTGTGAAAATGACATGATATGATGATGATAGGGGGTGAAAGTACGAACACTTACGACCATGCCCGAGACGGGACTCGAACCCGCGAAACCTCGGTCCGGGATCACCACGGCACTACTGCTTTAGCGATCTCGGCCACAGGGCTGACACAACTTTAATATCAAAATGTCTATTAAATCATTACTATTTTAACGCCCGAAACCCGTTTCCAGCAGAAGGTACCGACTAGGAGGCTGGAACTGCCCTTGCCTACACAGCAACGCTACCGCGAGAGGTGGTTCAGTGCATCAACCTGATGTCACTGCAGTCCCTCTGACCGGGAGGTCCTAGGTTCGAGACCCGACGGCGCGCGGCAGGATTTTCGACACTAGCTTGTCAGCTTGGTCGAATTCAGTCGCTGTCTGGAAGAGAATTCTAGCGGCCGGCTGGTCTGATCGGTAGTTTTCCGTGGTTTCTCCGATCAACACCAGGCGAATGCCGGAGCAGTACCCTAACTAACGGGCCATGGACCGCGCGCGATCTTTCCTTCCTATTCCTTGTCCTCTCCTCTTACACACACACACACACACACACTCACACTAACATGCACTACACTACCACACATGTCGGGAGACCGGCCGGGAGCTTAGAGCTTGTCCCGGCTGGGGCGGTGCCCCGCTGGTGGGAGATACCTGGTTGAGGGGGAAACCCCGCTAGTCGACGGTAGGTCCGCGCCAGATCTCGCCATAAAGCGGGGAAAAGATCATCGTCACCTCCCGAGAAAAAAACACGCTTAACTTAACTTAACTACACTTACGGGACTAATGGCCTAAGTAGTTGACGCGCCCGGAAACAACAATCAATCAATCAATCAATCAGAGCAACGCGTTTCGAGGCCCCGGGGGACTTTAACGTCTCCGATGATGCGAGGCACTCGCGAGCGGGTGAGCGCCTCCCATTAGCGGGTCTCGCGTCGCCGCGCTAAGCGGTCCCGCACGCAACACCGCGCCGCGACACACTACGCAACCCGCGCCCGCGCACACACACAGAGACACACAACGCGTCTTCCTGGGGCGGGCCACGAGCGCCCTACGCACCCGAAAATCAGTTTACATAACGCCGTAAAGCGGTTTCTTCATTGACGGGCCGCGCCGGCTGCGGCGGCCGTGTCTGTGGCGGCTGCCGCTGCGGCTGCGGCCGGGCCCGGCGCCGGGGCCAAGGGTGGCGGCGCGGCACGCGGGTGATGATGCAAACGCCTCTCCGAGCCTCGCCGCTGCCCGGCGGCCGCGACGAGCGCCTCACGCGACACCGCGTGGCCGCCGCGACGCGCGACGCTCGAGTCGCTCGCGGGGCCTTCGGGGGTGTCGCGTGATGCACCCGCCTGGCGTCACGGCGCGGCGCGGCGAATCGAGTAATGTCGCATTGTAGCAGATCCTGTCGCATAGGAGCAGGTCTTGTTGCATAGTAGCAGGTCCTGTCGCATAGTAGCAGGTCCTGTGACGTAGTAGCATGGTCTCATCCTATCAGGTCCTATCGCATAGGAGCAGGTCATGTTGCATAGTAACAGGTCCTGTCGCATAGTAGCAAGTTTTGTGACATAGTAGCATGGTCCCATCCTAGCAGGTCCTATCGCATAGGAGCAGGTCTTGTTGCATAGTAGCAGGTCCTGTCGCATAGTAGCAGGTCCTGTGACATAGTAGCATGGTCCCATCCTATCAGGTCCTATCGCATAGGAGCAGGTCATGTTGCAAAGTAGCAGGTCCTGTAGCATAGTAGCAGTCTTGTCGCATCGTAACAGGCCTTGTCGCATCGTAGCAGGTCTTGTCGCACAGGAGCAGGTCGTGTTGCAAACTAGCAGGTCCTGTCGCATTATAGCAGATCCCGTTGCATACTAGCAGGTTCTGTCACATACTAGCAGGTCTTGTCTCATTGTAGCAGGTTCTGACGTATAGTAGTGAGTCCTGTTGCAAAGTAACAGGTCCTGTCGGACAGTTGCTGGTCCTAACGCACAGGAGCAGGTCCTGTCGCAGAGTAGCAGGTCCTGTCGCATAGTAGCAGGTCCTGCGGCATTGTAAGAGGTCCTGTCGCATTATACAATGTCACTTTGGATCACCTAGTCTCGTGTGTCTCCGAAGTCATTCTGAGATCTAGAGCTGGAGTCTGGCTCGTCGTGTGGTCATCGCTCGACAAATCGTGGTTCGGCACTCCTTACACTCTAACTCATATTTATTCGTATTTGCTGACGACTGCTCTAGAAAATTAAAAAAAAATAACAAATCTTTTCGAAAGAAAAGCTTTGAAAATCTCAAGTTAATACAAGTTATAACATTTTGTTGTTTTCAAAGAGAAAAGGATGAAACCAGTATTTATTTTTGTAATTTTAGTAAATCAATTCGGTGAGAATATTTTCGCTTCCATTCCGCCGAGGTTGTGGAGAAGTGACCTATGACTGTTCTATAACTAGCCACGAACCCTGTGTTACCGACATCCTACGAGTAATTGATTAATGTTTTTTTGAATAGAGTGGTTAATTTTTCCAATCCGAGCACTAACAGTAAATATCGCTCAGAAGCACGCTACCTCAACATTTGTGCACTAATTACATAATCAGTATTGTTTCACAACTGTAGTCCCTTCAATACTTGTTTTATGACAAAATTTCAAGGACTGGTCGGCCACTCCCAAGAAGTTTCCTTTAGCAATAGCAGTCAGCATGTCTGACCTCACGACGTCTTATTCTGGATTTAAATTGAATGCTCATTAATGTTCATTGACATCACAAGATGTTGAAACGGCGTGACAGATGCTAGATGGAAAATTGAACTTGCCTTTCTATACATTGCATCCTTCACTTACGAGTATTAACGTTTCTCTTTCTTCAAAGTTCCTTTTAATATGCTTTAAACCGTTTTCAGAACAAAATATTAATATTCTTCTAGTGCCACAGCGTTACTTTTGACTTTTCTAATAATTACCTCGTATGTGGTACCATTGTTTTATTATACTCACTGAACTTCTGCGTTGTTTTATTTACAGCAAAACAAATTTACTCGTTAACATATTGTTTCTCCTTTTATCGTTCTACTTTCAAAAACTATTTATTTTTCTAATGATGCTTACATTACAAATACTGATCATTTGAACTTCTTACTCATATATAAAAAGCTTAATGTATTTTGAACATTAAAGTGGAAGTAAGAGGAATTCCAGGAAGTGAATGTAACTCAGTACTTTATTTCTTTTGTTTAAATGCAGACAACAGTTTATATTTTAAAACATGTCAATCCTGTAATTATTTTGAAAGCTTTGAAGTCATAGTTTTCTGTTCTTAAAGTAATTTATACTTTCGTTTGAGTATTTCTTATTGCTCACATATTTACTTTTTTATAGCCAGCTATTTATAGGAAATTGGCCACCGAAACTAAGGTATCCAATGATTGTCCAATATTTTCCGTGTGCAAGATCTGTTTCTCCTCCATTCATTCTTCGGCTTGGGAACCCTCCTCCCGGGAGTGTGAATGGCAAGGTTACGAGAAGGATGTGGCCGTGAACTTCGCTGCTCTGCAGCTGCTGCTCCTTTTCCTCCTAGTCCCCGTTTGCTCGCTCTCCTCTTTTTGCAGAGCGCAAATTAGACACTTCTCTTCCTGGAGAGCCTTCTATTTCTATATGTTTCTAGACCAATTATTGATAGAATGCGAACTTGATATTTGAATACCTGCTAATGTAACAAACTTCGGCCGTTGAGAAATGTCATGGGGAAAGTAAAAAACAAATATTTTTTTCAATGAAGAAATATTACGTATCCAGTAAAATTAAATAATTGGCACAAGTATGCAATACGTTATTTCAGTACAATCACATTTTCTTGAAATTAGCACGTTTTACTGTTTTGAGGTGAAATATTTCAGGAGATAGAAAATGGACACACATTACGAAAGACAATGTGATTTAGAAATTCTCTCTCTCAGAATAAATTATGTCAGTGAGTGATAAGTTCCATTATTATGATTATATTTCAATTATTTATTATTAAAAATCTTCAGAAAATAATTTCATTGATCAATATATTTAAATATTATCTATAAAACATACCACGGGGGATGCCAGTAATGTACTTTTATAACATATTTGGAGTAATGTTCTGAACGGATTAGCCTTTTGTATATTTTATAACTGAACTTGAATATTAGAGGAAAACCTGTACGAATCCTGCATTTTCAAGACTATTTTACGCTTAAAAAGACGTGGAATTATCATTAATTCAAAGCAATTATAATTGTAATGATTGTATCATCCTCATCTTGGTTTTGTTAGACCAATATTAAAATTGTAAAAAAATACTCTTATCTTCTTAATTTCTTCACCATGTTCTCCTTATTACAAATCCAAAATGTACTCATGTTTGTGTTATTTAAAATATGTATTTTTGAACGCCATTTTTTATTTTCGACATGAAAGAAGTTTGGAAAATTTTTTCAAGGTATTTGCAACGTGCAGATGTATGGATTTTCTTGAAAGCTATAAATTTACACCTGTGTAAACAACGTTGTACACTACCAGACGACCGCAGATGAGTCGTTCAATTCAAACCCATTCGATCATCAAAGGAGTTCGAATCAAAAGAGTTCTTTCCGAGCTCCCCACTTGTCAACAAACGCTGTCTGGTGAGATCAGCGTCGGTTGGTCATTAACGTCACTGTCCCGAAGTCGTTTTGGTCGTCTTAGACTGCGCAACTTCATCAAGCTTTGTTAGCAAGTTAATATCTCGGTGCCAAAAAGTTCGCTCACAATACAAGGAGGTTGTAACGTTATGCATCATCTTCTAGCAGTGTAGTCAACACAGGATCGGCAGACACGGATTTGACGGTTGGTTACTGTTATATTGAAGTACAATGGCCGGCACCAACGCCGGAAGCGGCCAGCGCAAAAGCAATACCTTACGGCTCGAGCGCACCAGCGATTCATTGATAACATTGGTTCCACTTGGCAATGGCACCGCACTATACTTGGGTTTTTATTTCTTGGCGCGTGGGGATGTGTCATCACGATGGAATATCTGACGGTATTTTCGCGTCGTTCTCGATCATGCCGCTTGAAGTCCATGATCATGCGACTCCTAGCAGCACAACCGAGAACGACGCGAAATACCATGAGATATTCCATCGTGATGACACACCCCCACGCGCCAAGAAATAAAAACCCAAGTATACCACTCATGCCGGGAGGCCGGTCGGGAGCTTAGAGCTTGTCTCGGCTGGGGCGGTGCCCCGCTGGTGGGAGATACCTGGTTGGGGAATACTCCGCTTACCGATGGTAGGTCGGCGCCGGATCTCACCATCCAGCGGGGAAAGATCGCCTCCATCTCACGAGCAAAAAAATATACTACACTTATGGGGACTAATGACCTTACCAGTCGACGCACCCAGAATTGCTAACAATCAATCATTTAACATCGGAGTGTGTTTGTGACGCCTGCTGGAATCAAATTCTTAGGCTGGCTGGTCTCTTCAGTGGCTGCAATGATTTCGCTGTTCGCCTGCAAGGGCTGCTTTCCTCACCATTCTTTTCCTTCTTCATCATCATCCACGTCATCATTACTTTCATTACTATCTTCATTTTCTACCCCAATAAACACTGCTTACGACCCATTTTCACCTACATATGTCGATCGGTAGACCTCACCGTGCACTTTCGCAGAACTAACACTAGAAAGTGCAAATTTTGGCACTATTTTAAACATAGATGTCTCCTACTGGTTGTTTCATTCACCTATCATAACTGTTTTAATCACTTTTTTACCAAAAGTGTTACGTCCGTATCAAGCCAGCATTTACTCTCGTATTTGATGGTGTATTTTATCCTGCGCTGGCGAGGCTGAATTACACTCTCACAGTTTTAAGATGTCTTTATATCATGATTAGGTACCAAATATGACACTCAAAGAATTAGTTATTTTGTTAACTGGTTGCAATATTTCAAATATATTTGAAATATTGCAATTCGTGATATTAACAATACGAATAGTTAAAAAAAACAATGTGAGTAAATCGGGCTTACTAACCTTTGTCAGGGTTCGACGTTCATTTCAAAAGGGAATGTTAATGGGAAAAGCAAAGTTGCAACATTTACTTTTATTCCACTCAATATAGATACCATAGAATATTTCATTAGTTTGGAGATAGTTCTTTCACGTTCTTTCATGGGGTTTCCATTCCCCCTTCGCCGGATATGTCTTTCCGTGAGCTGCAAGGGACTTCCATTGAAAACTGCTCATTTAAACCGAATTCGTTCTCCATCTCGTAAAGTGATCTCCTTTTTATTCACTGAAGTTGCGAATTTTGAGGTAACATAAATTTCGCGCCACGCTTTTCGGCCCAAGCTGGCTCCGTGAGCACTCCGTTGTCGGCGCGGGCCGGTCGCTGTTGGTCGCTCGGCGAGCAGCGTTGGTCACTCGCCGCGGCGGCAGGCAGTCAGTCGGTCGCTCGCTCGCCGCCGCCGCCGCCGCCGCCGCCGCCGCCGCCGCCAGCCGCCGCCGCCAGCCGCCGAGTTGCGTCACAGGGCTCCACTTTCCCTTTCTCGACTGCTGGCGCAGCGGCCACTGCGGCAGCCACTAACCTGCTTCTTCACTTAAGGAGAAAAACGGCAGCCGCGGCCTGGTCAACGCCGAGTGACACTTTCCCGCGCTCTGGGGCTTTGGGCTTCTGGGGCTCTGGGACTCCGAGCGCTCGCGCTGCGGGGGGCACCAACTTCGAGGTTCGGTCGCTCCAAGGTTTTGGGGTTACTACGCAGGTGGACTAAGGTTGCGTACTCGTCGATTGCTCGCTTTTGTCATTTGTGGGGTGTTAGTCTTCATAGCCTTGAATCTGGCTGCTTTACTTCATCCCTCGAGTTCCTAATAGGCCTGTTTCATCACTTTAAAGAGGAGAGAACTCATTTGCCATTTTCACACGTAAAATGTTTACAGCTTTTCTTCTCGCGAAGATAGTATCTGGAGAGATCGACAGCAAAATGTATATGGCTCAGAATTTTTAATTTCATAATAAGTGATACGTGTGGTGGGAAGCTTCTGCACTATTGCCTTTCACACACAGTTGCCCTACAATAGAGTGTACTCCAGAATTGCTTCACTCTACACGAGTCTAGCCATCACGTGTGTTGCACAGTGTCTTGTCCCCCAGCCCCTGTCGGTAATGGAGCACGTCTTCTGAGTCCTCATAATTATGATGTCACCCAAGGCCATACCTTTTACTCTCACCACTCTCCGTAGAATATTTGACTAGTCTCGCAAGAGATGTTTTTGTAAATACTGCAACCCAGCTTTGACTCGCGCAACGGTGACGACTACCACATTCGCACCTTCAAACTCCTGCATCTCTCCTCTGTGTACGTTTCTCCCGTTACGGACGACGCACGACTCTGTGTGTGCAATGGCATGGAGAAAATCCTCTCTTGAACGAATGACAGGGTTTCTTCGGATCTGCAAGTCACAAAGAGACAATACTGTTATCATATGCAGGCACAATTATCAACATATATATTTCATATTTTTTACTAACATTTTAATAACAGAAATTAATGGAATAAAGATGACCAACAATTGAAAATTTTTAACCTCGTAGCTCATTACTCCATGTAATATGAAGTAATGAATATTCCAGTGGTTCGATTACACAGAATAGAAAACACGCGTGTGTTTCGCAGACGGAATGCTATCGAGGCCGACACTGGGTCCCCCCCAAAAGGCATCCACATTAATAATACGATAGTGGTAATGACGCAAACGACAGACGATGCGATGAGTAACCAACATGAAGAAACGGGAGAACCCCACGAGCCGGTTCCTGTGCTACAGATCGCCCATCTACACACGTAATCTTGAGGAATGACATCACTTTTACCCCTTCGGTGTTCCGACGAAACTTGTAGCAGCAGCCGAGCCACTCTCCTTGCTTTTGCATCCTGTGCTCGGCGTGGTCTCCCCGATCGCTTCCGGAGTCAGTCGTTGCGTACTCGTTCACGCGTGGCGCGGCGCGGCGCGGCGCGGCGCGGCGGTTGCGTCAACGGGCAGGCGGGCGGGCGGGCCGGCGGGCCGCTCGAGAACGCCGAGGCGGGCGAGAACGCCCAGCCACCGGACGCTGGCTGGATGGGCGGGTGGGGCTGCCTGGGCGCGTCCTTGACAAGGCGACTTTCATCTCGGTCGGGGGCGGGGGCGGGGGCGGGGGCGGGGGCGGGGGCGGGCCGACCGGGCAGCAGGTTGCTTCGGACCTTCGGAGGAAAGGTGCAACACGAGCAATGGGAGAAGTCGCGGGGGAAGGGTGCGCTATGATACAAAGAAAATGTAATACTGTATAATACCGTGCATTGTTCAATAATGCAGCCACTGACCGCTCAAAGCTTTAAGACAGATTTGGGGGAAACCGCGTGTACAGAGAATTCGTACCTCGAATGGAAGCAATAGGCGTAGATATCGGAAAATGAGTTAAGAGAATATCGACTATTGTCTAGGATGACGACAGGGAAAGTAAAAGGAAGAGTGCAGATAACTCTAATGAATGGATACATGTGGCAAAGGTGACTGGTAAAGGCGAAGGTATAGGCAGTGGGAATAAAACGGTGATATAAATGGCTGATGCTCCGTTGACAGTTGATTCCGTGATGATGAACGCCCATGATGATCGGTTTAAAATGACTCTGCAGTAATTAGAGTGTCGTAAATTATGATACAGTAGCGCTAACAGCAGGGTCACATGAAGCCGCAAAACATGTTGCGCCTCTGAAAAACATGTTGCCATCATTTATAACTCAGAAGAAATGATTTTCAGTCCCTAAAAATCAGGTTGTGGTGTCCCCTGAAGGACACAAATTATATTTCCTATGGCATAATCTACAAAATGCGCATTTTTGTGTGTTCTATTACATGTTTGGAGGATATCCATACATCTTGCTACGGAGTGGCAAAGACATTCAAAGTTAACTTCAAGTATGACGATACTTGCACTTTGAAAATAATAGATTAAAAAGTACGCAAAGTTTGTACATGCCTGTTATTATTGAGCATGATCCCGCCTGACCAAATAATTCATTAATAACGTACTTAAAATGGCAGATTAAATTGAAAGTAACCGTTAAAACAATCTCAAGAAGGAAATAAATAAATGAAGGAATATTATGGTCTATATATGAAACAACGAATATTCAAAGAAACTCGCATTTAATAAACTGTTCCGAAATTCGTACTTGGGTAGTACAATCAGATTGTCATTATATTGTCGTGTTGGAGCATTGTCATTATATGGCCTGATTCAAAGCTCCTTCACCCTCAGGGTCCGTGAGATCCATTGTTGTTACACTGCTAAGAGATGCACTTCTTGCTGTGCAATGGTGACGTTGCTACCAACAGCAACAGTAGCAGCAAAGGGAAGGCATCGTCAATGAGGCGACAAGGGAGACCCGACTCAGGCGTTGCCATTCTTTCCTGAACAATGTTGTGCGGTCGGTTACCGCTGATTGCTTTCACGTTCCGCGAGGTTCTGATGTGCAAGCGCAACACTTTTAACGGCTTGGCTTTCTTGTTGGTCTCCTTGATTTCCGGGGAAGGAGTCAAGTCTTTTCACTTTTGCATCTCGTGACTGCTGACGCTGGTTTTCTTTGATCTCGATGCTAATTCTTGAACATACTCTAAATTATATATTCCGTCTTTATTCCGCATTTTACATTACCTTCCACATAGTCAAATTAAGCTGTTTCATTAGGTTTATTAATTCAGCTCTTGCAAAATCTTTCTTCATGAGCGAAATGGGAATAGATATAATTGACATCCATTAAGTTATTTTTTTAAATGCACAGAACCCTCAAAAAACGTATGACATACATATAATTGACACAAGATGTTATGATTAATAAGGAAGCTTACTGTTAATTGGTATTATTTTGATTAATATTATCATTCTAATTTAATATATATTTGAAATTGCAAATAATTTATTCTGACTTTCTGAACATCCCACTTTGCTTCAGGAAACTGTTTGATCGAATACCTTCTCGCAAACAATAAAGTCTAAAAAAAACTACATTATCCTATTAAATGGTGAAAGTTTGCAATCACTCCATTGAAACATTTACTTCTATGGCTATATATATTATCTGCATGACAAATTATTACTTAGAAATGAACTGTGGTGATATAACAACAGAAATTCGAGCTCAAAACTTCTATACAAAGCGAAATCTTTTTATTTTCGACAGTGAGAATTACTTCAATGTTTCATCCGCGTATCTAAGATTGTTAAGTCGGCATCAACGGAACGTTCTCGGCTCGAAGGGTCGCGGATTTGAATCCGGCTTCCAGCATGGATGTTTGCTGTCATTATGGTATGGTGGAAATCTCTCAACCACTGTAACATCTTTCTATTCCCTTCCCTCTTTTCCAGGTTATACACCCTCTCCCAAAACAGGCTCCGTAGATTTCCGAGGGCCGCCTCTGGCAGCCGAGGTTAGGTGATCGCATCCTGGGGAAAGGTTCTTAGGAAACCTGAAAGAAAACGTTCTGGTATATCACGGAAACTTGCAGAGAATGAAGGAAATGCCGGGATTGGGAGAGAGAGTTTAGAGAGAAGGGTTACAGCGAAGAATTATAGAGAAGGGTTAAAAATAATATGATCCCACACTCATTGCATGGAATAGAAATGCCTGCAGGTTTAATCAAAAATAATGCAAATTGGTGAATTAAAATCCGTGCGCGTGAGCGATTGAACTTAGAGACTTGGCTCTTTTTTATACTTCGGTTTTTCTTTCTTGGCGCATGGGGATGTGTCATCAAAATTGAATATGTCGCTGTGTTTTGCATCGTTCTGGGTTGTGCAGCTAGGAGTCGCATGATCCCGACTGCATAGGGCAGTGCTAGCGATCATGCGACTTCTACCGGCACAACCGAGAACGACGCGAAATAACGTGAGATATTTCATTTTGATGACACCCCCCCCCACGCGCCAAGAAAGAAAAAAAGAAGTATGGGAAATCCATTATTTTCTAACCTGAAACGTCAACGAACAAAATTATCTGCGCCTTAGAACGATTTTTCTTAGAAAAAACAAAAACAAATATAAAATAGCAGACAGGGAAGATTGAAGGCCCAAATACTGTCGGAGGCATACGTTTAACTTGCAAAGGACCTCAACACTACTGGACGATAATTGACGAGGTCGAGCCCTCTGGTCTTCTTGCCAGTGGAGTCCTTCAAGCAAAGAGCCAAAACCCGCGAGATGTTATTTCCATACTCATCCTTTCCCCTCCCCTGCCTCAAGTAACCCATGGGCCCATACGGACCAATGTTTTCTTTCCCTTTTGCTCCCAGATATCACATAAGCCCACCTCAGCAACATAATAATTTATTATGGCGAAGAAAGAGGGTCAAGAGTGGCACGTGGTGGTTGGACGAGCTCAACCATGCCATGTCACGTAACGACCATGCCAGAGAGATCGATCACGCCAGATCGAAGCCGCAACCAATCGAGCCAAGGAAGTTAAGGCACTCCATAACAATCCTTGCTTCCCCGACCAGCTGCATTACTACGAAAATATGAATATCGAAAATAATTTGCGATTTCTTACAAGCATGGACCAAAATATGGACATCCAAGAACGCTTTCACGGCTGAGATTTAAAATCTGAAGAAGAACTGATTAAAAAATCCTCGCTTTAAAATTTCGTGTTTTCTGGTGAATGCAAGTCTCCGAAACCCGCACATCAGACTCCATCATTACGCGAGTCTCTCAGCCTGCCTACACCAAGCGTAGAGGAGAGGGTCCGTTCTGCGGCTGGTCTCACAAGGAATCTTTGAGACGGCGCGGCGCGGCGGTTTCTCAGCCCATCTCATCTCCACACTAGCCACGAGCGCGAGCGGCGAGCGCAAGGAGCGCAGGGGGCGATGGGGGCGAGGGGCGATGGGCGAGGATGCGCGTTGGGCAACGCGCGGCCGGTGGCGCGGCGCAGGCCTGCGCAGCCGCGTCGTTATATAAGGACGAGGGGCCAGGGCGGGCGGCACGGCACGGCGAGGGAAGGCAGCGGGGCGCGGTCGTCCGACACACCGACGCGACGTTTCAGAAGGCGGAGCCCAACCAAGAGATGTACAGGTGGCCGTGCGGTCGTCGGACACACCGTTTCAGAAGGCGGAGGCCGACCGCGAGATGTACAGGTGGCCGTGGAGGGGAGGGAGAAGATTTTTTTTAATATTATTTATTTCCTGTTCAATTTTATACATATTTTTCAGAATGATTGAAGACATTATAATAAAATAACATTTTTTGGAGATGCCATAAATTTAAATCATAATTACTGCTAATTATGATTATGTTTCAATAAAACGTGGAATAAAACACGATTTTTAATTAGAATTTAATAATTTTTATTATTATAAATTTTGAGTTTTAAGAGAAAGAATTATTTAGAAAAGAATTTGAAACTTATTTACGGGATTCGTAGATGAGAAGCAAAGAATATATAATAACGCAAACAACATTTTTAGAACCAAAGACTTGACACACGTTTCTCTGGGTATGTCGACGCGCTGAATCCGAAACTGAAGCAAGAATTGCGACACCACTGTTTTTTGAACTCGAAAAAAATACCGTGAAATTGTATTTTATTTTGTTTCCAGGGGTTGCTGTCAGACCCATAGGCACAGAAAAAAATAAGTTGTCAGACACAAAGACTTGACACATGTTTCTCTATGTCGAAGCTTATTCCGAATCCGAAGTCAGAATTGCGCCACCACCTTCCAGTTTTTTTTAAACCGCGAAGAAACATAGTGAAATTTACAATATTTTAAAAAACTTTCTTGGTAGTTTCTCGCAATTTACAAAAAACTTGCGGGTGATAGGGCAATTCTGATTTCAGATTCGGATTCAGCGCGTTGAGATACATAGAGAATCATGTGTCTTGTCTTTATGTCTGACAACTTATTTTCTTCTGCGCCTGTCTAATCCCTTCCTTATCATTTCGGCATAACGATGCCGAAAACAATATGTACATCGAATGGATTAGATGGGTGAAGTTGAATGACGCCTGAAGCCGTATCAGTAGAGGCAAAAGTACGCGCGCACAGCGAAAGCCGGTTCAGTCTCGCCCCCGTAGGTGTAAGGCGGGGGGTGGGGGTCGGGGGAGGGTCAGTCTGCGTGGGCCTGCGTGAGTAGGCTCCAGCGGTCGGGATTTACGCGAAGGTTGCGTCTGCGGTCGGAGAGTTACGAGAGAGGCTGGGTGAAAATATGCGGGTCTATCAAAGCCGCGCGCGTCGCCATATCTCCCGCGGAGTCGCGGCCTCCTACGTGCCAAGTGCTTCCCCTCGGGGAAGTAAACGTTTGCAGAAGGACGCGCAGAAGTTTACGCACCTTAGAGTCCAAGGACAAGGCGTGTGTTCGGGATAATCCTGAAGAAGCGATCCGGAAATTCTTTATCTACACCTGCTGACCGGCACCCACAAAAACGTCTACGTTGCGAAACGCATAGTTGGATGAAAGTGAATTATAGATGCTGTATGTAAATGAGCCATTTGCACACGCACTTTCGCCATAAATAATGTGGAAATATTTTTTCAGGCTTGGAATGGCAACACATAAGTCAGTTCCATGTAATACAAATTCTTTCCTACGTTAATCTCAATGAAAATTCAATGTATTTTCAGGGGCTTTTCTTGTAAAATATCTGTCATTACAAATAATATAGAACTGTATTTCTTCTTGCCTTAGTTTAAACTTCTTTCCTAGATTATTCATGTATTCAAAGTGACAGAACTTTAAATACCTACAATAAAGGAATTATTTAAAGCCAACTAGCATCCACCCGGTGTTATATCACCACAGTCCGTAATGCCCGTCTATAGAACGAAATAAAGAAGAGTTACGACAGGCACCTTTCCAATTGAAGTTCTCCCAGAACTGAGCGAATCGCAGGCTCTTATTCCAACAAAGCGGTGAAAGCGCCCACTTGTCTCCGCGACGCGAGCGCTCCAGTGCCCTTTCCCGCGCCGACGCTCCCCGCCGCGCCACACCTCGGCAATTCACACCACGCATCACACACAACACGCCACACCACGCCGCACCACGTCACGCCACGCCAAACCACGCCACACCACACATTATACATCGAACACAACACGCCACACCACGCATCACACACACCATCCCACATCATGCCACGCCACACCACGCCGCACCACGCCATGCCACACCACACAACATACATCACACACAACACGCCACGCCACGCATCACACATACCACGCCGCACAACGCCACACCACGCCACATCACCCACATCACGCCACGCCACACCCCACCACACATCATACGCACAACACGCCACACCATGCCACGCCACGTCTCGTCTCGCCATGCTTCTCGTCTATCCTGGCGACTCGCTATATCACCTTTTCGCTACGCCACACCTCGACTCGCCTTATCACACCACACCCAGCTGAACCTCGCCGTATCACCCCTCTCCTCCCTACCACGCCATGCTGCTTCTACGCACCATCTCACCGTGCCAGGTCACAACACGCCTTGCTAACTCCTTGATTCGCTTTGTCGCATAACGCAGTGTAATGACACGCCACCCTGCCGCATGTCTTGTCTCGTCTCGTCTCGTCTCGTCTCGCTAAGCCATGTAGCCCTCGTAATCGCTTACCCAGGCTGAGTCGCCCAACCATCGGTCTGCATCCAACCGTGAAGTGGAAATAAACTGAATCGTTCACGGGGAAATGCTCGGAAATTCCCTCAAAATTCGCGGTAGTTTTTGCCTTTAAAATGACTCCCACATCTTCATTTCGTTCCTTCTTTTGCATCTGCTGTTGTTCCGGAGTTTCAAATTTTTTGTACACAGCCTGGCAAACATACTTTTACAAAATCCTTTAGGGTATAAATATCTTATCATTTCTATTTCATCGAAGTGGAATAACCACATAAAGTGATGGAGGAACCGTAAGTTCACCTCAGCGGTAGGATTTGAAAAAGGATGGAGACGTGAAGATTCCCCAAATATTACCTCCTTCCGCCCCTGCCCGAAGTTAGATTACACCACTATGTGGCAGAAGCTGGCCGTGAAAATTCTTTCTTACGATGTGGTTTTCTGCCGATTGTCTATTGTTTGATTGTCGATTGCCTGCTGTCTATTGTTTGAAATCGCGTGCTTGATCCGTAGATTTAAAATCCATCTCTCGACAAGGTATATAATTTGTATCTACTAATCTCCATAAAGAAAAAGCCTGGGCGATATATTTCAACAAAATTAGAACGCTGACAGGCGTATAAATCTGACGAACGAAGATTCGAAATACAAAATGTTTTAATGAAAGGAAGACATATGTTAGAGCCTGATAGAAATTCACGACTCTCGCCACGCAAATTTTTCTTACCTTGAAACTACGTCAAGGGACCAAACAACCCGACTTCTGATCGTACGTATGACGTTTGTCAGATAAACATGTTAGTTTATTCATTCACATACCTTTATAACAGATTTAATGAATTTTTAGGACGTCAATTGCATTATATTATAATTATGTTTTTGCAATTATTGATGTGAAAGTGAAAAATAGTTTTTGAAACTGAAGTTTTGAATTTTGTTTCGGCAGACTTATCGTAAAATGTTCAAAGTTTTAGCTTCCAATTGCTACACTAGCGTTGACATTCATCGTTCAAACTTATCTTACAGGTAAAATTTCTCTAAAGCAACTTTTAAATGATTTTCAATTTGTTACTTAGTTTTAATCTTAATACTAAAAACTTTCTATAGAAAATACAAAATTAAAATTCATTTTCTCTCAACAGCTCTGACTTTGCTTCATCAACAATTATCTAGAGAAATAATTTGCCACGACTGGAGACCGTTTGTGATGATATTCTGAATAATGATTATATGCTTCTTCTTCTTCTTCTTCTTAATGATGAGAATTGGTTTAGCATAAAAATTGATTTAACTAAAGCGACAAATCAAAAAATGTGCATAAGCATAATTAAATTACTGTTCGGACTCTCATCAGATGTAGACGTGTAAAGATGTAACTAAAGATAATAGCTTCAAAATACGGGATCATTACCACAAGCAGGTTAAGTTAACGACCAAGTGAGAGTTCTAATGAAAGAAACCCACAAAATAACTTTCGGCTGAAATACATCAGCAAAAAACAAAACGGATACGATGACGGCTACTTTCTTAAATTGATATGATATATTCAATCAGAAAACCCATAAAAGCCAAATAAACAGACGGACTGCACAAAAAGTATGATCAAACACAGGCGGACGAAGCCAATAGCAACTAACCACGACGATAACAAAATCATAAATACGAGAAGCGCCACTTGGGGCAGTTTGTAGGCGGTGCGTCATACAGTCCCTAGATGCAGAGAGTAGCGCATTCCATTGTTCCACCGATCCCGCCATTTTATATCCAGTTGCCAGGAGAATTGAAACTGTGTGGTAGTCTGTGTGATGAGAACCATGAATCTACCTCAAATCAATATTGATAATGTTAAAAATCTTCATATCGTTACCAATTGTTATAATTTTCCTTCAGCTTCTGAATGCTGCCGGGCGGGACTATTGGGTGAGAGTGTATTAAATGGCGGCGGTTGCGCTAGTCTCTGAATCTAGGGTTTTCCGTAGTTTCTCCGCTCAACACCAGGCGAATGCCGGAGCAGTACCCTAACTAACGGGCCACGGACCGCGCGCGATCTTTCCTTCCTCTTCCTTGTCCTATCCTCTCCTCTTACACACACACTTACACTAATACGCTCTACACTACCCCACATGCCGGGAGACCGGTCGGGAGCTTACAGCTCGTCCCGGCTGGGGTGGTGCCCAGCTGATGGGAGATACCTGGTTGAGGGGAAAACCCCACTAGTCGACGGTAGGTCGGCGCCAGATCTCACTATCTAGCGGGGAAAAGATCATCGCCACCTCTCGAGAAAAAAACACACACTACACTTACGGGACTAACGACCTAAGTAGTTGACACGCCCGGAAACACGAATCAATCAATCAATCAATCAATCTGTATCTAGGGACTCTAGCACCGCCATTCCGGCGCCACTTGGAAAGGGATCGAATCTCACGCGTGGCCATCCGCGCCGCGCCGCGGACCGGCGCCTACCGATTCCGCATTCCTAGAGCTCTCGCGGTGGCGGCGGCGGCGGCAGAAACCTTGCTGTTAATTGGGGCGCGCTGCAGACGAGGGGCCGCGGCGGCGGCGGAAACTGTGTCGCTGGCGGCCACTCGCTTACGCATCACAAAAACAAAGCCCACGAGCCATCACCGCCCACCACGCCCCGCTGCACACTGGCCCCAACGGCATATAATACGTCAATAGAGATATAAATTAGTTAATAAGCGCGAAAAGAAACACGAAAATAAGTGCATAACACGTACAAAAACCTACATGAGTAAACAATGCAGCACACACATAAATAAACTCAAAAATAAATGAGCTCATGGATAACATTCTTTTGCTAACTTATTTATGTGCTTATTTATTTGTATTTTGCAAATGTGCTGTTAGACTCCGCCGAAATGCTTGGTATGTAGGCTTTACTCAATCCTCTGCTCTTCTTTAAACCGGCGGGTTGGATTCTTTTCCTATAGCATGGGTGTTTGTGTGTGTTGTTTATCTCGTGGACAATTCGTTCGGTTACCTCTACGAGATCCTAGAAACTTTGGAGTATGAATATGTTTATTGTATGGTTTTATATACCGTGGGTACAGCTGCTAAGAGTCCTAACAATATATAAAAAAGAGAGAAGAAAATAGTGCTTAAATATTCTATCAGAACATTGAGAGTGACTCTACAGCACGAATTCCTTTTGATACAACCAAAACACGTCTATTCCAGAGTATTTCAAGCTCCATGTACGCATCAAGATATCCTTTCTTTTCGGTATCTTTCTGATCCTCTCTGGAAGGGACGATCATGCCTATTATACATACCTGCTTGTTCACAACGAGTCGACGAGACGATGAGTTATAGATAAATGTAACAAACTTGTTAATTCATACTCTGATTGATTTGATGGGATCTTAAAATCTAGGAGTGTCGCCTTGAAATAATATACTACATTGTCCGTCTTGAAAGCATAGGCTTCCGCAGGTGGAGTCAACTTTTGGAACTCAGCTATCCGGGAGATACTGCACCCTAGGTGTACTTACAAACGTTTGCGTCGTCACACGGCAACCTTCCTCAGGGCGAAATGCTTTCCCTTGTTCCACTCGTTCGACAGCTGATCACTAAGCCGAACATTTTTGCCTATTTTTTTCTTATTGAAAACGCAATATTTTAGGGTACATATACATTTGGAGGCATTAGGAGTATTATTTGCGAATTTTGTAGTGCTTATGAATGCCTATTTCACTAATAATGCCTATTTTGTGTTTAAACGCCAAAATGTTGCCTATTCTCGTATTTATTATTCAAAATTTAATTATCCATAACAAAAAATTTAAAAAGTTGTACCTTTTTCGTTTTTATTCTGCAAATTACAGAAAAATCGAACAGTTATCGACAAATTTATTTTCAGTTTTACTGCCACCACAGTGTTCTTATTTCATATTACGAAACACGTGCAAAATCGCTGGTGGTAGTCATGTAATTATATTTTACAAGCATTTTGAAACAATTTTTACTCAAAAACGGCTCCAAATGTTTTCTTAAAATGATCTCCTCGTATGTATCAAAGGGTGGTTTAAAAAGTGGTGACGATTTCATTTTTCGCGAACACACTATTTTCGAAAATTACAACAAGGTAACATTGCAAGAGTACTGTATTGAATACAGAGTTTTCTGACTTACATGAAATACGTTATAAAAGAACAGATCTTTAAAAAATACCATGTATATTTATTTAAAACGAGGGTTATTGAGGAATTTTTGCTTCATGCAAATTATAAAAATAATTCTCAAAATCCATTACAAATATTTTCTTCAATTTTTTCCCGGAAATTGGACAATGGCCACTTAAAAGAATGGCGCAGGTGTCATTTTTATTGAACTCTTAATTTTTGAAAATTGCTAATTTTGAAATGCATAATATAGTATAATGCGAGAAAATATGTGCTGTTGTAATCCCACTAGTTAAAACATGTGTGTTATGTACAGCGAATAAAACAAATAGAACACTCCTTCACTTATGTTTAAACTAAATGTGAGAAAAAAGATCTTACTGTACACCACATGTGAAATTAATGAAAAGCAAAACGGTAGCTACTGCGAATCAGCCTTTTTCCCGGATTGTCCAGCAATGAAAGAATGAATATCTACGAGTATTCGTCAGAACAATGACGAAAGCAAACATTCCATGAAGGTAACAATTTTATGATTACTTCAGAAACTTTTTACTCAAGAACGTAAATAAGAATAGGAGAAATGTGTAATGCACTTTTAACTGCCTATTTTACATTTTAAGTGCTTATTTTACATTTTTAAGAGCCTATTTTGCCTGCCTATTTCTATTCGTTTCGTGTCTATAAATCCGCAGCTTACTGATCACTTACTGCATGATTACAGACTAGCACTCTGTCATAAGGCATTCGTTGCATTAGGCTGCGCACGCATCAGATTGTAAGAGTGGTACCGACCACAGCAACCTGTTAGGCGCAGTGTGGGCGTCGCTTGCGCCCACTGAGCGCTGCACGTGCGTGCCCTCCAAAAGAAGCGAACGCCGCGGTTTTCCTCGAGCGCGGAGACGAGACGCGCCTCGTGTCCGGCGGGCGGAGCGCGTGGGTGGGGCCTCGCCTCGAATTGGGGGCGGGGGCGAAGGCAAGAGGACTACGGTGGGGGCGGGCGACTGATTGGGCGGGCGACTGGCTGGGCGGGAGACTGGCTGGGCGGGCGACTGGCTGGGCGAGCTATGGGCAAGGGCGGGCGTGTGGCGGAGATCTGGGGCGGGGGCAAGAGCGGGAAAGAGGATTGGGGCGGGGGCGGGCGACTTGCTGGGCGGGCTATGGGTGGGTGCGGACGCGTGGCGGGGGCGGGGCCGGATGCGTGGGGGCGCAGGGGGGCGCAGGGGGGACGCGTGGCGGAGGCGTGGGCGAGGCCGGGCGAGTGGCAGGGGCGGGGCCGGCGGCGGGCGCGGGGGCGGGCGCGGGCGCGGGGGCGGGCGCGGGCGCGGGGGCGGGCGCGGGCGCGGGGGAGGGCGCGGGGGCGAGCGCGGGGGCGGGGACGGGGGCGGGGGTGGGGGCGTGAACGGGCGCGGAGGCGGGCACGGGGGCGGAGACGGGCGCGTGGACACGGGGGTAGGAGCGGGCGCGGGGGCGGGTGCAGGGGCAGGGGCGGAGGCGGAGGCGAGTGCTGGGGTGCGGGGGCGTGTGCAGGGACGCGGTCGCACCGCGGTGGACCCGTACGGGACCGGACCGGGTGGTGGCCGGCGCGCGCAAAGCAGCGAGAGCGGAGCGCCCACTCGGCGGCACCTGGGTTCGAGACGGGAACCTACATTACGGAGAAACTCAATATTAAGGAGGGGCTCCAAGAGGAAGCTCGAGCTAAGCCGATTCCGCATGTAGGTGACCTGAATCCGAGTCACACATTTTAATGATCCACGGGCCGGGTCGTTTGACGTCCGTCCGACAGTTGTGAAGAAAATCCGTTTTTAATCACATCTACATTATACATCTGAATTATGAAGCATTTATGGCACGATTATGTTGTGTTTATGTTTGAGACGCTGAAATGAGATTGCAGTTCTGATGAAGACGCTTAATGAAGCAATCAATCAACGAAAGAAATACGCTCTCATACTGCTGTTAATCGAGAGACCAGACTTTGGAATGGAAGCGATTGAATAAGAGAAAAATTACGTAGAATACGTGCTTTTTCTAGTTCTTACAATATCTTGTTAAAACAGGTTTTGTTAAAACAGCTTGTTCTTTATCTAGAAGTCGATTTCAGACTAATAAAAAATTACAAAAGACAGAATAAAATAAAATAAAATAAATAACAGTAATATAAAGGCTGTTCTTATTTCCCAGTACCTTATCTTACGTAGCAAGAAGATTCATATTATATTTTTTCTGTGTATTAAACTTCTCATAACGATACAACAGGGTTAATTAAAATAAACTTCAAGATATCTTCGAAAATTAAATTTGATTTAATAATTTTATTTCATTTAACATTTAAAGTGTACAATAATATTGATACAACAATTTTGAATACAAAATACGAGTTGGTGAAAAAATTCATTACTTGATATATTAAATTTGACCTTTAACCTGAAATGTTGTGTTTCGCCTTTTGCAGGGACAGCGCAGTGTAGCGACAGACATGGCGGGTCTCGTGAAGATGGCCATCGACAGATACGTCAACATCGTTGACTCCATAAGCGGTGAGTAACTTCGCAGAGCTCCGGCTCAACACGTTCTTTCAATCCACTACAATGTTTTATTTCGTGTTGATATTTCTCGAAGTTAACACTGTATGGCGCACAGACGTGTTTATAATTTGAACCAAAAGAATATGCTAAATTGCCCGATTTATATACCCTTTCACACGGTTTGTTATTTGACGAAGATATACAGGAATTTGATACTTAGTCCTTTATATTATCTGTGACCCGAGGTAAATATGCAGAGTGTACTGAACTCTGATTTTCAGAATATGTTGAGTTTCCAATTTTAAATTAATAACAAAAGTATTTAAAGATGTCGGATTCTAATTCAACGTCTCACGTACCTTATTGTATGTATCACTATTATTTTTTTAAATTTCATTATCATTGCGCTTTTGAATCTAAGATTATGCAACGAACAAATAAAAGTGCAGTAATTAATTGAATACTCGTACATTTTGGTAGAAGAGGTAAACACTTTTCGCAAAGTTAGTAGTAAATTTTATTTCAAAGAACTCTATTTTCCAAAACGAGCACCTTGTTGCGAATTGTTTGTGCAAAAATGTTTGCTATTGTGCAAAATCTTTCTTTTTATATGAAGTGCCTGATACGATTGTTTTGTACGGTCGATAGTGATATTTTTTGCAGATAGCGACAGGCTAATAAAAATAACATGCTACAAACTCATTTTGCTCACGAAATATAAACAAATGTTTACAATCGTACAAAAATACTTTCAATACAATTATTTGTTTTGTTACATCTCTACACTTCATTGATTTATTGATGAGTGATTCCGAAAGTGTCAACTGCTAAGGTCATAATTCCCGTACGTGTAGTGCATGTTTTTTATCACGGAAGGTGGCAGTGATCTTTCATCTATGGCTGGCGAGATCTGGCAGCGACTTACGTCGGCTTGCGGGAATTTTCCCCAACCAGATATATCCCACCAGTAGGGCATCGCCCCAACTCTAAGCCCCCGACTGGTCTCCAGAGAAGTGTGTGCGTATAGTGTATGTGAATGTGTTTGTAAGTAAGGGTTAACGACAGGACAAGGAAGAGGAAGGAAAGATAGGATCGCGCGCAGTCCATGGCCCGTTGTTAGGGAAATGCCTCGGCATTCGCCTGGTGCTTGTAGAAATCCCGGAAAAGAACTGATAAAAGCTGCTGGAAGCTATAATTCTCCTCCAGTCAGTGGTTCAATTCGATTTAGTTGACAAGTTAGTGTGGAAAATCCTGCCACCGTCGGGATTCCAATTCGAGGACCTCTCTGTCAGCGGCACTGCAGTGACAACAGCTGGTACCCTGAGCCACCTTTTCTGATGTCTTCACTTCATGGTTTGCCAAACATGACACAATCTACGTTCTCCATCTTTATATCAAAAAGTCTGTTTCACACTTACTTGACGTCACTGTGCAAAACTGTTTTTACCAGATTGACGTCACGCTTTTTACGTCTCAAGAAAAACTTCACGTACGCGTAACGTTATATAAAATCTTTCATTTTTATGCGATAGTAGAAAAAGTTATTTTTAACTGCAAGGACATCGTCCAAAACACACCGCACACAAAAGAATTTTTTGCTCCATGGTGTCACGTGCTTCAGCTACCTTAATAAACATCCAACTTCATGCAAGCGTTGCTATACTCAGAATCCCTCAGCTTTATAGGATCGTAGAAATGTTACTTTATTTTTTTACGTCAGTGAAACACAGTCATTTGCCGACATATTTTACTAAGCAACCCTGAAAATGGTTTTAAAATGCCTAACATCCAAAATTTACTCCTTATAAAATGCTTAAGTGACGTTTTAAAAGTGTATTCTGTCATATAAGACATATCCCCCGCACGGCAAAACACATTGCGCTGCAAGGATTCGCGTTTCCAACACGTTCCCTTTCGTTGGCGATCGGTGGCGGCGGCGGCGGCGCCGGCTGCCGCGATGCGAACGCGGCCCCGCACTCCGCAACGGCGGCGGCGGCGGCGGCGGCGGAGACGACGACGTCGACGCCGGCGGCGCTGACCCGCTGCCCCACTTGCTTTCTCCGCCTTTCTTCGGACCGCGTGGCGCTGGGGCGACCCGTGCGATGTTGCGCGCTCCGTTAGACCTCGCGTCCACTACCGCCTCCGCCCACGCCGTCCCTGCTTTCGTCTCCACTTTCTGTAATGTAACTGCGGAGCGTATCGAGCCCATGTCCGCGGAGCCAATCGACGCAATTCAGAGCCAATCGACGCGGTTGATATCTAAGGGCGAAACATCCTTTGTAAGCATTGCTTCTGAGGGGAAGCAAAACCGGCTGTCCCACGTTGTAGATTTGCTCACAATGTCATGTGTAAAATATTTTCAAGGCTAAACTTATTCTCAGAACTAACTTTTAATCGACTGTTTCCTTTCGCGAGTAATACCTTCCTTCACATCTAAATAGCGAAAGGAGTTTAGAGGTTTTTGCGTGGTCAGGCGGAACAAAACTCTTGATGGTTATGTAAAATAAGCTATAGGTGACCTGAAATGGATTTAACTTACCTGAAATGTCATTTCTTAAACTCGAGGACATTGCCATTACCACTTTTGTTTTCGTTGCCGTTCTCATTGTCAAAGCCCCTGGCACCACAATCAAGCACTATTTTCAACGACAACCTCTACCACGAACCACTGCCACTATCGCCGCCGCCACCCTCGTCGGCATTGTCAACGTCATCCCCACCGCTGCCAGAGCCGCCGCTTCCGTCGCCGCAACCTCCTCTTCGCCTACTCCGCGTCTGCGCACTCATGCTCCAACTTCCGACGCATTTAACCTACGACGCATTTAACCTTCAACTTCAATTCACCTTCCTCCTGCGCGTCTTCGACTTCGCCGCAGCTTCCGCTAAAATCACAATCCCCGTCAGCGCCACCGCCATCGCCGGCGCAGCAGCGCTATCAACGCGGGCTGGCTTGGCCCACCGACTCGACGCCCCTCGTTTCCGTCGCGACGCTATTAGCGACTGGGGTAAACCCCGTCAGACGTCATGGTTCCGTTCCGCTAGCTCTCCCTCCGCCTTCACCGACACAATTACAGCTGTTTGCCCCTTCCCTTTCGTCACCGTCCAATCACTGCAACCACGTGCATCCCACAATTATTGCCAGTGCGATACTGCCGTCGTAAATGACTGACAAAGTAACCAGATCACACACATCCTAACCCGGAAGCTTCAGTCAAAATAACATCGTTTTGAAAATGCTTGGTTTCCCTGTTTCTTAAAACCAGATTTTTTTCCAGCGCGGTGACTTCTAATCTATATTTTTGAATTACAATGTTCCTTACAAAACCGTCGGATTGTTATTGCAAAGTTGATAAATAAAAATTGAAATTATTCATTTTTTTACACGAAGAATGGTAATGTCAATTAATTTTAAATTTCTCTCCAGAAACTAATAAAATATAGTACTTCCTATTTTGCATATATTATAGGCTTGAAAGCGCTAAAATAATTTAGTGGGCATAATGTAATATCCAAGTGATTTGTAATTTCACTTACCGTAATATAAAGTAGAATGTATTCCTCTAATTAGTCTATAATTTTGAAGAATAATTTCGTACAACTGGTTAATTTAAAAAACGAGAGAGTTTAGAATTGCTGACTAGAGTTTTTTGCTGCTATTTCATGATGTGTCATTAAAATAAAAACGAATTTCTTTGATAGTGTACCGTGGAGAACTTGAGCAACGATATAGTACCTTTCGAAACCTTTCAAAACAGGAAATCTTGAAATCGAACTCTGAAGAAACAGGACAGACGGGAAGAAAAAATTGCGAGGAAAGCATTAATGACTCAGCGTGCGGTTAAACGAATTCCCGGCAATGCACTCCTCTATTCGTTTGTCAATGACCCTCCATTGCTGATCGTCTAGCTAACGCAAAGATATTTCCAGGTTGCAAAAAACGCGCCTCGAGAACAGAGTATTTGGTAATCACGCGTAATTACTTTGCTCCAGAACAACTTCCACACACGTTCGCCCCTCTGGCGATAATTACTTTGAACCTCATGCTCTGACATTTTTTTTTATTCTACAAATGCAGATAAATTAAACAACTGATCAAGGGATATCGTAAATAGCGAGTAATACACTTATTTATTAAAACGTTTCACAAGTATGTTCATATGTAACTTACAGTTACTTTTATTATCAGATTAAATCACACTAAGGGTGTCAAAAACACCCTGGTCACACCTACTTTGCAGTGGCGAGGCCCACAAACGCGATCTTCACACCAATCCCGATAGACAAGTGACAAATGTCTTATCTACCACGGGTCCAGGACTCGCTCTGAGTGTTCTCTCCATCTCTTATTTTTCTTTTCTTTCCTCTTCTTATCTTTCTTCTTCTTGTCTTTTTCTTCTTCTTCTTCTTCTTTTCCTTAATATTATTATTATTATTATTATTATTATTATTATTATTATTATCATTATTATAATCTTCTGTCTTCTCTTCCCCCTTGCCTTCAATAAAAAAACTGGATTCGAACTCGCGATCTAACGCCCGAAGGCTCTCTGTGGTACACACCGACCGCATTCGTATCTTGAACCAGCTAATTATTTTGATGAAAACCTATGCCCAACATAGTCACGTTCAAATAAACATATAGAATGCGAGACGTATTAGCGATAATCACATAGACGATGGTTTCGCCTTTGGCTTCAAAACCGGTTTCCCAACAGAAACTACTATGCGAAAAATGTACTACCGCCTAACATAACTGGTCCGACACCTGATCCTTTAAGTGAAAGGGTATTCAAAACTCATGATAAATTGTCCAGCACGTCCAAATGAAAACAACTTTGCGTTTCGGTTTCGTCGAAAGGGACAATGAAAGAATCAAAAGCAGTATACTTTTTGTGATGGAACATCTATGCCTTAATCACCAGCTGTTTTTATTACAATCCTGCAAAACTACCATGGTCAAAATGCAGATTGTATTTACCGAAAAAAAGGAATTAATTATTACCGGTGCCCACCAAGGAAAACCGCTAAGAAGACCATTACAAAGCGCTCTGGTATTATCATTTCTATCTCGATAGGATCTTCCGAACATTTAATTTAATTATTTTACGTCGTTATTATTATATTATACTATTAAGTCAGCTTTAGCTGGCTTACTAATACAAAGAGGATTAAGACTTGTTTTTAAATTGTATTAAGTAATATGTAAATATTACAATGTTTGATTGCTTGTTTTGGGCGTTTATATTAAGTATTTTGAGAAAGCTATCCCCGGAAATATTTCTATGTATTTTTAAAAACCACAAATATTATATTCTGTCTCTGGATTGGCAAGTAGGAGATTCGATTTTATACACAAAAAAAACTGTCTTACTGTAAAACTAATTTAATTTTGCCAAGTAAACCTATTCCCGTCAATTTTCAATCAGCCAGTATGATGCAGGTAACCAGGTATGGCCAGTATGCACCAGGTAACCACATCAAACTGATTCAGGGACATGGGGTGGCGGGTTGGAATCTCACCCTAGACACGATTGTTCGGCATTTTGTGTGTCGCGGGCAGCACCACGTTCATCCAGGTACGCGTAATCTGCAACTGTGTGTTAGGAGTCCAGTGAGTGGTTACACCTTTGACGTAGATGGGACCTGGTTCCGGCTGGGTAAAGCCTTTACGAAATAAAACGAACAAAATGAAAGTGTGTAGACCGTCTGCCCCTGCAAGGAGTACGTAGGCAACCCTCTCGCCTTCCACGCACGGGCATTCCATTCACAGCACAAAGCCGCGCTGCCGTTGGGGTCAGTGCGAAAGGGCACCGCGACGGCAGGCAGGGGCCGACGT
Source organism: Acheta domesticus (assembly GCA_031308135.1). Lineage (NCBI taxonomy): Eukaryota > Metazoa > Arthropoda > Insecta > Orthoptera > Gryllidae > Acheta > Acheta domesticus. The sequence continues at coordinate 178,826,293 of JAHLJT010009419.1, read as the reverse complement.
GGCAACGGCGCTCTCCGCCACACACGCCTCCGAGCGCGTTTGCAAATGTTATGGCGGTGGCGGCGCGGCGCTCACTGTGGCGCAACCACCCTAAAACCGCGCACATACTGTTTTTCTATGATTCTGTAGGAAGTGATTGGTTAATCAAATACCATCCACAAACTAGTGGTGCTACAGAATGGCACAGACTTTCCCGTATTAGTTTTCTATTTTCTTGGGTCTTCGCTAGCTATTCGGAATTGCCACATACTCTTTCTACCATCTATCATCGCCAAAAGTACATTTTTTGTCATTTTCTTAATTTTTCGGTTTCCTATTGGTAGAACAGAAACATTAATTTCAGAATATTAAAGAACACAAAAACCTAGCCGTAAATCACAATTTTCTTTTAAAAATTATGTGCCGTTTAAGAGAAAATGGCGTTTTAGCACTACTAAAAATGCAAAATTTGAAGCTCATTTTCACTGAAAATTTTTGAGTTTCCAAAATACTTTATTTGAAGTTATTTGAAGCAATTACACTCACAAATATAATAACCTTTACAAATTGCGGATAATGTGCATATTAAAGATGTGAGAGATCTTTCAAAAAATTTACATTTATATAATTTTTGAAAAAACCAAAAAATAACTGAAAATAAACTTTAGCTATACTAAAGAGTGTAATTAGCACTATCCGTTACAAAAGATTCAAGAAAAAATTTGCACAACTTTTCACAGAAAACGGTAGTGTTTTCGTGAAACTTTACTTGACATTATTTAAAGCATATATACTCGTAAATATAATAATGTGAAAAAATCGCAGATAATGTAAATATTAACGACGTGAGAGACAAGTAAAAAAATTTACATTTTTGTAATTTTTGAAAAATCAACCGATAGACCAAAATGGCTTTTATGTCATTGATAGAGTACATTTACCACTATCCCTACCAAAAGTTTAAAGAAAAAGTTTGGAGTCGTTTTTGAGAAAATCTTGTTTTTGTAATTTTTTAAAATTGCACATATTGCACGCAATATTGCAAGAAAACTACCAAAATTTTGAAAAACATTTACATGACCTTTATTAAAGAACTCAATATGCAGAACAAATTTTATTTGAAGAAAAAATCTCTATCTTCAATTTTGTAGTTGGAGAAAGACGCCGAAAAAAATTCAAACTTTCACAATTTTCGAAAATTCGGAGCTGTACGTGAAAATCGGACCTATTCCATGTTAAAATGTGTATTTTACTCAATTCATACAAGAAATTTAAAGAAAAAATTTGGAGCTGTTTTTGAGAAAATTTTGAAAATCCCCGGGGGGCTTCATATAAAGTACCCCCAAATTTTGAAGAATCTTTTTCAAAATCTCAAAGCTTCGACTAGAGTTTTTTTTTTGTTTTTTTTTTTCAAAAATTATATAAATGTAATTTTTTTGAAAGATCTCTCACATCTTTAATATGCACATTATCCGCAATTTGTAAAGATGATTATATTTGTGAGTGTAAGTGCTTCAAATAACTTCAAATAAAGTATTTTGAAAACTCAAAAATTTTCTGTGAAAATGAGCTTCAAATTTCGCATTTTTAGTAGTGCTAAAACGCCAATTTCTCTTAAACGGCACATAATTTTTAAAAGAAAATTGCCATTTACGGCTAGGTTTTTGTGTTCTTTAATATTCTAAAATTAATGTATCTGTTCTACCAATAGGAAACCGAAAAATTAAGAAAATGACAAAAAAATATACTTTTGGCGATGATAGATGGTAGCTGGCAAGAAAGAGTATGTGGCAATTCCGAATAGCTAGCGAAGACCCAGGAAAATAGAAAACTAATACGGGAAAGTCTGTGCCATTCTGTAGCACCACTAGTTTTTCTTAATTTAGCAACTGGTTTTATCCACTTACTCGTTTTCACGGCCCGGCAATTAATTTTTTTCCGCCGAAAATAGGCCATTTTTTCGCGCAGCATTACATAACTTTCCCTATACTACGTATATCACTCCGCGTATACGTACGTATACGGGAAAGTAAAAACCGTCAACAATAGTAGAAGCCAATTTTTAGAAGTTTCTGTTTTCTTTAATTTCTATTTCTTACAATGGTGCAAGTATTTGAATGTTATTTCTATAAAGTAAATACACATCTGTCTTGGCTCAATGTTTAGGGTGGCGAGTTGTCGCGAGTCGTGTGTTGTTCCGTCACGTGGCGTGACATATCAGAGGAGTGTACATGTAGGCAGAACGGTACGGGAGGAAACGATGTGAAACGGACGGGATGAGACAAGATAAGACGTGACGGGACATGACGGGACGTGACATGACGGGACGGGACTTGACGAGACGGGACGTGAGGGGACGGGACGTGACGTGACGGGACGTGACGGGTCGGGTCGGGACGGATTGGGACGGGGCCAGAGAAGGCGGGATGGGACAGGATGGAACGGGAGGAAAAGGGAGGGGACGAGAAGGGACGGGAGAGGACGGGAATGGGCGAGGAGAAGGGGATGGGATGGGACGGGAGGGGACGGTAATGGGTGGAGAGAGGAGGGGTTGGAAAGGGGGTGAGGGGAGGCGAAGGGACTGAATGGGTGGGGAGGGCATGGCATGACGTGGCGGGGAGAGTGGAGGAGCAGCGCGGCGCCGTAGTTGCCCAAGCTCGCGAGGAGCACGCAGGGCTGGCCAACGGACGCGCGGGCGGTCCAGACGGCCTCGTCGAAGGTTACCACATAAAGAAGTCGGCCGTCATGGCGCCGGCCGTCATGGCGCCGGCCGTCGCGGCGCGGGCATCTACGCAGCTGCTGGCCCACGCGGGGCCCCACCCCTGCCCTCTGCAGTCGGTCGCTTAAGTCATCTCGCACAAGACTCAGCTTTACGAGCGGAATTATGCGTAATCAAAAGCGTTTGCTTTTTAATGTGAGGGAATCTCGGAATTTCCACCTCCACCCTAATGTTGATGACGTCTTATAATTATGAGTACTTTTAAATATGAGAGAAACATAAAACATGAGAGAAACAAATTGGACGATTTTAGTGTTACGTGAATATTCCGGTGTTACGAGCGCATTTTAATAACAGTTCCCAATGTGTCCGTTCAATGTGAGTTCGTAGAGACTCCAAATATTAGCATAGCATGTTTTAAAGTTGATTTTCTGGATAATGAAAAAAATATTAGACAGACCCTGGAAAAGTTGTTACTAGTAGAGCATGCACAGCGTATTAAAAGTTCAATTTTTAGTAATGTGCTCAAAATTGAAACGTTGCTCACTCATCGCGTCCGCTAATACTTACCCTAATGTAATATAGTACAACATTAAGTGATTTATGTTCTATTATTTAATTTAAATCAAATGAAAGCCAGCACGGCTTTCTAAAAATAATGTACGACAAACGTGGTAAACGTGATTTTCTTTCGCTCATAGGATTGCGCCAATGATCTATCGGTCTCGCGATACAATTTTTTCCTAATCGCAAAGTACATAAGTGGTATAAAAAACTTTTACCACTCGCAACATAGATAGCTATTATAATGTAAACATTATTTAAAATTATCTTCTTTTATGACAAATACATATATCGACCGTACAACTGAAGATCTAATTTTAAAAAATATATAAAAAATATTGTGGGCAATGAAAAAAACTCTTTCGTAATATCTTATACTTTTCCTTATATCATATTTCTCAAATATTTCATCACAAAGTCAATTTCAACTAAGCTTTGAAATTTACTTTTTGTATTCAATTCCTTTTCTCATTGTATATAGATACTTTTTTTAATTTTCTGCTCTGTTTTATATATTCAAACAACACTTTCAATGGCCAATCTGTACGCATGTCGGACGAAAATGGAATGGCCTTATCCTTACTTTCAATTATTCTCATTCCCAATCAGGTTCTGAACTTCGATTCAGTAACCTCACCAAATGATTTCTAGAAAAGTAATATTTCAATTCAGAATATGCAAACGCAGCAAAACAAGAAAATAAATATTACTATAACAACCAGAAAGATACATTTCGAAATACTATCGAGCGCTACGCTGACCTCGAGATCGTCCCGCGATGATATCACTCGAGCACGATTTATTTGTTTTTCTTGCACTTCTCTCCGGGCTTGCTCTCAAGCGCCGTCTAGTGTTTGCGCGGAGTCGCTTGGCATTTTTAAAATCCTCCGCTCTTCCGTATATCAGATGCACGAGGTCTTTCGTTTTCCGCCAACATTACCGCGAGTCTGCCGCCAGAGCTCAACCCCAAGGTTCACAAACACAGAATGAGACGGCAGCGGCGGCGCCCTGCATCTGAGCTGTGAGCTGGAGCGAGCCCACGAACGAACACTTCTGCGTCTTCAAGGTCTCGTACGCATCTCGACTGCTCCAGACGCGGGGAAGTACTGTGAACGTCACGAGGCGTTATGTGGATCCCCGTCAATTACATTTTATTGGCTATATTAAAAAAGTGAACAGATCATTATGGGACAGAACAAAAACTGAAAATGGAATTTCCAATGCGTCACTGAAAAAACGTGGCGCCCATGTCATAAAAATGCAAAAAGAGACGAATCGTGCAATCAATTATCACTGTAATTTTACCATTGATACTCGATTTATTTATTTCGTTGTTTGTTTCTTTTCATGTAAGTGACACACTGTCGAAGCAATAAAAAATGTACATTGCAAATTCCAAGCAATTTTTAAACGAACTTCTACGCTGATTGGTCATCTATACATAAAAATTGCTCCCGTAGTTAAGTAAAATCAATAATTTGTTCATCTCAATTAGTAGCTATTCAAAGAAAATATTTTGTAATATCTAGTATATTTGCATTCAAGAGAACACCAGAAACACAAGAAACCAATTATTTTAATATTATTTTCTCCCAATTCGTTTTATACCTAAATTTAATCCCCCAATTTGTTTTCATAGCGTATTCTGTCGTATATTATATCAATATTTATAAGACATCAAAACGTCCCATAGAATTGCAACCGAGAAAGTCATAAATCTGATTCATCACTACAGTACATTTAATACAAAATGATCAGTCAGACAAGCCACACATTACTTACGTGGCTGAGAAAACACACGCCCCAAAGTAAAACACTTAACCCTATCGTGACATTTAAATCGTTTCCGTATCAATTACGTGATCTACAACTTCTCCACAGGAGCTCGCGGCCATGGAGAGCGTTTCTTTTCCCTTGAGTCACAGGTGCATGTAGTACGGCGGCGGCGGCGGCGGCTTCGTGAACTTGCGAGCTGAACGACAGGGGTCGATGCAGGAGAAGGTCGAGGCCCCCACGCGTTCTCCTTGACCGTCCGGCAACACTATCACGCCGCTCCGTGCAACGGCTCGAAACAAACGAAGTGCGAGGAAATAATTCGCGACAGTGACACTGACAAAGAATAAAACAGATCCAGGACTTACTCAAAAAAATCTTGGGTAATTTTTTTTCTTTTTTTTTTATTATTTAAGGTCGCATCAATTACTCGTTCGTTAGCGACCACTATTGTAAGTAACGTTATGACATGATGATGATAGGGGGTGAAAGGACGAACACATACAACCATACCCGAAGCGGGACTCGAACCCACGACCCCACGGTCCAAAACCACTATGGCACTACTGCCTCAGCGATCTCGGCCACGGGGCCGGCTTGGGTAAAATTTAAACCCTTGTTAACTCCTACTAGTGCCTCTATCAAAAACTTCTAAAACAAACATTCCTCTCTATGATGTTCGTTTCATTCGGACCCATCCCCCTTCACGATCGCTGTCTCTGGCGAGGTGTATTACAACTACGATTTGAATTCCATGTTTTATTTATGTAATACAAAGAAACATGAAATATCAGAGTAAATTATGGACTCGATCAAAATGAACTATTGAATTGACAATGGACAAATAATTTTTCGAAATTATCAAGACAACCTATTTTTTTTAATTACTGTAAGTTTTAATGTACTTGCAAATCCGTCAATGACGTTCTTACTGCACACAAAATATAATAGGTGATGACAATGAACACCGCTAAATTGAAGCAATTTATTTCAAATGTATCACACTGTTAACACAAAACTATTATTAAAACAAAAATTATTGCTTCGGCATAATGGCGTAATAAGGATTTTCTGTAGACAAGAGTTCATAAATGTAGTGTCCAAGCGTCTTGACATTTTCATATAAAGATTTTTTAATTACATTACGCCGAATTTAAAATGTTTTATATGTTGATTTATAGAAATTTATTAGGTATTTAATTGAGCTAATAAATTTTGTTTCAGTAGAAAAGTATTAAAGCTGCATCTATGCATAACGTGTCATCGGCTTCCGGGGTGATGCGCTGAAGACCCATGAGCTTTAAGGGAGAGCCATTGAATCTGAAGCGTCCTATCGTTTGAGTCTCGACCGTCACGTATATGCTTCACAAGCTCGATAGTGATGTCGAATTCAGACACACTCTGAAGGATGATTCTAGGGAACTGCTCTTCTAATCGGTAGTTTTCCTTGTTTGTTCCTATCAATACCAGACGAATGCCGGAACAGAACTGTAACAAATGGACAATAGACTTCGCGCAACATTCCTTCCTTAACCTTGTTCCCTCATCTCCCCTTATATTACACACATACACCCATTTATACGTGCTATCACTATACCACCACACATATTGTGAGATCAATTGGGTGTTTAGAGCTTTTCCTTGCCTGGCATGTTGCTCTGCTATTGAAGATACCGGAAGATAAATGTCTCGCAGCCTAACATATAGGTCAGAGTTGGATCTCGCAAATTTTAAAATTTAAACCTTAATTAGAGGTAATCATTTCGTTATCGCAATGCTGGTCGTATGCCCAATAATACCTTTAGCTAATAAACCAACAAACATGTGTAGAATTAAATAATAATCTGATCTTTGTACTTGTCGAAAATCAATAATAAACAAAAAACACACGGTAAACAAACCTCCATTTGATATAAAACGGTACAGAAAATAAACGTGTCACTAATATTAAGTAATTGTTTTTCCTCTGTTCAGACAAATACAATTACTCTCAAGTAAGATAAATATTGTTCTAAGTGGAATAAGAATAGTATTATTTGAAATTAATCTCATAAAAGATGTACAATTTAATACACAATTTATTTAATTGAACATACGCAATTTTCAAATTAACTTAATATTCTAATGCACAAAGACTCTTTTTAAGAAAAGAGACAAAAAATCTTCCTTAAATTCTCCGTTCATTGGACGTCTTAATCTCTTCCGAAGTAAAAAACAACTGACAACGCCAATGATGATCTCCCTTCTCGTACTTTCTTTTCATTAAATTCTTGATTATTTAATTTCGGCACATAAGTTTATTCGATCGCAAGCAATCCCAAACTGGTCATGTGACGGTGATCCAACGTTCTCTAGCGTATGATTTGTAAACATATATGAATAGACAAATTCAAAAATTGTTTCAACACGTTTACACGAAATACGCAGTTTAGCTTTCCTACAATTCATGTAATACATCTAGTGACATAAATAGTTCGAGGTTTTGATCGCATTTCTGGAGCTGAACTAAAAATGTAATTAAAATCTTTTCTATAATTCAATGTTATTCAATAAGCGCTTGTGACCTTACAATCATTTTCATTCGACAGCCTTCATCGCAATTCTTAAGGCGTGCTTGCCACATGGAGGCTTGCCCCCTCCCTGCGAGTGCGTCGGAGATCGTACGAGATCCGCCGCACCTGCGCCTCGTGTGAGTTGAGGGCTGGGCTGGGCGAGGTCGGGCTCCGAGGCGGGTCGGCTGCAGAGAAAGTGGCCGCTGGAGGCGTGCTCTGCGATAGCGGCGACCTTTGGTCCCTGAGAGGCGCTGTAGGGTGACGTCTTGCCGTCCTGCAATCGTTGGAGAAGGCTCAACCGCACGAGACGCGGATGGGGACGCGAATGAAAACGTGTAGTAGAAGAATATGGTGATGGAGCAGAGACGGGCAGGGGGGACAGAGACGGGCATGGGGGACAGAGACGGGCATGGGGGACAGAGACGTACAAGGGGAACAGAGACGTACAAGGGGGACAGAGACGTACAAGGGGGACAGAGACGTACAAGGGGGACAGAGACGTACAAGGGAGACAGAGACGTACAAGGGAGACAGAGATGGGCAATGGGGACAGAGACGGACAGGGAGGGACAGACACGGACAGGGAAGGACAGACACGGTCAGAGGGAACAGTTACGGACAAGGGGGAATCAGGAAAGATGCTCATCGAGTTGTCAAATGGCGAGTCGCAAAAAAGAAATTAGGGACAACAATAGCAATCCAAGAGCGAGATAAGCAGATTACCGGAGGTGGTCGATAAGATAAGGCATCCGATCAATAGAAGAGACGTGAAGAGAGAGGCAATGAAAATTAAGAGAACAGGGAAAGGAACCGGGAGGTAGGGCGGCGAGCGACGAGAAGCAGGAAGTAGCGAGCCGCATCCGGTGAAGGCTAACAGTAAAGGCTAGGCGTGGGAGCAGAGGAAACTGCATAGCACTGAGTTATGGTGGCGGAATAGAAGCACACAAAGGGAGTAGAACCTTCAAGCGGAAATAGCCAACCTCGACGCTGATATGTACGACAATTGAGTAGTAACAACGTGTTAAAATGCGCAAATGACCTGCTAATCATCCAGGAGAGTGAGCGTGTTTACGAAATGCAGTTACAAGAATACTTGTTGAAATACAGACGAAATAAAATCTACTCTACTAACGAGAAAAAACCGTTTGATTTGAAAATTGAAAATATGGAGGTTTTATTAATATTTGTAAGTGCAATTTACTTTTTTCAAAACGTTAACATATTTTACGAACAGAATCCATGTAATATTTGTATCTTTCTTTTATTCCGAATTGCTGTTTTGGGCTCAGAAATTCCCGTAAAATTCTCGATTAATTTGAATGATAGCACAAAAAAACTTACAGCTTCCCATATAGGACACATTTTGGAGTTTTTAAAAAGTTAACTTCTTTAATATCGAACAGTCTTTACAAAGATTTTTACATTGCATGATTTTCTGGAGTGATTGTATTAATTTCTAGTTATTTGATTCTTGGTATTTTTGTTATTTATTGATTGTCATTTAACTATCTCAATTTACAATATTTGGTCACATCGTTTTAGAGATCATGAATAAAGTCTGATTTTAAATGAAAATGTACTCCTAAATACTTTTATGTGCAACATTTCGACCTTTTTTATTCTCATCATAATATTTTAATTATTTTCAATGAATTAATTACAGAATGCATGAGGGGGGAGTGTCGACGGAAATATTCCACCTACCAGGTAGCTTAAAAAAATATCGACACCTTTTTCAATGTAACAGCGTCCTTGGTTTCCCTTCCTAAAATAACTGCATGTTATCTAATCAGTCTCAACCATCAATCACTTAAAAAACGACAAACACAACACTTCGGAATGTGTATTTATGAATGCCGCTAACGCATTTTGGGCGTTGAATGTTTGGACCTCGGTTGCCGAACATTGATTAACTTCGTAACACGTGCCAACCTTTCACCAACGCAGTCCACTGGGCATGGTAAGGCAATCGGACGACCCTGAGATCGAGTAATGGGATGATGAGACGACGGAGTGATGGAAATATGGAGTGATGGGATGATAGAGTGATTGGGTGATGGGCAATTGGACGAAGTGCGTTTCGCAAAGGCAATTGGACCAAAGGCGATTAGACAAATTGGAGTTGAAGGAAAGTTAAATGGAAGAATGGCGATGACACAAAAGGGGATTAGGCAATTGGCTATAGAAAGATTGGAGAAAAAGGGATAGGGAGATCCGTCAACAACCGCAAAATATGAGCCAGCGATCGTCAGGATGGTTGGTTCTGACACCGAGGAGCGTTGTGCCATCACGTCCTCAAAATTGTAAATTGTGTGCGCCGATATCGACGAAAGATTCAGCCACTTGCCGCCTATCGATGAAATTTAGATTTGATAAGTTCTCGGATTATTAATCTATCTCAGAAAATTTGCACGTTTTGCACGGTTGACTTTGAACTCGTAGTATGTAAATTCTTTAAAATTTACTTCATTTGTTAATGGAAAATACACGAGGCAAATTTTTATGTTCAAATATCCTGCAAAAACGTTGAAAAAATAGAAATGAAAGAATACTATTGCTATACGCAATAGTGTAAAGCATTAGAGTGTGCGAGATCGAACTTAGTACGTATATTGCACGTATGTGTGCAAGAGTATATTCATTCGTATGTGTGCAAAGTATTGGTAATCAATATCGCATATCTTCTATTAACTAGTGGTGTTACAGAAAGGCACAGACTTTCCCGTATTAGCTTTCTATTTCCTTGGGTCTGGCCTAGAGGAGGTTGCGATTCGAAATATTACTCCCACATACCTTCTTTACAGAATTGTATTGACTGTCACCTTCGATGCATCTAAGCGGCATGCTGTCGGGCGTTGCTAGCCGTCGCGGGGCGCGACCGAACGGGACGCACGGATTAGGCGGAACCGAGAAGAGTGTACACAAAGACAGAGTAGGAGTGAACAACAATAGGAGAGCAAGCAGCGAGAATAGTAATAGGTGTAGACAGAGCGGGTGGGCCGGAAGACACAGGTAGCGTGGAAAGAGCAAAGACTGGAAGGAGCAACCCAAGTGGGCGGAGCCGTTTAATAAATGATTGTGACGAACAAATGCACCCGTCAAACCCCGGTTACTTCAGTTAGTATCACTATATTATCGCTAACGAGAATCTTCATAAAAAGAAGTAGCAAAATACATCGAAGAAATTTATTATTATTATGCTATATACTTGTGTATATAGTTGCACAATCGATTAAGGTTTACTAAAATGCTTCAAAAAACGCACTTTTAACCAGCAACTGAAGAGATAACGGTTCTGGAGTGCAGTGTAAGAACAAAGGAACCTTACATAAGTGTTTCGAATACATGTACACAAAGAGGAAAACTCACTGTCAAGCGTTAACAAAACTCAAAAGGGAGCGCCCAACCATTCACGAAGAAAACGTCAACACTGGGCGCTTCATTACATAACTTCATGCCAAGGGAAGAGGTAACGGTAGTAGGCTGTTAAGAATAACACAGGGTTTTCTTTACCTAATTTAGCATTGGCACAGAAATACTACGTCGTCAATTTACGAAACAAGTCTTTTCTCGCGCGAATTATGCGACATTGATTACACACATATTTTTGCACAGTTTAATAACGGTAACAAGAAAAAACTATATTATTCTATCGGGGAATTTTATTTCAAAACCCATTAACAATTCTAAATTTTTAATAAAATACATAAGGACTTTCTGAAAGATATTCGATATTAAGAGAAAAATTATTTGTTCAAGTACTCATCATACTTTTAATGTTAATATATTTATGAAATACTCTTTTAGATACGAGATACCATGCATTTCAGCTACCATATACTTTGAAGATAAAGATATAAGTTTGCATATTGACTTACGCCTCACAAATTTTGCCTAATATAACACGCAAGGGAGAGAAAACTTCTTCCAGTCATGACTGAGGTGGACAACCGCTATACCTATCGTATTTTCCTTAACGACGGAGTGAAAATAAGGAAAATTAGGAGAGATCAAGTTAAGATGGGTGTCCGCATACTATGACGATGACGAAGGGAATAAGGAAAACTAATGACTAGCAGTTCAGGGAACAATTAATTGTCGAAGATGCGGCAGGAGAAACATAAAATCTACGTAATGACGTTGAAGGACGACGGAGTATTCGGTGGCGAAATTCGTCAATACGAGACGCGGAAGAAGTAGGCAGAACACGATTATCACTTCACTCTCCCAGGTTTTACAAAGAAATTTGAGATTTCTTGTTATTTCGGTGTCATATTCACGCCAAATTATGAGTATATTATTCAATAAATGAAACAGAAAACACGGTATGAGTTATTTCACGTTTATTTCTTTACAGAAATAGTCTAGATTTATTTTAATCAGAACAAACTTCACTGTGCACTAAAGACATATCCCATTCCAACTGAGAAACTAACTCGTCTCTGTATTTATTTATATTCAGTTGGAAACTAATGGGTATCAAACTATATAAGGGAAGCATTCTGTCAAATCCAAAGTGAAAATAATTTTGAACAAGACATTTGGTAGAAGAAGATATGATCTTTCAGTAATTGAAGAACATATTCAAGGTTTTGGCCTTAAACAATAGTTCTTAAAGAAAAACCTTGTTAAAAAACAAAGTATAATGGTGAAACAGGACTGGGCTTCAAAAACACGTAATCCCAACTTATTAGAGAAACAAATTGATAAGATCAGCAATACAAAGTAATGTACTTCTCTGTTGGGACCTTCTTGTAGAAGGGCAATCCACGCGCCATTAACTTGGGAAAAATAGAGGTGCTAAAACAACACATTTTTTCTCGCCGTGTTTTAACGCAAAAATATTCAAATTTTCAAAAAATTGTTTATGATCTTATTTTAAAATCTATTCTTAAGGAACAGATTTCATTAAGGAAAAATATCTCTACATGATTGTAGTTGTAGGTAGACATCGAAAAAATTTTGAACTTCTGTAATTTTCCAAAAATCAGGGGTTTCAACGAAATTGAGGCCTGTGTCCTCTTAAATGTCCTTCACACTATCCAACAACAAAATTTAATAAAAGACGACGGAGCCATTTTTTTTGAAAATTTTGGAAATGTCCCAGGGACGTCACGTAAATTACCCCCAAAATTAAAATACCCATTTCAAATTCAAGGAGCCACGACATCGTCCAGATCGATTGGGGAATGTCAATTCTGGAGAAAATCGGCTGAAACGACGGAGCCTTTTTTTTTTAATTTTGGAAATGTTCCAGGGACGGTATTGGGGGTAAATTACCCCAATATTAAAATACCTATTTCAAATTCAAGGGGCCACGACATCTTCCAGATGGATTGGGGTTTAGTCGCTAGCGTTGTTCACATACGGACAGAGAGACTTGCCATCATTCTATTTTTCGATATCAAGGATCCACAAAACATAGATTCTAGCTACACCACGTGTTAAAGGTCCTCTACTCCCTGTCGAGAAAGTAAAAGTAAAGCGGAAAGAGGAAGCGCCTACAACTGCTTCGCACGCATGATCGAGACCACGCCCCGGGGACCCCCTGCGCGAAGGCCGGCACAAAGGTGCCTCGTCCGACGGCCACCTTTGTCGTCCGGAGGAGCCTTGGGTCCGAAGTGGACTTTCACCGGTGCAGCCCTGCGCGCGCGCGGCGGCCCCGATGTAAATCGGACCATCGAGAGCCTCGACTCGCGGAAGTCTCTACTCTCGCCGCGATTTACGACTTTTGACTTCGGCGAAGGCGCTGGAGGTGAAGGAGACGGCCGATACTGCTGGGAGTAAAGACAAGGAAAACCCAGAGCACAATTGTGCACCTGAATGACTCCTTTTTTTAAAGTACAGGCGTCGTTAATCGCCAGGAAGCAGGTCATAAAATTACAAGAAAGACGTCCTTCAAGGCATGGGTGATACTTGAACGGACTAAACATTTTCGGACTGCAGGATCTAACATCTTCGTGACTGCAAGCCAACACTTTATTGCCGAAAAATGTATTCGGACGGAAATTATATCTCAAAGGACAGTAATAAATAACACAGAGGGCTTAGAAGGCGAGTTGTGTCTATGATGACATCCTAGAAAAACAACAACATCAGCGAATCAAAACGTGATGTCAGACGACAGACGCGAGAGACTTCAATGCACCAATAGAAAACGAGCGCAGCATCGGTTTTCTTTCCTGAATACTGTATCGGCTAGACAGGCTTAGCTGAAAATGCTTTGATGCAATTGAAATAAAAAATTGCGTTTATGAAAAGTATACAAGATCGTAATGGATAGGACTTAAAATATACTACCAAAGAAAACAGAAAAACGCGATGACAATACAATTTTGTCGCCTTCAAATGATTAAAACATCGTCTAAAACTCGCTACAGAGGAGAGTTAACAACGGTGTAGTGATCACATTAAATTAAAAACTGGATCCTCCTTACCTAGGAATTTACTAGTTACAACAAAAAAATTGTTTTGTATGCATTATGCAAAAAAATTACAAGTGAATAAAGTGATTAAAGCTTAAAGTAATATAATTCAGGCACGTAAATAAAAAGGAAGCAACACTTTGTATAAATGGAAGGAAAGTAGGCAAAATCTTGCAGAAATCGAGTAATAACGAAAATGACTATCATTGAAGCCCAACGCTATGGAGAAAAAAACGGACGAATAAACGGCAGAATTACTTTTACTCGATCTTGAATTGCGAGAAGGAAAAACAATAGTCGCATTACGGAACCAGAAACACAACGACCGTCGCGTTTTGAGAAAATGACGACGTTAATGATAGTGATGGCGATGATAAGCCGAGTAATGAGCATGCTGAGTTAGGCTATTGAGTGAGAGACGCTAAAAAACCCACGGAAACCTAATGCGGAATACACTCTCGGAACGTACACTGAATACACTGGTTACCAGCTGTGAGACTGGTTGGATCCTCGACGAGCGAGTACCACTAACGAGGCGCACAATTTGGCGGTAGTGAGGTAGTTTGTCATTGCTTTTCTCGCCTCAGCCAGAAAGGATCAAAGAAGCAACAGTCCGCGTAAACCGTGCATATCACGGTTGACATTACTCGAGACCACCCACAGCTTCATCTGCTTTCCTACTCCACCAGCCTCCGGGACTGCATTTATGCGGAAGTCACACATTTCTCTTGGTACCTGGGTACCTGTGGGAATCAAACACAAATTCTTTGGCACGGAAAGCAAGCACGCTAACCATAACCAATCTGAACCTCGTAATCCACATCACTTATCACACGTTCCACACGATTTGAACCTCGGTGCCTAGGGCAGGATCGTGTCTGATGCTCTCCGGCGTATTTACCTTCAAGCAAAATAAGCAGTTACTTAGGGCCCCTCCATCCCATCCTTGGGAGACCCCGCGCTCCGGAACAAAATTTAGAAAAATAATCGGAAAAAAAGGTATGAAATATGTTTGTATCTTTGAAATAATTTAATATAACAATGTAGGCTTTCACGGCCAGAGTTATAGTTGACGTTTTCTTCCGGACTTCAGTCATCGGCGAACAATCAAAGTGGATTCTTCGTCAGAGACCACATCGCCACTGAGGATGTCCGTCGCAGTTGTGGACGAAACATTTGGAAGTATGTTTTCCAATAGACCACGGCCCCCTAGCCCGGAAGAAAACGTCGGCTTTAAAATAATTTTTGATCAAATATCTGCTGTACTAAAAAGTTATAACATAATCAGTACTTTTTTACTAAATCGGAGGATTTTTTTTTTTCGGAAGAATCCCAGTAGTACTTACATTCGACCCTGGGAGGTGAGACCAGCGCAGCGAGTGGGAACAATGGGCGCGAGCCGGCGCAAAGCGCACGTCAAGTTGGCGGTAGCGCGTCTCAGTGCGGCCGGCAGTGAAAGCGAACGGCGCGGCGCGGCGCGGCGCGGCGGCGGCAGCCGCGTGATACGGCCTCTTGTTGCACAAGTCTTCCATAAAACCAAGGGGGTGGCGGAGCGTGCGCGAAGGGGGTGGGAGTTGGGATGGGGTGGGGTGGGAGTTGGGATGGGATAGGGTGGGGTGGGAGTTGGGATGGGATAGGGTGGGGTGGGGTGGGAGTTGGGATGGGATGGGATGGGGTGGGGTGGGGTGGGAGTTGGGATGGGATAGGGTGGGGTGGGGTGGGAGTTGGGATGGGATGGGATGGGATGGGGTGGGAGTTGGATGGGATAGGATGGGATAGGATGGGGTGGGGTGGGAGTTGGGATGGGATGGGGTGGGGTGGGGTGGGGAGGGGTGTTGTGTTCGAAGTACGCGCGCCAGGGCCCACGCGCCGGGCCGCGTGAGTCCTTGGGGGTGCAAGGTCCTCGCGCTCAAGGTCTGAGATCAGGCGCACACACATCCGCGCGGTACATTATTACAGTAGTGCATTAGGTTACAGGTATATTAATTCAGTACAGTAGTTCTGAAGAACTTTTCGGCAAGGGTAGCGCAAATGTTTTGCAATATTTTAGGACCACTTTGCGTCGCCATCGTATGAGAACTTGATACACGAAATTGATAGATGGGCCGTGAAGTACAAAATGCAATTATATCCCCCTAAGACAGCAGCGAAAATAGTATTTTTCAGGCCATATACTCCCCCAACCAATAACAATAAACAAAATAGAGATAAAATGTTACCCTCCCAATAAACCAGTTAACTACTTAGGACCGTATCTAAAATGTAAAGCTGCGTCGTCGCGTTGCACCTGCGCCTGTTTTGCCCCTACCATAATCTGTGCACTTCTACTTTTTCGTCTTCTATTTCTCTAATGCAGGACTGAGGGGTAATTCTACATCCAGCAGCGCCACACTCCCGGGATTTTGTGTCGGCGATTTCTTACAAATGGTACAAAACATTCAATCTTAACAGTATGTAAAGGCAATATATATATATATATATATATATATATATATATATATATATATATATACCCACGATAAGTCAGATATACCCATGATAAGATTCAAGGTATAGTATTTTATTCAATTTTTTCATGCCTCTTCTCGCAAATTTGTCTCGTTTCGAAAGATGTGTATTTCTTATCTTCTACCAATTCAGGATGGTTTACACACGATCTGTAACTTCGTAAAATCCAAAATGCGTTGAAATAAAAAGAAATTCTCTTCGCGAATATAGTGACCACAGCACCTTTTTGGCCAAACGCTTAGCACACTTTCTCGAATGAACTTCTCCTTCCCCTCCCCTCTCCTGCTTCTGTTTCTTCCCTCCCCCTTGGTCACACGCATCTCACAATCAGCTCTATTCAACGCCCGTCGATCCCTTGAGAGCTCTCTCACACATTTTGCATTCTCGGCTTCAAGCTCCGCAGCTCTCCGCGATTAAGATCCGCACAATTAAGGTGGATGCTGATGATCTATGGTCAGTGCGGCCAGGTATGCTGCCCGCAGGCTGCAACTTCGCGAGCGTTCATGGCATTTTGTAACATTGCGGAGAAAGCCAGAAGGGGCAGCAGACCCGCTGCCACAACCGCCGCCGCCGCCGCGTAGAGCTCGCGCGGTAAACATTGGCGTACGGTTGCGGCAGCACCAGCAGTAGCGACTGCCCATGCGTTTCGCAAGGAGAATCGCGGCTCGTGCGGTCATGGCTGCGTTTGAAGCTGCTGGCTCAGGACGACAGGACGAGATCAGTGGCGTAGCGTGGGTGTCAGCCGGCAGGGGCGGAGGAAAATTCAGTACATTACTGCACTGAATTTTCCTCCGCCCCTGGTGGCTAAAGAACTTTTCGGCTAGAACAAACATTATTATTGTGTGTTGTGTAGGGTACAAATAAAAAAGTCATGTGAATACGTTTTACAATATGACAATCACATGCTTTCAAACATAATAATCATACATTCATTTACAGAAGTCGTCACAGAACAAGTAATGAAAGATTCCGTGCTCATTTCAATCGGTCCGTATATTAGATGCGAGAAAAATATCAAATGAAATGGTTCAAAGATTTATACGATATAATAATAATAATAATAATAATAATAATAAAAATAATAATAATAATTATTATTATTGTTGTTGTTGTTGATTGGATTTTTTGGTGCCCCCTGTGTCTCCGGGGGCCGACCGCCCCTAACGCCCCGCTACGCTATGCCCCAGGATGAGGTGAAAGATGGGAAAGAGGATCGTAATTCTAAGTTTGATGTAGAAATATGTAATTGATCTTTGTCTTTTCTGTGACCTTTAAGCAGAGCAGAAGGCTCTGGTCAATTGAAGCAGCTGGATAAGGCGTTACTGCGCACAAGAGTCGCAACAGATATTGAGAGAACACCGCAACAATAGGCCCTTGTACTTCCCTTTCTGGAAATTTACAATAGTTCCTCCGGGAATTGCTACGAATATTCCTGCTTGCAGGATAATTTTTCGTGTTTACAATATAATCCGTATATGCAACATAAAAGGCAACAATATTGCTTATTTGGTTTATAATGCAATTTCTCGCAGTATTACGCTTCTTCTTATACCAAGACCGTGCTTCCGAAATTAAACCACTCTTATGAAATACTTATTTGGTCTAAAATTAGATTAGCGATTTAGGATGTTATTCTGAAGTATACCTTTAACTAATATTAATTTTGATAAGTCGTAAAATCCAATTTACTTTTATATTTAAAACACACTGAATTCTAAGGATAGAGAGGACGTTACTGATACTCTCAAGATAAGACCATACGGACAAAATTAGTCTCCTCATTAGAGATGTACTTCACTTTTATAACATCATTAACATCGCACACGTAGGATCCCATTCGAATCTTGAAAACTACTTCATTACTCTGGGAATGTGAGTACTTATGTGTCATTTTATAGTTTATTCTATTGTCCTTTAATGTTCTGAGATACAGACGTCAGCAAATGTAAAGAAATCCTTACGTAGTTCTTTTTCCGTTGAATAACCCATCTCTCCACCATCATCTTCAAGGAAAAAAAACAGTTATAATAGGCAAGACGTCTAGCATTTATTGCTAGAAAACAAGATGTGACGTCATGGGTGGTGGGAATGGGAGAAGTGGAGGAGGTCGGAGTGATGTGAGGTGGTGTGGAATGACAAGAAGCAGAGTGAAGTCATATGGAGAGGAGTGGAGTGATATGGGTGATATGTAAAGCCAAGGAGCTAAGTCGAATAATATGGGGCGGTGTGGAATGACAAGAAAGGGAATTTTCATTTAAAAACTCTGTATATTACATTTTTTCATATTTATGAAATAAAATAAAATTTTGTTTAAAGGCTCCTATCTAGCAGAGGCCCTTATCGAGCAGAAGCCTCAGTCTACTTA
This sequence comes from Acheta domesticus, assembly GCA_031308135.1. Classification (NCBI taxonomy): domain Eukaryota; kingdom Metazoa; phylum Arthropoda; class Insecta; order Orthoptera; family Gryllidae; genus Acheta; species Acheta domesticus. The sequence goes on along the minus strand of JAHLJT010009419.1, from coordinate 178,807,408 downwards.
CGCATCGTTATATTCTGATCCAGATTACGCTCAGAATATTCTGTTTCACCTATTCCACATCCCTAATCAGCTTAATTGGAAAGTAACAGAAAATATAGACATTTGTGATAGCATTTTTTGAACTATGGTCGTTGCAAATTCAATTTTCTATTAAATAAATTCGTTAATTTTTATATTAGATGATTGTCGATATTGGTAAAAGTTAAATCATTTATTGAAAATTGTATCGTAATATTGAAAAGTGATAAATAATAATTAACATTCATATACATACTCGAACACATTTTCGTCGATAAATTCCTTCACGAAGCAGTAGATTTTTCAATTACTCTAAAATCTTTCATATTTGCACATCAGTTGACATTAAGTCATTTTCATTCTGCACAGTAAATATTTTAGTTATTAATTTTCCTCCACCGTTCCTTTGCAATTTAATTCAGTTTCCCAAATATCTGTCATGCCATTTTGGAATCGGGTGAAAAATAAATGTACATTACTAGGTAATGAGTATTTCACCACTAATAAAGAAAGAAAATACTATTAGGATGTAAAGAAAGCATGTATTTTTTCAAGGTACTGACTTTTCCACTTTTACAAAACAAATGAATATAAGATGTTAACAGTCACCTCTATATAGTCAGAGTAAAATAAATATCTCTGATATTAAGCGTAATGTAATGTATTACGAGTATTCCCTAATTGCAGGAAATAATAACTTATATTACGTAATCCGGCACTTCATACACGTCTGGATAGCGCATGCACTCTCATTAGTTTCACAGTCTGGAAGTCGGGCAAAATCTTTAGTAAAAATCTTTTGTTGTCTTTTATTAAAATAAAAGACACTGTTTCTAATTTAATTTTCACAACTACACAAATTAATCAAAACGTACGGTTTCCACAAATTGTTATTCAAGGGGACTTTTACCTTTCATTATCTCACGAAATCAGCACAAACCCATATTAAAAAGTAAGCATACACAAAACAAACAATTTCAAATTGCACAAAAAAATCAAGTACTTATTCTTCCTTATTCTACCCAACCATTTAAAACAAATATTTGAGCTCCACCCCGACGTAATATTATATCGTCAGTACCATGAGCACCCGCAATTGACGACATCAAACCTGATAATCCTGATTTTCAGGGTAATTTCTTACCACTCGCGCACATAAAAGCAAGTGAGACCATCGGTCGAACGATACTGTCGTAAAGAGATCGTCCTACTTCTGAAAAATAAAAAGATTCAGCAATTAACGGAACAGTCATACATCAGGACTTTGCTCTCAGCACGTACGCGTGAACTTACAAACGATCTCCAGAAGTTGGACGTATCTACGCCATCGAAAGTGGACGCGCTGGTTACGGTGCGTTCAACTTACCGCAGCTCTTGCGAGACTACAAACTAGATGCCATTGACTAATTATGAACCCATGCAAATTTAGGGATTACCAGAAGCGATCAGTTAATAAAATCTAAAAATGACTTTTTTCGATTTTACACTTATTTCAAAACAACATACTTGCCACCGATTTATGCGTTACGTAACGTAATGAATGACAAAAAGTTTGGGTTATGCAGCTGTCATTCAAACTAGAAAATCTACAATTACAAAAATATGAGGTAACGAAACCAAACAGATGTAGGATATATTTAAAAACTCTAATAAATAGCTATTAAATAGCCAATCTTTTTATATCGTTAACAAAGAATGACATATCCAACTTTCTTCCAAAACCTGATATCATAATTCTTGTAAAAAATGAATTCTAGGAATTCATTCTACTTAATACCTCTATTAAACTTACTTTCATGTCAAATTAAGGTTATTTAAATAAATAAAACGGCTCATGTTTCATTACTTGCATTTTGAAAAACACCAGTATGAGTACGTATGATTACATTTGCTATAAACGTAGGAAAGTCAAACAATGTTGTTCTATTTGCTTTTTCTTGTCAGGGCATTAGAGAACCAGTGCATTAAAGACGAATTCATTTTTTATTATTGTTTCATTACACTGAGTTTGACATTTGATTTTTTATGATATACTGTATTTTCTCTTTCTTCAACATTTTCCAGAAATGACTTCATTATTTGGACTGATTTTATTGAAGAACGGAAGCTATCGGGTGTTTTGGACTACACATCACGAAAGAATCACATATTCAAGGTCTATTTGGATCTGTAGACGCACTGAAATCTCAAAACGTATCCCCAAAACATCTTCATTCTCATAAAACTGATGCATGCACCTTTTGACGGTTCAATGCAACAAAGCGTAACTTTTCGGTTTCGGACAGAACACGAAACCGCGCAGGCAGCTTTCGGCTCCACGCGAACGGTCATTGCAGGTCGCAGTGACGCAAAACGCGAGCACAGCCGCATTGCGCAAGAGGCACCGAGCAGAACTTGAGCAAGGGACCCATAAAGCTATCCGGAGGAGAACTGCCGCACCGTTTCGGCTGTCCCCTGCGCCGACTACATATGCGTGTTTCCGCCCCACTCCCCGCCACCCGCCGCCGCCACTTTTACCGCCACCGTTGCCCCCGCAATCAAGTCTGACACCGATGTCGTCGCCCTCGGTTGGGCCTCCACAATTTCATTCAGAAAACGCTTCATGCACACATGCAAATTCGAGAGCTCTTGGTACTGTTTTCCAATATTCAATGCGCACGAGTCTCGACATAATAACTTCCCTTCGATCAATGCTATAATATTTTTGCGAGAAGTTGTAAAACAAATTATAGAAATGCTTATTTTTAAACGTTTGTTACACAATATAATGATTGGTGATTTTTCCAAAATAATGCAAGATCATAAAATGACTGATGATTGATGCACTATGATTGTTATTTGGGTCAACAGTATCATGAAAACACTAGTGTCGGAACGATCGAAATCGGAACATTTGTGTAGATTTCCTGACAATGAATGTGTTTATAATTGAAGAGGAAGTTTATATGGCTCTTCGAGCGAGTATCACCCTTCCGCAAAATTCATGGAATGAATTATGTGTTAATATAACATGAAACGACTTGAGAGTTGGATGGTCTATCCAGTACATCATTTCTAACGCCATCTTTTTCATCAACAAGCTGTCATCAAAGCAATAGTCATACATTACCACAACAATCTTTCTATCACCATCACAACCATCACCATTTACGCTACCTCGCCGTCGTCGTCGTCCGTTGCCAGTCGATGTCGTCGTCATAGTCGTCGTCGTCGTCATCATCGTCATCGTCTTCGTCATCGTCATCGTCGTCGTCGTCATCGTCATCGTCGTCATCCAGCATTTCACGCTCCTGTGCCCACTGTTCGCGCTTCGCCGCACGCAGTGGTTGTGCGTTATCCCTCGCATATGTTTTCAGGAATTACAGTCAACCGGGCGCGTGTTGAAAGAGGATGTCGCTGCGAGGCATATTGATTCAAAAGAGGTGAACCTGCATTTGACAGCTTTCACCTGCATGTAGAACAACGTTCGTGTTTCGCGCTCATTTCACGGTTCGAGTACCGCTCAGGATGTACTACTGGTATATACCTCGAGAAATACTGCGTCACGTTTAAATCCGTCAAGAACTTTATACGCTTCGAGTTCTTGTTGGTTAGAACTTTACACAGAATTTAAATGAGACTTACAAAATTGTTGCAATAAATGTGCTCGTTAATGTAAATAGTTTACTAATTTTACTAGCCTCGCGACAATTAACATGTCACATATTCCACTTTTTACAAGAGTTAGAAGATAAAATCTCCCAGACACAATATGGGATCTGAAATGTTATCCAATATTCTTCCTCGTTCTAAGTACGTTCTAAGTGGACATAAATTATCTTCAAAAGGTTTATTAAGAGAGTTGAGAAGGGAATGTTTGTAGCTGTTTTCTCTTTTGGTGAAACATTTCTCGTTTTCAAGAGCGCAAGTCGTTTAGTTCCGCCTTCAATGAAACATCTAATGAATCTTCTCCTCCCTTGCTTGTGATGTAACGAATCTTCAAGAGATCGTGCTTTGAAGACAAATATTTATATTTACGTCAATACAAACAAGAATATTACTTCAGGTTGTTCTCAACCGGTCAAGTTTCGAAATTCCCTTACATTAAAGCCAGGTACTGAACACGCGCAAAATTCTTGAATTTGTAGAAACTTTCTGCAATTTTTGTCCTCGATTCAATGTAATTTTCCTTAAGGAGCTTCCATAACATGCTGACGGACATTCCTCTTCCTCTTGTGCTTCACACTTGTCCACTTAAAAAAATTCCAATTTACTCATACACACTTCTGAATCAAATCATTGCATTGAAAGCCCCCCTTTCATTTCTGATTAAATAAATCTAATGATTACACTTTTTCTCCCGTATGTGAAAACGTCCTTCACCGTTGGACTTTACGTAGTTACATCAGCGTGAAAAAAAGCACGATTAATATCGAACTTTGATTACGCGTTCACACAATTACCAATTCTAAGTATGTATAAACATTAGGCAGTTATAAATCCACAAGCGTGATAAGGAAAGCACAGATAATTTTCTTCTTCCTGCCACTAGGCATAGCTAGGGGAAGTTTTGGGGCTAAATACTCTCGCGAAAAAGAAAAAAAACTTCACAATTCAAGAACGTGACCAGCTACTTCAATGTTACGACCCAACAGTACACGGACCCTGCTCAATGAATGTGCTACTAAATGGTGTTCTCGTCCACAGATCCTAGAGTGAACGACTGGCCGCTTATGGACAGCCCGGTGCCCACGCTTGTCATGGTCACCGTGTACCTGTACATTGTGGTGCTGCTGGGGCCGAAACTGATGGCGAACAGGAAACCCTTCCAGCTGCGCAACATACTCGTCGTGTACAACGCCATGCAAGTGGTCTTCAGCCTCATCATGCTGTGGGAAGTAAGGCGCCTTCAACTGATTTTCAGCGCGCGAACTCTTAACTTAATCTTTTCTCTCGGGGGAGGTTCTCTTAATCACTCCTCACGAATGTTGAGTCTTTGGCGGTGGAAACTGGTATTTGCGTTAACGTAAGAGTTTCTCAAACTTTTCACTTCTGATGATGATGCCTCGTTATTTTTGTCTCTTTATCCTAAACGGAATAACATAAAACTTATTCTAAAGAATAAAAATAAATGCTTGTAATTAAACTACATTCGCATACTGTGAGAAAATTTTATTCCAACATTATTTTCAAGAATATAAAGTAACTGGAAGAAGAGAGAAAAAACTTTCATTCAGAGAGACGAAGTAAAAGTGTTCGAAAAGGGAAAGAAATGTTTTTATGCAACAGAAAACATGCATACTTTTTGAAAGGTATGCATTATGATTGTAAAGAGTTTTCCATTACAATATCATTAAAATATCATTAAAACTCTCTGTACAAAGCCTGAAATTTAACGAAAAGTTGCAATTTTTTGCTCTGTTCGATTTTAAACCAGTTTCCTACCATTATTATTATTATTATTATTATTATTATTATTATTATTATTATTATTATTATTATTATTAATCTTTGCGAATTAATTCCAGAAGTAATGTCCCTTTGCTCATGCACACAGTTCCAGTAATACCTCTCTCTCTTACGTATTACGATAAAATCTTTTGAGAATACCCAATCAAGAGAATGCAATGCAAGTATTTGCCTTGGTTTTGACACCTTACAATCAAAATAAAAACACATTAAGAAAATGTTTTCGTCACTAAAATACTAAATTCATAACCTCAAATACTTAATGAATATTTATCTAAAATACGTAATTTAAATCATTCACATTCCAACACTTTTACTCTCATACCAAGTTGTTTCGATTTACTTGTAAAACAATCTATCTTCCCTTCAATTAAACAATTTTCATGAACTATTCAGGCACTCCAAGGTCGTAATAGAAGATTCTTCTTCTCCGATCAAATGCGCAATCTCGTTTTCTCTTTTCGTCCTCCTCTATCTCTCTTCTCCTCCCTCTTTTTGACTTCGCCTCCTTAAGTCTCTCCCTCCATGTTAGGTGGACCACTGAAGAATAGATTGCGATATACGAATGTTTCATAACGCCAAATTATCGAAAGGTTACGACTGTAGACAGAAAGCTATTATTACAAGAGATATAGATGGTTACCATAACGTTATAAATCAATCGTACAGAGAATTGATTTCTCTATTCGATTCACCTATCATACGAACAAAAACATCGCGCTCCCTCTAAAGTTGTGTATTGCCTTTATTAAACTTGTTCCACTTCAAAAACGAAGTTATTTTCCATTTCGTTAGTGCAATTGCTCAAAATATTAACTAGCGTTTTGCTCGAGTTTCAAATAATAAAATAATTATCTATACAATTTCCATTATTCACACTCAGTTTGTTGCGTGAGTGAGTGTTATATGACCAGGCTACATTGGTTGATGACCGTCGTTAACAGCATTCTCGAAGAAATTTAAAAGTATGATCTTTTAAAAACTCAACACATAAAATTTAACTAAAAATTAGAAAGACGTAAAATAAATGCTATCCAATAAGACATCTAATAATATTAATGAGAACAATCAAAATAATTTAAATATATTTTTCATAATAATTATTAATTTAATAGAACCGTTTCTTCCCAATAGGAATAGACCTTTTACGACATTTCTAAATCAATCATAGTTGAGTTCCAAAATAAGTTCATAAGAAAGACCCTCCAGGCACCTTGGTTTTTTCCAAATTCCCAAATTCATCGCGAGCTAAATATATTGCCATTAAAGAAACACATGAACAAAATAGCTGACCATTTCCTTCAAAATCTTTACTCTTCCCCCTGTTCCACAATATTTAATCTGGGCCGCCTTGCTTCATGGCCCCTTATTAAATCAAGATTCCCCAAGGATAGACTGAGACCACCGTAACTTCTGTTTCTACATCTTTCCTAGCACTACCTAAATTTCAATGTAACACCTCAAACCTGACCCTTGAAGCCTGAATCAAATCATCGAACGTTAGACCATGTTTTCACGAGTAGGAATGAATACTCATTTGCTCTGGATGGCCATATCCAAAACGTTATAATATAAAATGAACTGTTGTCAAACCTCTCGAGAGACAGAAATGTCAAACGAGAAGAAATACATTTAAAAAATCACTCATAGATTACTTGTGCTTCGCAGATTAAATCGCGCACTAACGGAATTATACTATTTCAAGAAGTGTCACTTATTAAGATTTCCATCTCTGTCTCAGTGAGTAATGGCAGCTCCGCGCCACAGAAAGAACGATCCGGGCGGCATTGGGGATTAGGACGAGGCTAGCTCCAGGGAGTGGTCCAGGGCCAACCGCAGATAAACACGAGACAGCTGTGTTATTTATCAGCTACATAGCTCTACCTGTTGCAATTAATGAGACTAATTCAAGAATGACATGAAAACAAAGTTTTCGCTCTCGTGTAACACATTCACGACAATAACACACTATTTCTCGCATTCAATTCATCTGATTCGCACCTCTAATACCAAATAAACAAATAATGAGGACACACTAGTAATAAACACTCCCATATCTCTATATTAGTAATGGTAGGACTCACCAACACTATAAACTACTCGGATTTTCAATTAACTCCTTGGAGGGAGGAATAAGCACACAGCACACTTCCAAATTTGGTTAGCCATTTTACTGTTGTACTATAAGAATTGCGTAGTACACAAATTATGAAAAAAGTTTTCTTTCTTTACGCACTTGTTCGTTTAAGTTGCAACTGAGCGAGGCGTGCACTCAACCTACTGTGATTTAAGGATTGAAATGACTACTCTAAAACACCGTGACAATTCTTAAGTGAATAGAAGTGTAGACAGCTTAAGTGAATAGATGTGTGAATAGTTGTATTTACGGCTGATTCATAAAAGCCACATGGTATAAGAAACAAAGAAGCCGTACTATGAAATGGAGATATCATATCTGGATTATAGCGACGTGCAAGGGAAGACCTTACGTACTTTATTTATGACAGATACTGATATAACTAATCTATTAGTACTGAATTCTTGAAAATATTACTTCGTTAGTATTCGCCTAATTGATTTTCAAATACATTTCTGCAGCCTACATCACTTTCACGATATTGAAAACAGATTATTTTGCACTTTAATTATTAACACCCGTCGATTGAATCAAAGGTTACGAGGGCGGGAAGAAAGTTGCGAATACGTGGAAGAAAATATGAAACTCCATTATAAGCGCTGCCTCAAGTTTTACAAAAAAAAAAGAGACTGATTTCAAAGATGATCACGAAGCCGAATTCATTAACATCAAATTCATTTCATATAATTAATTTGGCAGACGTCATTCAGTACAATCATTAGAGATCTCAAAAATTGAAAGAGACAAGGCTGTGTAAAACAATATCTTGTGCGTAAACTCGAGCAACTTCGAATTTCTGTTATTTAAATATGAAAATACTTCCCGAACACCTCGATATCTAGAACAATTGAGGACACGCATTCATCGTCTCAAGCAACGCATGACTCCAGAGTTATTCAACGATTCACACCTGCCGAAAGCAACGGGATTATCCTTCTCATCCTCGTTCATCATCCTTAATTCGCTGCTCATTCACCGGCAACGGACATCTTTCGGCGTTGAAAGCGAGCGCGCACAAGAAAGCGTGAAGATGACGGTGGCGGCGGCGGGTTCCTCGCGGGGAGCGTGCGCGGCAGGCCGGTCGGCCGGCCACGCGCAAGTCCACGGCCAGTGGCCGCCCCCGCGCCCCGCTTCCGGTTCCGACGCTTTCGCCGGCCAAGGTCTCACCAAGGCTGTGACGCAACACGCCAAGGACACCGGCCCGCCCGGCAGCCCGCGCCGCGCCGCGCCGCGCAGCGAAGCCACGGCTGCGGAGCCACGGCTGCAGAGCCACGGCTGTGGAGCCACGGCTGCAGAGCCACGGCTGCAGAGCCACGGCTGCAGAGCCACGGCTGCAGAGCCACGGCTGCCGAGCCACGGCTGCCGAGCCACGGCTGCCGAGCCACGGCTGCGGAGCTACGGCTGCGGAGCCACGGCTGCGGAGCCACGGCTGCGGAGCCACGGCTGCGGAGCCACGGCTGCGGAGCCACGGCTGCGGAGCCACGGCTGCGGAGCCACGGCTGCGGAGCCACGGCTGCGGAGCCACGGCTGCGGAGCCACGGCTGCGGAGCCACGGCTGCGGAGCCACGGCTGCGGAGCCACGGCTGCATCCTGGGGCTTTCCCAGCTTCAAAGAATGCAGATTTCGGCTATTCGCGTCCGGTACCCACAATGGCCCTCATGGCGACATATTAACCTTTACACTAGACATATATGCGGCCTCCTCGGTCTGTGGTCAGCAGACTCACAAGGTCTTCCGCGAGAACACACACACATGAAAGACAAGCGACAAACAACCATGCCCTCGGCGGGATTCGAACCTGCGACCCTTCGGACGGAGGCGCTGAGTCGGCGCACGCTCTAGCTACCACTGGCGGATCCAGGGGGGCGTGGGAGCCATACCCCTCCAAAAGCCTATAGTTTTCGTTTAACTTCCTTCATTTGGTAAAATTGATTTAATATTTATGTTCGAAATATGTAATTATTTAAACAATAATATTGTATAGTATATCTACAATACATAAATACTATACAATATAATAACAAATATTGTTATTTTTTAACAAAAATCTACGATGCACCCCCTTCACTCACACACACACACACATACACACACACACACACACACACACACACAAATGGTCGGCTGGATCCGCCCCTGCTAGCCACCGCGACCATCCAGGTCGACCCCGCTTCATCCTATTGCCCGATTTAAATATAGTGATACCCAAGGACAGGAGCTGGGAGGAGACGCGGATACTCTCATGCAATCGGCATCGGTAGAGGTGGCTCAGGGCATCAACTGATGTCACTGCAGTGCCTCTGACCGGGAGGTCCTAGGGTTCAAGACCCAACGGTGGCAGGATTTTCGACTCTGGCTTGTCAGCTAGATCGAATTTAGCCTCTACTTGGGGAAGAATTCTAGCGGCAGGCCACTCCGGTCAGTAACTTTTCCTGGTTTTTTCGATCAACAACAGGCGAATGCCGGAGCAGTACCCCAACAAACGGGCCACGGTCCGCACGTGATCTAACCTTCCTCTTCCTTGCCCTACCCTCACCCTTTTTTACACACACTTTCACTCACATGCACAACACTAACACACATGTCGGGGGATTAGTTGGACGTTGTTCAGACTGGGGTGGTGTCCCGCTGGTGGGAGATACCTCGTTGAGGAAAATCTCCGAGCCGACATAGGTCGGTGCCGGATTTCGCCGGCCAGCGGGGGAAGATCACAGCAAGCTTCCGCGATAAAAAACATACACTACATTTATAGGACTAAAGACCTTGGCTGTTGACACGCCCGGATTCACTAATCAATCCAATCGGCAGCATCGCTAAGTGCACCGTCACCGTTTCGCTCCTCCCTCATGTGAGACGACGGGTTTGATTTTTCTCAAACTATGCCAAAAGTCACTCACCGTTTTAAAATGGCCTCTAAAAATGGTCGTTTTCTTATGGCCATGCCTGCAGGCTACTTTCTCTGTTGCTGCTATTAACACGCTTGCTAGCCGTGTTAAATTTTCGCCATCATGGTCACTTTAACTTCGTATACTCAATCCCAGACTCTCCATATTACTTCATTTTAATAGAGTTCTGTGCGGACTCAATATATTTGACGTCTTCGTCTTCCGCAAGTTTGAGAATCATTCTTTTGTGAATGGCCGATGTGTCTACGAGTTGCTCCCGTGACGCGCTAAGATCGTTCCCAACGAGCTCTCCTGTCTTTCTCGACGCACTCTTCACTTCCTTCCGTCTTAATTTCAATGCCCGTAAATGACAACCGTTACCGCACACATCCTTCCATACCGTTTGCTTCGCCCAAAGACCCCACTCACTCTACGGTAGCCCCAAGCTACAAAACCTGGTGGTTTGCGAAGACAGTGTAAAAAAGTAGTTACGGTAACATCCTCTCCACCAATGTTTCCTCGTCAGACCTTGACTCACCCAAGGACAAGGTTGGAGATCGCACAGTTACGTAGATACGGCATTCCTGGTAAACATTAAAAAAAACGATAAACAGGATGGAAATATACAAATATGGTGTATGTACGCACATTTAATTTGTATGTACAGAGTGTCCGAGGAGGAAACGTCGAAATTTCGAAAATAAGCTCTTAAGACAATTCCAAGCATATTTCGTCTAATAAACTATGTGGATATTTCGAATGGTTGAATGGCAATCAGCACTCAAAAGTTGGTTTGGAAAAATGATTTCTAGGCAAAAATTTGCATTACGGAAGCATAGAAACACTCCAGTAATAAGTAAATTGTTTATTATTTACAAAAGAAGTGATTATATTTGCTCAGATAGAAAAATTAAGCCAGAAATAAAAAAGGAGTCGAATTGTTTAAATTGGGTGCTTTTTTTATTTCTGGCTTAATTTTTCTTTCTGAACAAATATATTAATTTCTTTTGTAAATAATAAACAATTTACATGTTTCTGAAGTGTTTCTGTGCTTCTACAATGCAAATTTTTGCATAGAAATCTTTTTTTAAACCAACTTTTGAGTGCTGATTGCGACTCAAACCATTCGAAACATCCACGTAATTTATTAGACAAAATACGCTTAGAATTGTCTTAAGAGCTTATTTTCGAAGTTTCGACGTTTCCTCCCCTGACACCCTATATATGCTGCCTGTTAACTAGAGAGAAGACAGACTAATACATTTACAAAATCTAAGAAAATGAAATGCCGTGAAGTGAAAAAGCGCGCTGATTCGAAGGATCTTATTATCGAATCCCATTTCGTACATGGATATTGCAGTGCGTCAGTTTTGGGAATGTTTGAAGGAGTCTGTTATGTCTCTCGACTCGAAAAGTCTGAAAGCAAATTCAATAGTTTTTAAAAAATGCCTTTAGAAAATTGCTAAAAAGAAATAAGGAAAAATAAAAGTTGCCGTCTGTTTAGCGTTTTAGTGTAATATTTTGAAAAAAAATATTATAAGAAATATCATTAACTAGATTTAGAAAACGCAATGACTTTACGCAGAGGTTGCATTGCTGTTTATTTATTAATTTCATCTGATCAGTTGCTTTTTGCAAATCCTGGTCAAGACTTAAAACGAAAGTTGCGAGGCCGAGCGCCAAAAAAATTAGAACGTTCTGTGACCTCATTAATCTTGCATCATATCTTCCTAAAAAATTCAGTGGTGTAAACGCGTAGGTTGTATGACATTCTTTTGTTTCGAAACACGATAAAAATTATTGATGTTGCCAATTCATTATCCTAAATTAGTTACCTTCATAAAACGTAAATTCCAACAACTATGTAATTTCGTGCAATTATAAGGTTTTTAAACTCCAAAATGCTACATGTCCATAAGAAGGAAATGAATGATCAGGAGTACTTTCCAAAACCTCAATTTCCATTCATTACCTCTCATAAGTGAATAGTTGAAGAATGATGAACGGAAGAAGGTGAAAACATGCGAAGAGTGAATGTGGACTCCCGAAAACTACGAGGACCCAACGAATGATGAAAGTAAAGGTGAACTGACCACGCAAGTACCTAATTAGGCTGGCATTTGCCGTCCAAAAACATCAATAAATCAGAATGTTTCTCAAACCAGAACCCCCAAATCGGAACTACTCTGACGACAGCGGTCGCCGCGGCGACCGTCTTCCGATATTTGCATATGCGCTACGGCCTACGTCATCGTCGCCGTCGCCGTCGCCGTCGTCCGGAACCAGGTCGCCCGACAGTCTCGTCGAGGTCCCATCGCCCGCCAGCACAACGCGCCTCCACGCTGCGCGCTGCATCTGTCTGCTGTTTGTGGAACACTCGCCGCGGACGACTCGGCCGACGCCGCAGGCGCCCGCATCGCAGAGCCGGATTGCAGGAAGCGGGCCTCGCGGAGCGGACCAGCTGCGAGCGGGAAATGTAGGTCTACCTCCGTGAGGAGCAGAGCGGAATAGACCGGAGAGCGGAAAAGAACGGAGAGCGGAAAAGAACGGAGAGCGGAAAAGAACGGAGAGCGGAAAAGAACGGAGAGCGGAAAAGAACGGAGAGCGGAAAAGAACGGAGAGCGGAAAAGACCGGCAAGCGGAAAGAAACCGGAGAGCGGAAAAAACCGGAGAGTGGAAAAAACCGGAGAGTGGAAAAGACCGGCAAGCGGAAAGAAACCGGAGAGCGGAGAAAACCGGAGAGCAGGAAAAAGCTGAAGCTGTAGAGATTATGTATACTGAAAGATATTCGTGTTGAATTATATCTCAAAAGCAAGTACGAAAACTACTTAAATAATATCGTGCATTGGTGAAAAGGCTACAGTAGCTTACGTTTTATCTGAAAGTTTCAATAACTTAATAAAGAATTTAATATTTGATTATGTATAAATAGTTTTTTATGAAATTTCGTTGCGGGATAGTAAAATCCCAAGCAATCATTCTAAAGAATATAAAAGCCTTCATGATATCAAATCATGAACATATTTCGATGTTAGAGGTATGTGTGGATGATTGGTATAGAGGTCACAAAAATGAAAAAAAGTACCTTTTCTCGCGACACACGTTCGTCAACGTCCACTTTAAGTAATCAGCATCGAAACCACCGAACACATTGTATGTCAACAGCGTTTGAACAGCCACAACTGACCAGCTTCTTCCAATTCCTTCGTTTTCATCCTATACTTTCGTATGAAACGTCGCCTAACCGGCTTTATTCGGGTTCATTAAGCATTTGACAACTGGATGACTTCTCTGGTTAACATTTGTCCGTCCTTTCTGGGGTAAGAAGACCCGGATGTTAGGCGCTTTATACCTAAATTATTTCACTCGAGACTACGTTTGATAGTCTACACCACCCAAAATACATTCTTTTGCAAGTCAGAACGATTAGTTATAACTTAAGTACTTGTGATTTTTGAAAAAAAATACATAACGTTCATTTTCATCAATTAATCAGGCATGTTTTCATTAACTAAACTAGGAAACAATGACAACTAGCTTTACCTATCCTACATTTCGTTCAGATCAATATCACGCTACCTTACCCACATCACAATTGTTCTGGGGGTCAGAAAACTTCATTTCCCAAGATCATAAAATTGGGCCAAAATATTTGACCAGTTCCGTCATTTACCGAAGAAATTCATTAACTTATTCAGAAACCTGATCAGGAAAGTGTATGGTTACTGTGGTCTGCAACGAACTGCTGGACCTAATGCAAGTAGCCTGCTTAACTGGTCCGGGTTGTTTCGACTCATTTGCAAGGTGCAAGGTAACTTCATGAAACCGGAACCTCTTTCCATTAACAGTGTTCCTCTCTGTTTCAGCATTTGATGAGCGGTTGGCTCCTCGATTACAGTTACAAATGTCAACCCGTCGACTACTCGCACAACCCGACTGCGCTGAGGGTGAGTACACTTCAGGCCACGCACTGCCGCATGCAAACTCAATTTTTTCGTATTCTTGAGACGCAAGTATCCCTTTCTCTGGATATCATGCATGCCTCAGACCCACATTTTTTGCTGCATACCATTGAAGTCACACAGGAAAAAGAGTTATGTTATTTCGAATTAAACATTTACACTACTGTTGAACCTCCTTCCAAGAGATACGACATTTTAATGAATAATGGAATATAATGGATGACTAGTTTCCATTTGACAATTTATCACAACAAATCATTTTCGACCTTGATTTATGCATATGATCCATATAGCAGAGCCTAGAGAGACAAGTATTTATATCCGTGACTTTGTGCAAGAAGGGCCAATGTCAATATGCAAAGTTCTACGGTATGAATAGTTTTCACTTACGAAGTAAGAAAGATATTATAGAAAATAAAAAAAAATTAATATTAACACGCATGTAAACTAGTTCTTGCGTCCGCTGTTGATTGATTGCAAAATTTTTCGTTGTGAAACGCACAAATAAATTACTATTTCATAGAACGCATACAACAATGTAGATAAAAAACGGGCTATCACAAAGTAAACAAAAACTGTGCTAGATGAATCAACATGGCTGTCTTCTCGCATTATTTCAATGATTCCAAGACTATATCCTTGTAAATTTCCTAGAATTTGTACTAAAATTAAACTTGACAACTCATAGGAAATTGTGTTTGGCGTGCTCATTTCAAAATTCCGGAACTCCTATCGTCCTGGCTTCATCAGGAAGCATTGGATTCGTACGCCGCACACTCACTTTTGGTACTAGTTACTCAGTATCAATAAGCGACCCGATGCAAGATATGTTATTTAAAATAACAGAATGACAGTAAAGCCGATCTGGTATCCATTTGTTCTCGTAGAAACTAGGAACACGAAGGTTTGAACCCCCCCCCAACCTCCGAATGAGTGAACAGTAACTACGGCGCGTCAGTTACTATGGTTATTAGTTACGCAAGTATAATATAATCCACGTGTGTCTCGCTGTCCTCAGTCGGGATTATTTCCCGACTATTCTCTCGACTTCAGTGATAGTGTGGTAGTGTGGTTCATGGAAGAGTAAGCATGTGTGTGTGTGTGTGTGTGTGTGTGTGTGTGTGTGTGTGTGTGTGTGTGTGTGTGTGTGTGTGTGTGTGTGTGTGTGTAGAGGAAGGGCCAATTATAAGAGTGGGAAGATCGCATGTGCTATGAGTCCTGATTTGTAGAGTACTATTCTGCCTTTCGCCTGGTATTTCTAAAAGAAACCACGAATAACTTCACATCAGATAAACTGGCCGTTAAAAAGTTTGCTCCAGTTAGTGGCTGAATTCGATCTAGCTCCGTATATTGGATGGATTGATTTTGCGAAATAGAACATTTGAAAATCTTAACCCTTGAAATATATTAAAGAAAATATATAAAAGAAGGATTTACACATTATTTACAAAGTTCTTCTTTACAGACCCCGTCTTTTTGTTCTTAGCATCTCGTTTATTTCCTCTGACACACAGACACTACTGGCTGATTCCAATAAACGAAACCAGCGAACGATATCATTACCAGTTTTTTTTCAATTTTCAGTTCTCTCCTCAAATTACAAAATTACATTGTGATGAAACGTGCTCATATCTGTTTAGCAACCACATCGTGCAGGCGCGTTTAAGTCCTTTTCAAGCAGCTATTCATATAAAGACATTGCGATCTTCTCGGTGAAAGGCCACCGCAAACGCCTTCGTTACTACCGGGTCTCGCTACACGCTGTGCTTTGCTCGAAGGTTTTATGCAATTACGTATCATGCGCGGTGAATTGCAACTTTTTTAGTCGGTATACTTCAATTTCACACACAGTATTGCACAGAAATATATTTGTAAAACCACATCTCAGAAGCGGAAGTCTGGGGCCACTAAACTCGGATTCACGCGAAGAATCTTATATTTGAATCTAGGTTCGCCAGGCTGTTACCCGTCAGTATCGCAGAAGAGACAGCAACAAAGGGATGAATGTCGATGAGCAATTGTCTGTGAACGTCCCTCATGTTCTCAAAACGTACATCATGCTGCCAAAACTACATTACTTGAAGTATCACAAAGCGTACAAAATTGTAATTACAGAAATCTAATGTTGCCAATTAGTACATTCTACCGCACTTACCTCTATACATTACTACACGAAAATAGTGATATACCGACTCATTTTGTAGGAGCTGTTAGGCGATAAGGTCAGTTTTGTGAGCAAAGTGTTCTTGGGCTTTCTAGAGATGAGTTTACCTATTTATACATTTGTGAAAATATTATGCCGTGAAAAATCTCCAAATCATCTCAAAGTTAGAATATTGTGTCTTTTGGTTTCTTTTGTGGTTTTGACTTCAAATGATAACTGAGAGTGACGTGATGTGATGACTGATAGTGTTAAATTTGTTTCGGCGATAATCATCCATATTATCAAAGTGTCCCTTCGTTACAAATAATGAATTTGAGAGGCAGGTACAACTTCCCACATCCACATATTTCAAACAACAATATTCCAGGTCGGAATTTCACGCAAAAGTCTTAGCTTCACTCATTCTAGATATATGTAGTAAATTGTTTCGAATTTAGAAACAAAGGATCATTCAAAGAAAGCGACTTTTCAATGATCACAAAAAATTAGACATTTTCTCGGGGCACAACCAAAACAGCAATACATTACGCATGCAGTTTTACAATTGCAATATTACTGTCGAAATTCAAGGCTAGGGGACACCCGGCGCCTCCCGCAACGTTTGGCAACATCAAGAACAATCACAACAATTGAGCACCACCATTAATCAGTGTATTTCTGAGACTTCGGTAAATATAATGCTCATGTATATTGGGTCAGTACAAAAAAAAGATTTACGCAATACACAAAATAACGCAAGTAGTCCGTTGTAATCTACAGCATCAAGTATTTAAAATATATTTCAAACAATGCACATATAGTTTATACTGAATATTTCGTTTGTCAGACTTGCAAATTGTAGTTTTCAATCTCTGATTTCACATACCGAAATTCTATGCAATGGCCAACGTCTTTTCTGCACTGATCAACTTAATAAAACGTTAGATTTTACCCTGATATTAGTGGACGTTTAATAATTTATTTTTCGTGTCATTTCCGACAATTTCTTCAAAGTTGAATATGCTGGCAATATAACTAATATTACTGATATCCCAGTTAAGCAGTTTCTAATTTTATTTCCCATACCGTTATTTTCCAATAAATGTATTAAAGAATACGCAGCATCACAAATTTCATAATTATTTCTTCATTGTAAAACTTTATTTGAACCTTATATTAAAAGTAATTTATTTACTTCACGTTTTTATGGGAATTAGCAAAGAAGAGTGACATCGCGTATAAAGATGTGGCAATACAAACGCACCTTTCAAGTGACCTTTAGTTCCATCACAGGGCTGGGGAAACTATTTTCAGTTATTGTAATATCTTCAGAACAAGTAAAATAAGATACAAATATGAAGAAAGATAAATCGAAACCAGTGGTACGATAACTAGTTCCACGCGGTTACACTTGTTTACTTGTTCTCGTTTCGTTGGAAGTCAGCCCACGTACGCCTAAGACCTCAGCCAAAAAGTTTGTATGAATTTACCAGAAGAATATTAGAGAAATGCTCCGATTGATTATTAGTGATTCCGGGCACGTCAACTACTGAGGTCATTAGTCCCGTAAGTTTATTACATGTTTTTCATCGGGAAGTGGCGGTGATCTTTCCCTGTTGGATGACGAGATCCGGCGTCGACCCACCCTCGACTAAGGGGGTTTGAGAAGTGCTCCAAAATATATTTACCAAAATAAATGTAAAATTTATAGATTATTGTTAGTTTTTACCAAATTACTTAATAATAAATTAAGAGCATTCTTACAATTATTATTAAACATTTATTTTCAACACTCAACCTAAGAACTAGCGAGTAATGTGATGATTTCTTAACTGTGCCATAGAAATGAATCACATAACATGAACAGATCCTAATCAGGTCCGTCATTTAAAAACAAGTTGTCATTTAAAAACACATACCATACATTTTGCGATCGTCTTCAGTACTATGAGGACTATCGATATCCAAAATAGAGCACTAAATATGGTAGGAATTTTATGTTTTCGTATCTCATACTGAGTCTATTATAATGGAGCGCTTATTTAACACCCGATTTTTCACTCAGTTCCGTCAAAGCGTGATTGAAACGTATCTGGAGCCGGTGACCACGCTAGTGGCGAGGACGTCGGAAAAAAGGCGGAGGAGGTGCAGAAGACGAAAGTGAAGGCGATGGAAGATGCGAAGGGAAGGCTGCGACTGCGGAGGCTGGAGCGGGGACGAGACCGTGACCCGGAGCGGGGAGTGGGGCGGGGATGTGCAGTGAGGAGCGGGGAGGGGAGACGCGAGACCGTGCGGGAAGGGGGAGGGGCGAGGCGGGGAGACCCGGAGTGGGACGGAGGGGGGAGGGGGTCGCCGGGGCGGTCACCGCGAGAGAAAGCCGCGTGGCCGGCGCCGGCGCGTGGAGACCGGTCGCGCGAATTCCAAATACCCCCACGTGACGCAGCCGCAAGCTCCGCGCTGCCCACCCGCCACGTCTCGCCGTCCGGCCCGAGCGGTACCGTCGCGTTGCATAGGCTAGCAATCCTCCTCTAGATCTCGGGAATTAAAATCCCGGTAGGTAGCGTACGAAAATTTTCCGCAACTACATATTCGTAGATAGAAAGCTACTAGGTTCGAGTTGCAGCGATGGCGGATATGCGACACTCGCGATGTAGCTGGATCGAACCCAATCTTTAAGGTGTAGATTCAGAGGCTAATTCCTCGGAGGGGCCGGTTTTAGTGGCTTCCTCTGATCAATGCCTAGAGGATGACGGACCTGAAACAAACGGGCTGCGGACCGCACGCTATCCTTCATTCTCCAATCTAACCTCATTCCCTCCCTTTGGGTCGGAAGATCCTTCTCTCTCCTATGAAACCACTCGACGTAATCTCCATAGACTCGGTCAGAACTGCAAATGTATTGGCAGTAAAAGGTGAAATGAGGAGTTTGAAAAACAAGAACGCCAATGGACCCTGCTGTGAACTCTTTATACGCTAAGTAGATAAATAATTCAATTTTAAAATGTTTCGTTTTTGGTCGAAGTGTCTTCCTCTAGAATACGAATAAAAACATACAAATTACCAAATTGCTCTAAAAGCAAGAATGTATTCACAATTTTATCTCTCGCAAGTGTGACATTTATTAAACACTATATTTTATTTTCTGTTTGTATTCAAGAACTACATTTTGTGTATATTTCGATCTTAAAAATCTAAGATTCTTTTAGACAACCTCGGGAGATTTTCGAGCAATATAGTATTTTTTACGGCATTTACTCTCTCTAAGATCTACAGTAGCCAACGAATTATTTGCAGTTGTCAGGGTCGTAAACATTTGCATTTTTAACGTTGCGTCACGTCATAAAACTTCCGCAACTCAAAACCATCATATATAACAGGGTAATGCATTTCAGGCGATGTGCAGTAGGCGATGTTCAACATGAAAAAAATATCAGCATCAATACCAATAAGGCAGGTTTTCCCTTTCACACGAACTGTTGACTGTGGGATCACTTCGATACAAATGAGAAAAGCGTGTTGTGGTATTTAGAATAAAAAATTATAATACAAAAACTATACACATTCAAAACGGTTATTTTTGAATTGATATTGAACATGGGTCGTATTCATTAATTTACTGAGAGTTCTGCGACGATAAGATAAACGTGAAATGTAATACACACGATAAAGATATTATATTGTTTGCAGTACTATTTCCAAGCGAGAACGTGTTACAAATTGCTTTTTGTTTTCTCGCATACAACTTACGTAGTATATAGAAAGTATTGTAATGCTGAAGCAGGAAGCGAATTTTCTTTTTTCAGGAAAAATAGTCAATTCTTGCATTTTATCCCCTAGTAAAATAAATAATTTTACTCTGATTCTCCAACCGACAAATAACCAACTAAACGCCGAAAACAATTTTAAGAAAATAAATTTGACCTTTCTACATTGTTTTCGGAAAAACACTTGGTTACGTCCCAAGTTTTTTATTTTACTTACACTATTCTTCCTAACAAGAGCTTTATTTTACAAGTTTTTGTTAATACTTCATTTCGTAAACAACAAGGCTATAACCCATAAAACGCAATGTGCTCTGCAATTTTATGAGACCATATATCTCAAGATCAACTCATCCTTTGCATCCTCAGCATCCTTCGTTTTCTCCTTCCCGTGTGTAAGGCATCATTACTGCACATCTGAGTAAATCATGGCTATTTGCGAACAAACTTACCAGAGCAAAACTGAGTTCACCCTTCTCATTACAAATACGCGTATTTATTAGAATTGCAAGTAGCCTAGTTAACATTTCATTATAGGGAACACTAGATGTACACGGCTTCTCATTTTACTGCATGCAGCACTCAGGACATGCGATGATTAACACAATAGGTAATGTTATAATTAGAGCTCTTTAACTTTGAAATATTACGCATTTTACCTATCTGTTTGCCTCAACATAAAAGTATATGAGAATTTACCCTTTAGAGTTGAGAACGTTACTTCGCATTGTTTCATTGTATATTTTTTACCATTGTTGAAGTAATTTCCGACGCAAGTTCCTGATTTTGACAGTTGAATGTGTAAGGTCACGGCCAAACTTCATATTTCGTACGTCCTACGTTAACAACCGGTAAAGAATAACAGATCTTGTCACTCTCAATTCTCGCTTATGCAACGCACTTTAACACAATATCACTCACGACATATCTAAAGATTCTCTGCTGATCACATTAGTAGTGTGCGACTCACTTGTTCTGTAATCTAAAGACAGAACAGTATAAAAGCCAAAGTTTCTGATTCACTATCAGTCGGGTTACGGCATGTGACAACGAATTTTCAATCAGCTATTTTATTCATAGTATAAAGTTTGATAATATTACACGACATAGTAACATTATATAAGATAGTACATACACATATATGATAGTAACTTTTACGACTTCCATATTACATTAATGATCATTTGCATCGATATTTAATTAAATATATCACATTAAAACACATGCGGAGCCACAACTCAAAACATATTCCGAGACAAAATATATTGCGCTCTGAAGTAAAAGAAGGTGAAAAAAACATAATTCGAACAAAAATCCAAAAACAAATAAAGCAATATATCCGTGAAAACTGCTAACCATAATTTCAATATCAAGCAGATTAATAATAATAATAATAATAATAATAATAATAATAATAATAATAATAATAAAAGTAATAATTTGGGGAGTTGAAAATTAAAACAACAGTTCTCAATTCTTTGCATACAGTTTGCAATCATCTAGAACACAGCGAGGAGATCGCCAATGGGAAGGCCACTGAGATAGGATGTCCATCTGCGTTCTGCATTGCTAGTATAGTAGAGAAGTATAAACATGAAGCTTCGCTTTCTATTCTTGAAGTAAGCAACCAGTCTGTTCAGTGCCGATGGCTCAGGAAACGGAGAAACTCGCAGAAGGCAAACCACAAGCCTGGCGTTCTCATTGGAGAGACCTCCTGCCCTGGCACACAGTGGGAATCTCTAGTCACGTTCGACCGACGCAAAAAAAATCAACATTTACAATGATCGAGCAAGTAATGTCATCATGAGTAGGCCTCTGGGATATCGAGCACGAATTGCAAGGTCAGTGCCAATAGTTCCTAGCGCTTTGCAAGGCCAATGTGAAGAATACATGAATGCGTGGTGCAAAGTAGCTTCCGGTACATCCACGGTACGCATGCATTTACACAAAAGATAATGATTATTCTCACACAGCGCGACATACGAAGTACTTATCATCGTGCGTGCAGGGGGGGGGAGTGACGTAATGACTAGCGAAAATGCTTTTCTACAGTTTCGATGGAGTCCAGCTTTGATCTTCGTCAATTCATGTGGAATTTGTAGTAGACGATATGACTTTACGGCAGGATCTCTCGAGGTCAAAAGGCAATTCAATTCAATTGAATGAATTGCCTTATTTGAATTGAATTGAACGAATTGCCTTATTGATATTGCCGTATTCAATGAATAAGGCAATTCAATTCAATTCAAAGTCCTTCCGTTTCCTTTGTTCCCCATTTCATCATTTCCTTCAACATTAATCTCATCATCATCATTATCGTTATCATCTTCTAATTAGTTTATCACACATTGATCTTAATAACCTACGTAACTGAAGGGTACCTCAAATATTAAAAAATAAATAAATAAGCCAAAGTAGAAAATTTGCTCACGTTATTGCAAACATTTCCATATTTGCTTTCGTCGCTTACAACATTGGTGCGACTATGACTTGATAAAATATTCCGCCAATAATTGCTCTTCATCCATCGGACAGTAGACTAAATATAATTCATTGATTTAACCACAAATCAAATTGAACGATGTCTTCAATTACCATAAACAACAAAATAATTAAATTATCCAAAAACAAATTAATTCAGTTTCTATGCTCTTAATGAGGGCGTTGCATTAGCTTCTAATGTTGCATTCATTATTGTTTTAAATGTTTGTATATGTTCCAGCTTTAAATCCAAGCCAAAAACATTTTGTTTAAATTTTAGGTGCATTAAAATATATTTAATTTGTTTTACACTTGATATAAATTTAGAACTTTGATAGAAACATTTAAGAATCCACCACCATCGGAATTTTAATCTAGAAAAAGTTTCAAATTCTATTTTAGTTCTATTCCGAGATAACGCGAGAGCAGTATGTTAAGCAACAGGCTACGGAGCAGGTGAATTCCTCCGTTCTAATCTCCTATCCAGGGAGAGGGGCCTAAGGGTTGTTGATGCGCAAGTTAAAGCCTCTCACAACCAAATACCAACCTCACCTTCCTGGGGTAGGTGGTCCTGTTAACACAAACGAGGAAATGGCGACCGAGTATTGGCGGGATAACCATATTCACAGATGATTAGCAACGGGAGGAAATGCATACGCTAGTGCTCGTAAGTAATCTAAACGAGCTAGGCCAGTGTCCAGGCCGAATGATGGCAGCCCCACAATGGACACTCGGAGGTATTGGCCAATAACCAGTACTCTCTTAAACAAATGTATTAAAGAAACCAAAGCAAAGTTTGCCGAGGCCCTATGCTCCGAAAGGAACTAAAGGAACAACAAGAAGAAGACCCAGGGAGATGGTCGTTTGTTGAGCTAATTGTGCGAATGTTTGTGGAAGGCTCGAACTGGGCTGCCCAAGAACCCCATATTTTATTTTCGATACAGGTACCTTTATGACCACTTATGTCACAAAATGATGCGTTGGCGATGGTAAAATGTAGTGCGAATTGTCAACGATACTGCGTTCTAGGCAAAAGATGCAAGAATCTGAACGACTGTCCGTTTTAGGGAAAAATTCGCCCTTTCCATGAGAGTGGAATGTCGTCCGGAACGTTTGTTAAATTGCGTAGGTTACACTATTTTCGGTAAAATAATATAAAAGATTCAAACCTTTGATTAAATGAACCCTTAAAATAGTCATAAGAGTAATGCAAATCAAACGTAATATTTCTTACCTACCAACATTTGTTTCCGTTTGTAAAGACTTACATTTTGTGTTGCTTTACTGTGAATATTTTCATTTACTTAATTCAATAATAACGTCACTATTCTAAAATTTCAATCATGTCATGTCAATTTAATTCCAATCATAATAGTCAATATTAAAGCCATTTATGACAACTATTCATTAAAGTTAAAATAATATAACTCGACAATTTACCACTCCTAGAGACGCAACATATCCTTCGGTATTTATGTATTATCCTGGTCTTTACTTGTCTATACATGTAATTCACTGCCCATCTCACGTATTGAGAACACACCAGTACGTTCCTAAATATTTGACACACAACACTGCCCCAGCAAAATGACTTCCTTTAATGACGATACGCATGAGAAAATGCAGCAGCATGTAGTCAACGAAGCCTGCAAAAGAGGACGAGGACGACGATGATCACTAAAAGGAAAAGCCCAAGAAAAGAAAGACGAAATAGATAATTTAATGGTCGTCGTTTAATTTAGTGGTACATCGCATTATTTTGCAAACATTTATAATCTTCGATTGCCTCGGAATGGAAAATTCATTTATATTATGGTTCGTTTTGAAATTTAAAATGTCAAAAGCAGATTTTAATGACTTTAAATTTCGCCGATATTATACTCCGCTTCTCTGAGTGTCTTTGTTAACTAATAAACGAACATAGAGCTTCAAATGGCAACTTTACCTGCTACGAAGTAATTCAACCTTGTAAACTTGGTGGAAAAGATATATTTCTTATAATTACTTAATACATTGTGTTAGTCCTTGTATTTGATTTTGTTGAATTAAAAATTATTTGACTGTTAAACAAATTTATATAATATCAATATAATTACAAAAAAAGCTAAGCGCCTAATATGGAATCGACAATGAAGCCTCTAGGTATTGTACAAGGGTGGTTGATGATTTATTTGAATGGCCGTGCGCGGGTTAATCTTTGGGACCCTATCCTCTCAGAACTACCGTTGGTGGTGGTGGTCCTAATATTTGATACAGATTGAAGAGCTCCCTATTCTCGCAGTAAAGTGGTTAAGGGCTCATTTCAAAGCTTGGAGATATGTTTCATTCATCCACAGTGTAAGCATTGATGCGCTTCTGTACCTTGTATTATATAATGTTTTAACACTTTTCAGTTAACGCACTTAACGCCAAAACAGATGGAATTTTTCTGAATCGCCAGGACAATATTTTGGTCAAGATTTGCATTTACCTACTTATATATTGTCGTGAATTATTAAAAGCGTTTTGAAGGAAAAAAGTCAAAGTCCTTGGCCTGCAAAAGGTCCTTGTTCTGGGTAACTACCAGTTTTAGAACTAACTACTAGCATTAGTAATGTGGCGTTGGAGTAATTGACCTTAGGAATTTTCTAAAGATCAAAGGTTGGTTTTAATGAGCATGTCCCTATGTAGATTGCAATTCAAAATTTACATCCGAGTAAGTAATTTTCTTATAATTGATTTAAAAAGAGAGACGAATTAATTATTTAATAATTTCAGGAGACTGAAAAACATGCAAGAGAACTAGAAATTAAATTACTTCTCCAGAGTAAATTAGAACTATCTAAATAAAACGGTCCCAGGATCTATTTTATTAATTTAAAAATATCGCTATTCGGATTGCAGGATGAAGTTCCTATTTACATTATCTATCTTGTGCAATATGCAAAATATTTCGTGAGGTTAGCGGTCATTTCTTGGTTTCTTCAATTAGTACGATTTTTGCTAATATCAAATGGAAGCTCCTCTAAGGAAGTCTGAATCATTGTATTTTCGATCGAATGTCTGGAGCGATTTTCAAACCTTGTGCGTTTTTCACCAATAGGTCATCAGTATGAAGTAATATTATAGTGACATCTCAGATGTTCAATTAACCCGCATTGTATTGTTTCGTTAACATTTAAAAAATGCCTTTACCGTCTCGTTCACGTCGCGTGTAGAAAACGCAATGGATTGCAGCGGCGGCGAAGACGTTGCTCCGACGCTAGCGAAGCTAAGCGGTCGCTGTCGTAATGGCATCGGCGAGAGGGGGAGGGGAGGGCACCCCTTTGTCCTAGCGGCAGTTGTCAGCACGGCGGGGGAGGGGGAGGGGGGATGCCCGGACGAACGGACAGAAGACAGAAGGTTAGACGCAAGCGCGGTGTGGTGTGGCGGTGGAGGGCCTTGTGCAAGCGAGCAGCGGCAAAGACTGCGAGCAGCGGCAAAGCGTCGGTCAGGTGGAAGACCGTCCGCAAGCGCAGCGGGACGGACGTTGCACCACTCGCCGGCCAGACGACGACGACAGCGCCGGATCGGCACGCGAGCCTATCAGCACGGTCTCTAGCCTCAAGTAGGTCGACCTCGCTGGAAGCTCACGTAACGTAAACAAAGGATTGCCACAAAAAAAATCACCTGACGTTCTCAATCGAAAAGGTATTGGTCGATTGTGCGATTTACGACACGGAAATGTTCAGTACAAATAGTATTTTGTTCCATTATTATCATTCAAACATCAGGATAAACCAAAAAAACGTTAAAATTACTCACAAAATAGACATCAATATTTACAAAATCGATTTTCACCTGTGAAATTGTGGAATTGTAGGAAATTTCGTTGTCGTATGTAAACATTTTCTTTTAACTCTTGTTTTAAAACACGTACAGTAATATATCTACAATTTCATGATTCAATAGCAGTACAGTACTTTTCTTATATTTTCCCTAAGCAGATATCTGGCCCCAGGCAGGCCAAGTTCTAACCTCCCGACATGTGTGATAGTATGGTGCAAGACGTGTAAGAAAGGGTGGTGAGAATAGCATAAGGAAGAGGAAGGAAAAATCGCGTCCGGTCCGATGCGAGAGGGCTTGAGATTGGGGCTTTGCCTGGGGTTGATTGGAGAAACCACAGAAAACTACCGATCATACCAACCGGTCCCTAGAATTCTCCTCCAGGCAGCGGCTGGATTCTCCCTAGTTAACTAGCTACTGCCGAAAATCGACATCGAGACTCGAACCTAGTATCTCGAGGTCAGAGGCACAGCAATGACAAAGATTGATACCCTGAATCACCTCAACCGGCCATCTTTTCTGGAATTCGCATCTCCTTTGTACAGGAACGGTCTCGCGTTTTCACATCGCGTCGCGGTGTCCCTGCCCGAAGGACGTCCCCGCCTGGAGCGAATTCGAGTCGGAAAGTAGGTGAGCGGTTTTTGTGAGCCGGGCACGCCTCCTTAAGGTGACCAGCCTCCACGACCGATGACGTAGTGACGCGTGACGCCGTTTTGCGTGGATGATTACCAGGATTGCTCTCCCCCTCCCCCAACCTTCCCCTCCCGCCCCCTCCTTCGCCCAGGGCCGGCGTCTGGTGTTCAGTCTGAGTGGGTAGTTGACCCAGGTGGGGGTCCCCCCTCCCTTCCCGCTTCCCCCTCCATCACCACCTCCATCACTCACCGAAAATATTTATGAAGGGGAAAATACAAAACATAATTTTTTTCAAATTGTCATGTTTATCATTAAATTGTCACCAAATTATCACATCTATTTTACATAACTTCAGAAGTTAACTTTTGTAATGCAAAAGCAGCGCTGTGCTTTATAATTTTTTATTTATACTCATTTAACAATTTTTGCAAATCGATTTTGTCGGTCATGACGCTATAAACACGTAAAACTGCAATACTGTGGGGCCGATCTTGCAACATAGTTAAACACATTCCGAGCGGGTATAGTTACCCACCATACCCACATTATCCACCGGGCCTGCCTCCGCCACCGAGTTCTTTCGTTTCCTACGCTCTTAGGCCGAGTCGCTGAATGAATACAGGAGAGAGACACAAGAAATTCTGCTTTCTATGTGCACGTTATATCTAAAAACAATCGCTAAATACCTTTTTTACAGTATTTGTTGTAGTACATAGTGTGACGTACCGAAATCCTTGTTTATTACTAGTGTGTAGTAATGTTAACGCAATAAATTATTAAAAATAAATTGTATTTTACAAACTCATACTTCAACATTTATTGTTGGGTGCTATCGCCCCCCAACCCCCCCATTTTAATACTAATAAATCAACTCGTCTATTTTTTAAATATATAAATAATAAATAACTGCAAATCTAAGAAACATTTGCATCCAAAATGTTATATTACCGTTCTATCTTGAACCAAAATATATTAGCAAACAAATAGCTTAGCCTTTCAATAATTTAAATCAATTAAAATTATGTGTCGAACATGAAAAAACTCAAGAAATATTACTTTTTAAATACTGTGTGTAAGCAATGGAGCATTCCTTTTTGTTACTAATAATATTGTAACATAAAATTACATCAGCTTTCCGAACAACAATGTAGAGTAGTTTTATTGATTTTTATAGATCTTTAACATTTCCAAGGTAATTTAGAGGAAAATTAACCAAAATTAAATAGACGCGCTACTCAGAAGTTACCCAGACATTCTCGTGAAACTATGTTTCTCAGTTTATTGACCCCCTCCACAAACTGATACCACAATAAATTTAAAACTGGGCCTATCTAGTAATAAAGTTGACTTCTGCGTAAAACTGGTTTCAAGACCTCAGGCTGAACGCAAGGTAGGGGAGATAGAGCAAAGCAGACTCTGGAAACGAATAGAGCCCATTTCAATGACACATCTTCACCGATCATGCCAACATTTTCAAATAATATAATAATTCACCATAATTGAAAATAATTTCATATAATTGATTTAAAAATTAATTTTGAAATTAATAAATTGAAATAGACGTTAATTTAAACATCGGTGCACTGATTAACAGTAATTTATCACAGATCAGTTAATTAGAATTTCCCTTGAGATGGAAATAAACAATAAACCTTGCCTAATTACAGACAAAATAAATGTATTTTGCTTATTTTTTAATTGAAATCAACTTCAACCAACTTATAATTTCGAAAGTGCGTAGGGAGTGTTTTTAAAGAGAGATACTTAAGCATTGTTAAAATACTCAAGTCATACGGCAAGTCATAAGGAGAGGGCAATAGTTAAGCAATAAAAAATGGACTTTGCATACCTGCTTCTCAAGCTATAACCAGGTCACTCACCCTTCATGAGTTAGCAGCCTGGAGAGTCGAGTACCTCTTTCTAGCTAGTACCCTGTACACCGCTCTTACGAGCAGTGCATTGCTGTAAGGATTTTGCATGTTTGTTTCTTTGCGTTGCTCTAACAGGCACATTTTTCCAGACAATCGTCGCAGTGACGTAATATGACCGTCAGATTTGTGCTTCCTGAAGCACTCTTAACTTTCTATTATGTCGCTGTAAACAAAACGGTAGAAACAATACATCTCTTAATTAGTCACACATCTCTTCTCAAATGAACTAATAAAAGAGAGGAGTATTTTACCGAACATAATATGAAATTGTAATGATAATGATCATCCCGAGAGATGTCTGTGTGGGTAATTCTCTGGTAATATATTTTCTTGTTCAATGTCCATAAAGAAACGGCGACCAAGAGCTTAAAATTTATAACTGGCATATTTCTTCACGCAAAAATGAAGGAATTATTATGGTTGTTTAGGATACCTGATGCGTTCCTACTGTACAATCTTGGGTGAAAATAGTTGTTTTGTCTAGGATTTAAAATCATGATCCTAAAACTCAATGCATCTGCGAGCGTAATAATTATATAAGATTAAAATTTTATACAATCAAAAGCAGATATAAATAAACTATTATATCTGCTTCTGACTGAATGACACTATAATAAATTATTTATGTCTGGTTCTGATTGTTTAAAATTATTTAATCAATTGCTAGGCTTCGATTCATAGTAAATCCAACTATCTCTAATTTTTAAGAAAAATTAATAATGTACGTGAAATCGATTTTGAGAAGTTAAATTTCTGTTTCCTTGTTGATCCTCCATTGACTTTAAAAACACTGGAACGAAAGGACACCGCCTTCTTGATCAGCTGTCTCACGTGGTCTCTTCCCCATGCCCTTACCGCCTTCGCCCTTCATTAGTAGCAGATACGCATCTAGAAGGTGGATCATTGTGTTCGAAAACGACACGGATCATCCATCAATTACCTCTTGAAAGACTGTGAAAAAGAGTTTTACCAAATTCCCAAGAAACATTATAATCCAGGCGGCTTCAGAATAGTTTCTTGTGACAAGGCGCTACTACGGTAACAGGCACTGGTCTGAATTAGAACGCATACTTCTGGTTGAACCTACGCGTAAAGAGAAGTGAATCTTATACTAGGAAAGCGGCCGTGGGATTGAGGACTCAATGTATGTCAATACGGCAACAAATGAAACTATTAACATGCTAATGTAATTACCTCTCTTTTATTTGACCAATACAACAAGACAATATCACACAACTTTCTGTTCTTCTAAAATGGATTAATAAATTGTGATTAATTTTTTAATATAATTACATTTTTAATTTTCAATTTTTCCAGTGAAAATTTCTATTATTAAAATCCAGTATAACTTTTACTGACTTTTCTGTGCGCATGGGAACGATGTATTATTTGGCACCGTATATATTTATATTTCAATCTGAGAGACCTATTATTACGATTATTATTATTATCATTATTATTATTATTATTATTATTATTATTAGCCAATACAATCCCATATATGGCTAAGGCCTCCTGATTTCCCAGGGAAGATTTGTATTGTCATCAACTTGTGAACTTGAACATAGTTTGCTGTCTGGTTTTACACCAAGTACCAAATACAAAATATACCAAATATACAGAAAAATACAAAGATAAAAAAATACAAAAGTACAACATAAAATCGACATAAAATCTGAGTAGTATATGAGTCGACATAAAATCGGAGTTTCAATTCTCCTTGAGAAGGCTTATCACATACACAGCAGTGACTGTGCAACTCCTGCTGCCACAGGAGGCAATGCCGACAGGGGAAGCAGATTTCGTTTAGCATGATATGGCGAAGCTTCTCATCGCAAAAAGTAGCGGTCTCGCCTCAGGCTCTTTCTGCGCGGCCCAGCTTCCGCGCACGGTTTTCGCAACAAACGCCGGCGTTCAAGTGTCTCCATACGCTCGTGAGCCTCACCTGCTAATCGCCATCGCCCATTGCGGCACCCGGCTTTTCGAAGTCCTTCGACAGCTTTCTCTGGTCCGAACGGAATCAATGTCCGTCTGGCGACTCATTTCTCTGTTCGCAAACCGATGTTATAAGTTTATTTCATTTGTTTTACAGATGGCGAACCTGTGCTGGTGGTACTACATTTCGAAATTAACCGAATTCATGGATACCGTAAGTTCTCAACAATTATTTATTGAGGTCTGCGAGCGCGTGCACAAACACACACACACACACACACACACACACACACCATCTTTGAGACGAATTTATTATTCGCAGTATTATTATTATTATTATTATTATTATATTATTATTATTAAGGTATTATTTGGATTGCTAATAATATTATATTATTTATACAGAGTTTCAGACGGATAATTATAATATTTATTGCATATTCGTAATTTTTATAGTTTTATTTTGTATTACGCCGAATGGGCGCAACATTTTTTTGTACGCTCCACCCTAAACAATTATTCCGTACTACTGAACTAATAATACATAATCATTAATTGATTAAAACTCAAAAATGTTATCTTTTTATAAAATACATAAATGAAGTACCTTAGTTTCTTAACAGTATATTTATTTTTCCACTTCAAATGTTGGTCAATTTATACACCCAGATATTTAAAAGTTTCTTTTCTAATTATAGTTAAACAGAAACAACTTTCATTAGTGCAGGTGATGTGCATTTTAATGTTACTAAGACATGGGTCGCTACCTTCGTAACTTCCATATGTTATATATATATATAGTTTTATCAATACTTAATGTAATATCATTTTGATTTAACAATTTAGTAATTCTATTAATTTTTCTTTAAGCTAGATTAATACCTTTTCCCACGTAGGGTCTTTAACGATTAATGCAGTACCATTAGCCAACGATACAATTTCGCCATGTGGCATTACTTTACATATTAACTTTAAATATTTAAAAGCTCAATTTCTATTTACGATTTATTAAACAGTATGTCAATGTCTCTTCTAAACATTAATTTAAAGAAAGTATAACAAAAATAGAGGGACAATTTACTAAATTTTCATATTCAGCTTTATTTTTTCCTAACTGGTCTTAAAAAATATTCAATAAAAATTCAAAAATAAAAATTCATTAACAAGACGCATAAAACTAAAAAAAAAAAATACTGAAAATGTGCAATCATGGTTACGTAGTCATCTTCATGGTCACGATAACTGACGTAAGCATCAAAGAAATAATGAGTAAAATTAATGTGCCTGTTGCATAAAATGTATGTTGCAGTTGTTCTTCGTCTTGCGAAAGAAAGACAACCAGATCACAATCCTTCATCTGTACCATCATTCGCTCACACCCCTGGAGACGTGGATTTGTGTCAAATTTATTGCAGGTTGGTATTTGAATAACTGGTTTCTCACATGTGTCCCCTGATGCCCCGTTGAAAATATTTATTCATTATGTAAAGTTAAAAATGTAATTTGCCATAATGCCATCGTTTGATTGGTATTTCAAATTTCAAGAATTTTTTTATCGCGAATCCGTTTACTTACTCTTACGAATTCCAAATTTACATGTTATTAAAACTGGGAATACATCATTTTAATATTTTAAAGGCTAGTTTTTCGTCCGCATAATTAACGATTGTTTCAACATGTTAATTGATAAAAGAATTCATTTGAGAGACATACAGCTACACGAATCACTACCACTCACAAAATTGTACAACACGTGTGTACCAAGAATTTTAATGCTAAAGCATGTTTAGGCATCAAATGAATCAAAATCAAATTCAAAAACTTTCAATGTTTAGCGGAAAACAAATTTTACTTATTTAATTTTACTTATTTAATTTAATTTTACTTATTTAATGTATTTTTAATTATTAAATTTTACTTATTTACTTTCGTTTGATGTAAATACTTTGGGAATATAATCTTGTCTTATTTTCAACCACCGAAAATGCCGAAAATATTGTAGATTTTGCTTATTTGAACATTTTGAAATAATTAAAATAGTCCCATCCATAATCACAACATTTTTATTTTCTTATGTATTATTGAGTTATTTATCTAACAAATATGAGTTTTCTGTGAGGTAATCGTGTTCTAAATATACAACTCGAATTGGAGTGTTTGGCATAATTCATCAAAATTACGTTGGTTCTATTTTTGTTCTTTAGAGACGAAAAAACATCACCATATTTAATCATTTTACTTGATATTTAAAAAATTATTTACTTGTTAACGAAATAAACTTCCATTTGTCAATACTACATAGACACAATTGTATAGTCAAATAACCAACTAATTCATTCATTAACTACTAGCAAACTAATTTGTTGTATTGAAGATGATTTCCCTCTCCCGGGAAGTTTGTAAATCAGAACTCGACCAAAATAGTTATGTGGATTTGCTAGCAAAGCATTCCTCCGTTATGGAGAACAATTCTATTCACATGGATAGCTAATTCTATGAAATGCCAATGCCCCATCACAGAATAAGATCCGTTTAGTGAAGCCTGCTTCAAAACAGCATCCGCCATCGCTGTTCGCTCCCACAGGATGTGTTCTCTTACCATCTGACAGCGTATGACTTCTGTTTCAGGGGGACATGGCACATTTTCCAACCTTATAAACAACATAGTGCATGTCATAATGTACTTTTACTATATGATGGCTGCAATGGGACCTGAATACCATAAGTATTTGTGGTGGAAACGTCATCTCACTACCCTCCAGCTGGTAAGTACCCCATGAGTGCTTCTCTCAATGCTACTCCTATCCGGCACGTCTCCACTGATCACCAGGGCTCCGATTATAAGGACCTAAAAATTCTTTGAAAATGGCCTTAAAATGACCTACAAAAAGGGCAAAATGACCTAAAAATAAGGGCAAAATGACCTAAAAAGAAGGGCAAATAACCTAAAAACAAGGGCAAATGACCTAAAACAAGGACAAATGACCTAAAAATAAGTGCAAATGACCTAAAAATAAGGTCAAATGACCTAAAAATAAGGGCAAATGACCTAAAAATAAGGGCAAATGGCCTAAAAAATAAGGGCAAATGACCTAAAAATAGGTGGAAATGACCTAAAATAACGACAAATGACCTAAAATAAGGGCAAAATGACAAAAATAAGGAGAAATGACCTAAAATAAGGGCAAAATGACCTAAAATAAGGACAAATGACCTAAAATAAGGGCAAAATGACCAAAAAACACGGGCAAAATGACCTAAAAACAAGGGCAAATGACCTAAAAACAAGGGCAAATGACTTAAAACAAGGACAAATGACCTAAAAATAAGGGCAAATGACCTAAAATAAGGGCAAATGACCTAAAAATAAGGGCAAACGAACTAAAACAAGGGCAAATGACATAAAAACAAGGGCAAATGACCTAAAACAAGGACAAATGACCTAAAAATAAGGGCAAATGACCTAAAAATAAGGGCAAATGACCTAAAAATAAGGGCAAAATGACCTAAAATAGGTGGAAATGGCCTAAAATAAGGGCAAATGACTAAAATAAGGGCAAATGACTAAAATAAGGGCAAATGACCTAAAATAAGGGCAAATGACCTAAAATAAGGGCAAATGACCTAAAATAAGGGCAAATGACCTAAAAATAAGGACAAATGACCTAAAATAAGGGCAAATGATCTAAAAATAAAGGCAAAATGACCTCAAATAAGGTCAAAATAACCTTAAAATAAGGGCAAAATGACCTAATTAAAAACTTGTAAAATTGCAAAAAATGGCAAAAATGACCCAATAACTATACATTTTTATCACCCATATGTCGTGATAAACACTCATTTCCAAGTTATCTACGTCTAGGATGCACCAATGAAACGATGACATGTCATCAGAACCCACGCCCTGCCGATCACGTAATCGCAACACACGAGCATTGCGCGCTCTTGAATGCCAAAGGATAGGGGCAATATACGTGAAATTAGATGACGACTTTCTAAAGGAACCCCCACTGGCATCAATTGGCATGTTGGCGAACTGTGAAAGAAGTGAACTTTGGCTGAGGGGCGAGCCGCCAAGTGGCCGCGCACTTGCAATTAATGGGTCTCGCGGTAATTAATACAAGTGATTCTGAATTGTTGCTGTATTCTTTGGTGTTTCACTTGTCCCAAGCATTTCACAAGAGCACGCAATATATCTATCTTTCATTGCTCTCTTAGTGAAAAGCCATTTGAAACGAAACTGTTCCGATTCGCTTACAATGAAATTGAACTCTTAGTCAATCACTAGGAATTAAAGTCTCGTAAAATGTATTTTTAATTGGACATGCATGTACAATCATTTACTAACAAGTAATTGGCACAAAATACCAAATATACTCATTCTTTAATTGAAATGTTCTTAGTACAAAAATTGAATGTTCTTAGTTCAAAATCCAATACGAATAGGTTTTATCCTAACGTCCACAAGATAAATCGGAATGAAACAGTATTGATACGTCACAGAACTCTTATCACTATTTCTCCCTTAAGTAAATTCTAATAAAAATCTAAATTTTGTCGCTACAATTCCAAATTATTGCACAGAAAAAATGTTAGGTAAAGAAAAGAGTCATTATCAGGATTCTATTCAAAACTTTCCAGCTGTACATCACATCACGTAAAGCCCGGTTTGTGAAATTATGAAGCATTACTCAACATATGAAATGTGTGAAGTGGATTGTTTCCATTTCATGCAAGTCATAATGAACGCAACTCGTTGCAAAACTTAAAAAATGTAACATCGTTTTCACCTTTAACTTGCTTTATGTCTGTACCAATAAGCCAGTCGAATATATTTTCACACCCATGTCTCTCCTCTTTACAGCTATTTCAATACATTTTTGCTAGATTGTTATATCACTTAAAATGGTGGGGCACAAAATTAAAGATTGGGGGGATGTATATTTTATTTTCAACAATGCCAGGTGCGCGGCTTACTTTGGTGCGTTTTTAAGAATGAAGAATTATTTTCTAGATGACGTTGTCTCAAGTGTGTAAATGGCGCCAACATTCTATCTCCTCATCCCTTTATTGTATTTAAATGTAAAATCCGGATGAATAAACTTTTCAAGACCGAATAATAGGAGATTATACTCCAAGACATGTGGATCTTATGTAATTTAACAGGGCAAATAATTATGGATATACAAAAACAATACTGAGCATCTTCTGCACAGTGAGATATGTGGATCTTATGACCAAAATGTTTTAACGGCAATTTTTGCTGAGAAACAATTTGATGATGCATTGTAGCTTGTCAACAATTTTTATTGTCACAAAACGACTAGAAGACCGTTGTATTTAACCGGTAAGCACGGAACTCATCTTCACCCAAGAGAAACACTTCTTTGTTCGGACTCAGACTACGAAAAGAGCAAATTTGTTAACTGATGTAATTGGACAGCGAATGAGAGCGTCGAACCGGAGAAACAAAAAGTTCTTTGAATTTCTCGATCAAAGTTGATTTATCAATTAATGTCCAAAACAGTTCAAATCTGTGTGACGTATGAGAGAGAAGTACAAAGCCTGGAGCAAGTTCAGGGTTTGCAACACGTGTTTCCGGGCACGAGACTGCAATGCCTTAGTCTCATAAGACCCTGATATTTACCAAAAACCTTTTATATTTCCTTAAGGACCCCCCACATCCACGTCATGATCCCTGCATAAATTCCAGTCTCTATAAAAACAATAGTGGGCTAAACTTATCCGAAAAGCAAGAAGCAAGTGTCAGAACGTAAAAAATTGACAGCGGATACAATTATGACGTGCAACTTTCTTAATGACGCAAGAATAAAAGTATTAAATATTGTATTTTGTTATAATTAGTAAGACCCTTGTATACAATTTTAAACTTTATATATTACACGAAAGATTTTTAAAATATTGATTAAAGCGTTCCAAAGGGTTTGAAGTTTACTGAACTCTTTTAATAGATGGATCACTAGTTATTACGTATTTCCATTATTTTTCTTCAAAACATCATTTTCTTTCTTTTACTGAAACTGAAGAATATAAGGAACATGTTAATCAATAGGTGGCGGACTTTCACGACATAAACACTCCTAAAAATGACCAATAAAATGCTCCTAAAATGTTTTTCAAATGTCCTAAAAGCAAAGAAATATGAAGTAAAAAATGTAATCAAAACGAGTTCAGATTATCAACTCAAACTGTTTGATACGTTACTGATGTAATTGAGGCTGCTTCTATTTGTTCAAGTGAACTCACCTTTCAAAATTTTGGTATGCACTGTTCTTTACCAGAAAATCTCTGCCTTTAGTTATCCCGAAATCGGCTGAACCGCCAATTGCGCTTACAGGCGTTACAAAAAACTTACATTACATACTCACAATGGCTGACATTACAATTTCTGAGAGAAGAAATCGAAATTGCTACCAGATATACTCAGGAATTCTGTGGCGAACATTTGTTGCATTTCGTAAATACTATTTAAAGCAAGTTTCATTAAAATATTAAAAATCCATTAAATCAGCGAAAAATACATTAAAAATGATGTAAAAACATAAAAAGTGACTTATTATTCGAAATCGACTAAACATCCAAAAACAATTACGCATAAAAATGATCATTTCCTTTGTCATAACAAACAATGAATTTCTATACTAAAGGCACTGTCCTAAAGTGCAAAGTAAAAAATTGCCATTTCATTAAAATCTGCCGTCTATTAGTCACTGTTCTCAAACATCTGCAAACCTTTGGGTAGAAATTTTACTAATCCTAGAAGAATATTATTAATGCTAATTTCTTCGAAAATCGCAAATCAAAAATTACTTAACCAAATTTCTTATATTTGCAAAACAATTGTAATACAAAATGTCAAAAACAAGAGATATTTAAAATCTTATTTAGATCCATACACAACGTAAACTACAGTGATTGTACACTTATAGATTTTTTTGACACGTTGGCTAAAGCATCAGAGGAGTTTCAGAGAGATCCCAGTCGGCTCTCGTACGTGGTTGCCGATGGCTGATGGACAGTTCAGCAAAGCGCGGCCTGGGTTGCGTCGGGTCGCATCGGGTGGTGTCGCCTCGCGTCGGATCGCGACGGGTCGTGTCGCATCGCGTCGATCGCGACGGGTCATGTCGCGTCGCGTGGGATCGCGACGGGTCGTGTCGGGTCACAAAAATTGGGTCGCGTCGGATCGCAACGGATCGCGACGGATCGTGACGGGTCGCGTCGGGTCGCATCGGGTGGTGTCGCATCGGGTCGGATCGCGACGGGTCCGTAACGCGTCGCGTCGGATCGCGTCGCAAAAATCGGGTCGCGTCGGATCGCGACGGATCGCGACGGATCGCGACGGATCGTGACGGGTCGCGTCGGGTCGCATCGGGTGGTGTCGCGTCGTGTCGGATCGCGACGGGTCGTGTCGGGTCACAAAAACCGGGTCGCGTCGGATCGCGACGGGTCGAGTCGGGTCGCGTCGGGTCGGGACGGAATGGAACCGAACGGGACGGTTTGGGGAATTTTGAATGAGGAATCATTAAGAGAGGATGAATTTTGGAGCGCTACTAGAATCTACTGAGATTAGCAATTTGTGGCAAGTGAACATCACACTTCACATAACATTTTACTGCTCGCTTACTTAAAAAAACATTTTAAAAAGCAAAGGTAAAACATAGAAACAAAATAAACCAATTCGAGCGAGACAACACCCGAATTAACTTTTTTACTTTACACTTAGTGCACGGTAGCGCTCAGCACGGTAGTGTACTTTTCTTCAAAGTACACTACCTTGCAGCACAGGTCCTTGTAAAATACATGCAAAACCGCATTAGCCAAACCTAATTAAACAATTCTAAACCCAATTTCTTAGCGTTTTATGACAGAAATGTTTCATTTTTACAAATACTGATGCACTTAGTATGAACCATTTCCATCCACACTTTCTGAGATCATCAAAGTTCTACCAGTACAGTTTTTGGATTTTTCACGAAACTAAACATTATAAATCACACTTTTCAGCAGCCTGTGACTAAAAGGTTATTAAGTGGGTTACATAAAAATAAAGTGTTTCAGTCATCAGTAGTTTATCTACTAAACTTTGTTGTTTACTATCTGTAGTTTCGGTTTATCGAAAAATAGGGCAAAATATCCGCCTGAAAAATGTGGAAAATTGCAGGTAAGGTTAAAAAAGTAATTCCTAACTCTATTTAACTAAGATCCAGAATCATAACTGCCTTAATGTATTTGGAAACTTAAGAAAATAATTTACACAGACAAAACAATAATTTTTCCAATAAGAACACAATAATTTACATTGATTAATAAACCAATATGCCAATCTAAAATATGGTAGAATGTATTCAGCGTGCAAAAATGTAATAAGTTTCACTAATATTGCATAGCTTTCTATAAATATCTGATATTTTAAATTTGAAAAATCTTACTTCTAGGTAAGGACAGATTAAGTAAACAACTAAATAACACTCCCAAGCATTCGGTAATACATTAAATGAACTCAATGCTATACAGCTCGGGATAATTCTGGATCTGAATAACGAAATTGCACACATCCATTTTTGCTCCACATAACTGAACTCTACTAACTGAAATAAATGGAGGGAGGGCCATCTCGACCTGATCCACTTGCGCAGACTATCCGATGACGTCATCGGAATGGATGGAGCGCCAAATCGGAATGTGCAAACTATCTTTCCTTCCAATCTTTTGGGAACGGCGAATCGTCCTGTACCGACTTGGATGTCCTAGTGCGTTTACTCCTTGGAAAACAATGCAATTAATACGGGGCGGATTTTGATGACCTAAAACGTTGCTAAAAATTAACTCTAAAATGTTCTTAAAATGTTTTTAAAATGCACTAAAAGCAAAGAAAAATTACGTAAGAAAATGAATCAAAACCAGTTTGGATGAACAACTCAAGATGGATACGTTACTGATGTAATCAAGGCTTCTTCTATTCGTTCAAGTGCACTCAGCTTGCAGACTTTTGGTTTGGACTGTCCTTTTCCAGGAAATCTGTCTTTAATCGAGCGAACCGACAATGGCGCTGATAGGCAACACAGGAACCTTATTTTACCTACAACTGCTGATATTACAATTTTTGAGCGAAGAAATCAAATAGGCTACTCAGGAATTCTACGGAGAACATTTGCTGCATCTCGCAAATATTATTTGAAGCAAGTATCATTATAATGATATTAAAATGCATTCAATCAGCAAAAAATGCAATAAAAATTACGGAAAAGGTAAAAAATGACTAAGTCGAAATCGACGAAAAATGAAAAAAAAGTCTCATAAAAATGGGTCATTTTGTTTAGTCATAATATAAAATGATTTTCTATACTAAACAGCATTGTTCTAAAGTGGAAAAAAATGACATCTCATTCAAATCAAATATTATCATTAGTCATAACATAAAATGAATTTCTATAGTAAACGGCATTGTTCTAAAGTGAAAAGAAAAAATGACATCTCATTAAAATCCGCCCCCTAGTAATCAACTTTTAAAAATTCCCACCCGTCCCGTCCCGTCCCGTCCGGTGCACAGTGGGCTACATGGCGATTCTAGACGGAACTAGACTTAAATCTTTTGTTTTAAGTGATTCTAGGGGGTTGTTAAGTGTTGTTAAGGTTGTGAAATTAACACACATTGAATATACTTCAGTTTTACTCATTAATGATTATAATTACTAATGAATACAAATTATTATTATTATTAATGAATTGTGTTCGAAAAATTTTAGACAAATATAATGACTTCTCCGAACGCAATTATATTTTATTCTGAATAACTAAATCAAAACATAAATGAATTTATTAATCTTTTATTTTATAGTGCACCATTTCTAAAAGATTTATTTAATTTTTCACAATTGATAAGAAAAGTTTTTCTTTTTCTTCTTCTTCTTCTTCTTCTTCTTCTTCTTCAGTTTATGACGTTTATGTTTCACATAAAAGGCATCAGTTATAAAGTTTTATTGCAGATTGACCCTTTTCTAACCCACTGTTTTTCTATACTTGTCTTTGATGATTTTCTTCCATGCACTCCCCATGTTGACCCCTCAAACAATTTCATTGCTACTTCAACTTAATGTTCTTACATCTTTCATTGCCATGGTTGATTCACACCATTTCCACTGACAATTTGAAATTTCAACATTACAATTGGCCAACAAGAACCGAACATTTGATAAGAGTCAGTACTAGTGCGACGAGTTGTAGTCATCTCCTGCAACATGTTGGCCGCATCTCTTTTACCCGACGTATGCAGTGATTGCCTCGCTGCGTACACAATTTCTTCCTTCGAGCGCAACGTAAGTAATGTTTCGATGCAGTTTCTTTTACCCTTCCTAGTACACTCATTAACACTTTTCCTCGGCCGGCTTGCACGTGAACTAGTAGATGGCGTAGCTTCAATCATTTTAGGAGTTATTGCCCTGTACACCACTTCCGGAAACTGAATTACAGCATCGAGCCCCCCAGAATCCTTTTTGATGAAATGATGCTCGACCTGGTGGCATTTTCTCCACCTACTTAAAAAATGTTATAAAATACTCTTACAGCATCTTTAAGGCATTTCTCCATTGTTTCTTCGCACTCTTAAAAACCTAATCTATTCTTTACAAAAGACATTAGCTTTGCTTTCATGTCCCCTCTCTTGCGCGAAACGGAAAACAGATCACGGTAGGTGACTACTGGATGCGCGCCATTGGCTGAAATAAAACATAATATCCTCATCTGGATGTATCTGGACGTGAAACTTAGTACATCAGAAAGTAAAGACACGAAGCTATTTAGTGGCATATGTTTTACTGTAATGCAAGTTAATTTACATTGTTGAAAATCTACTTGAAAGTCGGGAAAATGTAAAATGTAGGTCGCGCGCAACGCCTACTTTACAGCTGATTTTACGAAGAGAGAAGCAAAGAATTGAAATTATATAAGTACTGTTGAAAAGTACATACTTTACTGAACAGCTTCCATATTGCAGAGTTTCGCATTCGCCTTTCATTGAGATCTGAGCACGTTTGATTCTTCGAGTAGCTGCAGAGCGACTACCTCGCGTAGCGCTTCCTTCAAGATATGATAAGTAATCCACTTCCCCAGCGTAGCAAACGTGAGCCAAAAAATAAACCAATTCTCAAATATCATTCTACCAACATCGGTGATCAAATTCACTAACACAAAAAGTCGATATTAAAATGTTAGGGAGGGGGATCTAGTTCCGCCTAGATTGGCCATTTAGCCCTCTGTGCGGTGGTGCCGTACCGACACTGTGCGCTAGGCTTCGTTCCCGCTCCCACCTCACCATGCACCCGCTCTTGGGGTGACGTAACTCTGTTTACGGTGCTCTCGCCGCCCTCCCCCCCCTTCGCCTCTCTGACCTACTGACTCGCTGCCTCTCTCACTCTCTCTCTCTCTCTCTCCTCCTCCCGCTGCCGGCTGCTGCGGCCGGCTGGGATGGACCGCGGGCGTGGCGTAAGCACATGGTGGACAACGCGGGACCTTCGGTAATGAATGAGGGTGGGCATGCGTGGAGATACCCTGTAATACAGAAGGCCGCTCACGGAAACGGGAGGGACAACAAAAACTGGGGATGTTGGTTGAGGGAAAGTTAAACGAAACGGAGCATCAAATAATTCGCGCCCAAAAACCGGAAAAAAACGAGTTTGGGAAGTGAATCTCGGTGCGTGTCAGGGGAATGGAATGGAATGGAATGGAATGCAAAAGGAAACTAGTACATCGAGAAAAAAATTAGAACAGAACAGCAAGAAGCGAACGTGCACCTACAGCGTCGAGAAAGTGGAAAAATCGAGTGGTAATAGGTCCAAAAATGTATTTCAAAAATAGAGAGATTCAGGAGGAAGAGGTGTTGAAAAAAGTGACGTTTTAGTTAATTAACAATTGTTGAATCTGTTCTGCTAAAGATTGAAATTTGTCTAGAGTTTACGAGAGTCAATTAAGAAGTCACGTAAAGCAGCTTTCTCACTATTTCCATAACGGTGTTGTGTGAAACACTTGAGACCGGTGCGCGACCAACAGGCTACAACACAACAGGGTGAAGGCAACACGCGGAAGAACTGTCAAGTGCGTACAAACTAAAATACGACAGGCCTAAATATTTTCTTGTACACAATCCTTTTACTGGCGACCATAAAATTTTAATCTTAAATAACATCAAGAAATTATACTGCAACAAAAGTTCACATTGTACTCCAAAAAACCTTAGGTGCACTGTGAAACAGTGCATGAGATAGCAATACTGTAAACAGAGGTTAGGTCCACAAAGAGAGAGGGACATTTTCCCTCATTTTTCCAGTGACATTCGTCTCAACTAACTCGTTATATAACGTATTTTTAACCACACCACAATCCTAACTTTCTCTGTTTCTGGGAGACCATAAATTTATCTCGTATATAAATACTAATAAACTCTACAATTAATCATTGTAGGTGACAAACTGTGTGAAATACAAAGAAGGCTTTCAGAACTATTCAGGAAGGAAAATGAAACAATGTATTGGAATTAAATGAAAAAATACGTTAATTTAATGGCACGGTGACAAATGAGATCAAAAAAGACGGGGAATGGTTTTGTTTAAAAATAAAAATTCCAAAGGACATTACATTCATCTCGTTATAATGATGATTGTACGATGGGATCCTTCTTAACTTATTTTTTTCTAATGGATCTCTACCCTTTGATCACTATTTTCGGAAGAATTAATGTATTTGTATTTGATGAATAATCTCGTAGGGACGCGAAAAATTAGTTATAACAATAGAAAATGATATTTCTAACTGGCAGTTCCTCCATGCTTTCTTTTAGTTACAGTCATATCCAAATAAATAGAAAAGGACTAATGAAAACACGAATTGCAATGTTTTCAAAAGATTTCAAAGACGTTCGAATAATTATGTAATGTTCATGAAGTTCAGTTGCCAATGGGTGAGGAAGTTCAGGACCCCTTTCACACGTCTGTTTTCCATAAATACAATATATTTTTAAAAAATGTTGTAAACGTTTTCATCCATAAATTCCTTAAAATGCTGCTAATGATATTTCAGAAAATAACACTTTCTTAATTTAAATTATGTTTCCTTATACCTCTTCCTTTCAACTGTTTTTGCTCAATACAAATAATGTAGATTATTAATAAGTACTTCTTTAAAAACATTTTGGTTCAACTAATTCAATTCACACAACACTTTGCAGCAATCAATATTCCTCATCGAGCACGAATTTTCAAGATTTC
Source organism: Acheta domesticus (assembly GCA_031308135.1). Taxonomy (NCBI): domain Eukaryota; kingdom Metazoa; phylum Arthropoda; class Insecta; order Orthoptera; family Gryllidae; genus Acheta; species Acheta domesticus. Next base: position 178,762,990 of record JAHLJT010009419.1, on the reverse strand, counting down.
AGTGGTTAATAATATTAATTTATGGTCAATAATTTATCAATTAAAACAGCTTCAACATTTACGTATACAAATAATTATTGTCGATAGTAGCGTTTGAATGCTCAAGCTCGACACAAGCCCACATTTTATCTCGGCATTTGAATTGTCCACAACTCTTCGTGTAGGTATCAAGAAGCATTTCCAAACTTCGTAACGAGAAAGTACATATTCGAAACTCTCAGTCATAATTTATATTACAAAATACAAAACTTTCATTTGTGTATGTACTCGCGGCTGCGAAAATGTAGTTGTTGCCCAAACAAGCCTGCTCGGAGAAACGCAAGAATAATGTATGGATAACGCTGCTTCTAAAAGAGAAGAAATTCCGTGCACGTATCGCATCCTATTGTGTGGCAAAACGGTCGCTCCAACACAAAGAGAAGGTACAAATTCACTACAGTTAATAACAATAGCTATCTATTTACCAAGGTTGTTCTGAAGATGTACAAGTATAAATTTATAGATCCTAGAATAATATCATACTAGGACTGAGGATTCTCATATAAAACCTAAGAAATGATGATAACCATTTCTCATTATTTATTCTTATACGTATTTGTTTGTTTGTGTGTGTGTAAGGGATTTACTTTATTCACCATTTATATTTCCAAAACCCGCTTTTATGGAATACCGCTCCGAAGGTTCGGAATAATGCCATAAGGAAGAAAATTGAGAGTGCACAAAACGCAGTCATCCAAACGAAATCGTAATAAGAAGAGTAAAGAGAGTCTACACCCCTCTGTCCACCTCTATCTCTCGCCTTTCTCTTTCTCTCTCTTTCGCTCTCTATCTTTCGCCTTTCTTGTCTTTCTCTCTCTGGCCTTTCTCTCCCCATCTTCATTAACGATTTATAATGGAAAGCAGTGAAGTCGGGGCATGTGGTAGCAAAGCTTTGTTGTCCCAGACGAGTTCCTGTTCTGTAATTGGTACACTGTGAATGTAATAACTGACTTCAAAAAGTATAATAGCGATACTGACGTATTCTCCCTACAGTTACTCCTATATTTTAAATATCACAGTGGTTGCTATATGACCAAGATGTTGATAAGTGAACATAAAACAAAGTCTCGCAAGTTGCATTATAAATATCCTTTAGTACAACTCTAACTAAGAAGAAGGCCAATGAATTTATTAATAATTGTTATTACTTACGAGTTTTCTCATGAGATGTGTTAATGAGTCAATAAGAAAATATTCTGTTACGAGTTACATCATAATAATCATTTGTTAATAGTTACCTATTAACTATATAAGTTAATAGTTATCAAGTTTAATAATGATAAAGTTGAAGTTGCTTTGCCATTAATGTTTGCTTTATTTTTTTCTTCTGTTGCAACCTAACTACCGTAAATTTTCTACACGCTATGATGAGATCCGTTTCCTTGCAAAGTCTTTGAAACGAAACGAGACATTTTAAGATATTTTAATAAAACATTAACTTCACTCACGCGTAAGAGTTCGTATAAATCCAAATAATCTACATTTGTATTCCCTCGTACAAAAAATATAAAATCTCCTTAACTTCACTATCTTTAAAGATTCTATATTCTTTTTCTTGCTTTGCATGCATACGTGAACTGAAAACTGGCACCAGAAATCGAAGAGGAATATTCACAATAAGGCAAAGCGAGAGCGATCTATCGGCAGCACGAAGAACTTCCAGAGCTTGGTGAAATAAGCGCTCCCGGTGCCCTACCTCAACCTCCCTCATAAAATCGGCGCTCCCTTGCCTCTCCCCGCCCTCAGACCTTTGGCAACGATCGCTTGCCCGCCCGGCTGACCACGGTCGAGTTCGCCGTGGGTTGTTTTTGTTTTTGGTCCAATCGCTCCAGATCACTCGGCGTAATGCGCGGGTTTCTCCCGCCGCGGCAAGGAGTGCCGATGCTAATAAGAGTGATCGCGGAACGCATGATCAGGGCGCCGCCGGGTGTGGATCCTTCAAAACAGGCGCCCCGCCCACGTGCGAAATAAAACTGCGATGCGCCGCCCTTAAAAAGACTCCGCCTCCAAACGCGTGATGACAAACGTCATCTAGAAGTACAGATGCCAGTGCGATTCGAAATACCGATATGTCGATATTACAATATATTAAAAGGCGAAAACCAATGTGCAATATTTGTAGAAGATACGGGTCTTCCTTAACCTACGAGTGAATAAATAAAAACAGCGCCCTCGCATGAGAGCACCGCAAGCTGGCGAAAGTCTGATTAATCTGATCCTAAAATGACAAATTCTTATTCCTCTTTTCCAAGAAAATTTTAAAAAATGTCTTAACTCATTCGTCTAAATCTCTACAACAATAGGAGCTCTATCCACCTTCCCTTAATCCATTTTCACAGAAATTGTGATATGTTTATTTTACAAAAATCAACAAAAAATAATGTAAACTTTTTGCCCTTTTAAATGTGTGCATCTAATTAATATTTTTCGCCCTGAGCGTCACCACATCATTCAGAAATTCACGTTATCAACTCACACTAGGTTATACAAATAGATAATTAAATGAATAAACAAATAACGTAATTAATTAAAAACAATAATGCATACTACAAAATTCTATTAATCCGTCTGCAAAAACCTAAATTCATGTAATATTAACAACCATTACATATTATATGTGGTGCACTGATCTCCCTCCATATTATATGTGAGTCACTCCGGACCGTCAAGTCTGTCGAATGCAACGCGACGTTTTTCCTGAATAGCAACTGGATCTTGATATGACACCGTTCCGGTTTGCCGATGCTATTGGCACGGTAATGACAGAAGCGACTAGTGTCCACCCGTTTTTTTGAAGTCTTGTATTCATAACAAAAAAACTATTCGCACTTTTTGCATTTTAATTTAGGACACGACGGCCATTTTAAATTAATGGCGATATGCCTCCCATGTGCCATGCAAAATCGTTCAAATTATTATTTCATAGAAATAGAACTCTCCCTCTGTCCCTACCTCTCCAAGTTGTCCGATACCTGCTCCTACATTCTAGCACCCATCTCCACACTTGCCTTACCTCCCAAACAATTCCCTCCCTCGCCCTGCCCGCACACGCACCACTCCTGCTCCCGCATATCCCAAATCTGCCACCTCACGTACCCCACACCTGCCCTCATACTCCACACCTGCCCCCACATCCTCACACCTGCCCCCAGCCCCTCACCTGCCCCCATATACTCTTCACTTGTCTCCACATCCCCCCTCACCTGCCCCCACACCCCCTCACCTACCCCCACACCCCCTCACCTGCCCCCACATCCCCCTCACTTTCCATCACATCCCCCTTTCCTGCCCCCACATTCCCCTCACCTGCCCACACATCCCCCTCACCTGCCCACATATCCCCTCACCAGCCCCCCATCTGCCCCACCCCCTCACCTGCCCAACATACTACACCCCACTAGCCCCACTTACTATATCTCCCTGGCCGCCACGTACCCCACACCCGCTCCTCTCAGACCTCTCAGCAGTGACCTCCCAGACCACTTCATCGGAGCAAGTTCGGATTACTGCTGGCGGAAGAGGGAAAGGACGTACGGGTCACGCTGCTCTTCCTCCAGCGAACAAGAAGACCCGGTCCGCGCTTTCGGACGGGTTTCCGAACAGAGTCGCCGCCGTCGGCTCGCATCACCGTCCAAGCGTCGCGCGCCTTTGTGCCTTCCTTTTTTCGCGACACCATTCGAAGTGTTCCACAAACCCCGAAACGGGTCATGGTGTGGTCGAATCAATCGCCACCCACGCTTCATCTTGTCCTGTCCGGTGATTCCTTTCTCTTTCTTCGTCCTGTACTTGTATTCTTTATCCAGTACCGCTGCTTCCTCGCTGCAAAAATAAAATGATGCCTAATGTGCAGTTGTATCATCGTAGAAATTAGATCTTTAGGGCAATTTTAATTCAGAACTTCGGTTGACGCAGTGGAGCGATAATTTTAAAAAGAGCGGTCTGGATGTCCAGTTCACAGTTCACTGCCTAATATCTTCGCGATTACATGAACGGGTCAGAAAAACGCAGAAAATTTCAAGGAAGTTAGGAGCTGTCTTAATTTCACTGTAACGGTGAGTCACCACACGATTTCTTATTCCCATTCGGTCAGAAATACGAGATTCGCAGAGGAGGATTCTCAAGATAATAACACATAAATCAAATTAATACAGGTTTATTACTATGTTAATAGAGTACTCTCTCTCTCTCGCGCGCGCGCGTGCGTGTGTATGTGTGTAAGAGAGAGAGAGACAGAGACAGACAGACAGAGAGAGAGAGATGCATGTGAGGGAGAGTGTGGAAAAGTGAGAGAGTGTTGAGAGATTGCTAGGGAGCTAGAAGAAGAGTGTTTGTGTTGTGTGTGTGTGTGTGTGTGTGTGTGTGTGTGTATATGAGAGAGAGAGTGCGTGAGACAGACAAATAGAAGGCGTACATGCGTGTACTCGTATCCCAATGCATGATTTTGGGTATCCAAAGGGATCTTTTATATAAATGACCAAAAAATTGCATTTCTTTTCGAATTTTTATCATGCACACCGATGTACTAGGAGGTTGCGCAAATAAAGTACAAACTCTTCGTAATGAAAACAAATTATTCTCGATTTGGTGCAATATTAATCAGTACATATTTTTGCCTTAGATGAACATATAAACTTTTCTTAAAATCAAACACGAATTACCACTAAATTACTCACGCGTCTAATTTTCCTTATGCCCTTGAATCTTTTTTTTTTCTTCTTTCAACACATTTTCATCTTCGAATCAATTCCTCATATTTAATCTAATTTTTCAATAATTTTTAACCAGTACTTCAGTTTTGCTTTGTTTTCTAGCTCCTTCCTCTCCATCCCTTTTCACTTATACATTTAATTGCGAATAAGTATAGACTCAACTAGTACACTTACGTCTTGCTAGAATCAGAACGAACAAATTAAAGAGCTCAAAGACCAACTCCTAGAAATAAAATGACAATTCAATATAGTTCCATCCAGGAAACGAGTTTTTAGTGAAGCTTGAATACAGTTCTTCCCAAAATCTAAGCGTGAACAGCATGGAGTGTAGCAGATATCCAACACACACAAGGAGCACAGATTTTGCCCAAAGAAATCACACAGCGCCGTTGGACGTCGCAGAAGTGCTCAGTCAGCCTGACAACAATGAACGCGAAAGAAGCGAAGGAGAAAGCGCCTGGCGGCGGGGGTGGGGCGAGGGCGGGGGGAGGGCGGGGGGCGGCAGATGGAATGAGCCTCCGCCCACCCACCCGCCCGCCCGGCCCTCGACCCATTTGAGCAGGCCACGCTGTCAAGTGCCCTCTTGCGGCGCGGGCGGGGCGACGGGAGATGGCCTCTAGGGGCTAACGGAGGCTGACCGCCACGGCCACATCCATCAGCATACGTTTTTTCAGCCAGCGGTCCGGCCTGGACCTCGCACCGGCCCACGCACATCGCCGGCCGCCAAACGCACAATAAATGATTCCGGGGAATACCGGAAGGTCACCTTGGTGGCGGGCGTGGGGGAAGGAGGGAGAAAGGATTTCAATGACTTGTCGTATCGAGTGCGTTGGAGGTGGGAACGTCCGCCACAACTCAGCAGGAAGTGGAAAAGAAAGGTTGCGAACCTATAAATCTACAACTGCAGTGGCACAACAGGTGCTAAAGTGTTCTGTCACCTCCTGTAATTTAAAACTCCATCCTTTAAATTTACACACCACAAGCGTCGGACTAAATTGTGTTTCTAATGTAATGGATGTAGGTAATCATCCCTGAAACTGTTCGCCCGGTTTTACTTTTCATCGTGAAAATAGGAAGGACGATTTAATCAAATAATAAGATTCTAATGGATATAATTGGTGATATTAAATTTTTGGAAATGTCGAAAATGCAAACAACGTTGTGTACAATAATTCTTATAAAATCAATGAAATGAAGTGGCGTATATTGTTTAAGAATAATACCGAATAACAAATTTAGTTTCTTGATGTAAGATATGTAATTAATTTTCCGAACTTCACCTTACTCATTACTTTCCAAATTTGTACGTTTTAATGTAATTACTATGTTTTATGTATTTATTTATTTATTTTAATTTAATTATTAATACATTTGCGGTAAATTATTTTTTATTGTGTTTTAGAGGCCCTTCAACTGAAAAGGTCATTGGCTCACGAGTTAAGTTCTAATAATTACTTCTTATCTCGTGGGTCCTAATCTAGTAGTAGAACGTAGTAGTAGAATCACGTAGTTGAACCAGGAATTTTGACTTTGGAATTGAAAGTTACATTCTAACACATTCTAAGAAGTAGATGATAGCGCTGTTGATGAGGTGAATGACGACAGTGAATCGATGGAATCAGAGGGAAGGAAAATGGAAACAAAACGAGGAAAACCGGCCTGCCCATCCCATATCCCATCGAACTCGGGCCCCTGGGTATCAAACCCAGACCCCGTTTGTGGAAGGCGCTAGCTATTACGCCATAAGCCTCCCGCCCAGTCGGCCTCCCAAACGACAAAAGTGTATTAGAAGCCAAATTTTCGGCGGTCCTAATATCATCGTACGTCGCCTCGACTGTTTTCGCAACGGTAGCGGCGGGCGCCGCGTGGCGAGTATTACCCGAACACCTCTGGCTCGGTGGGCGGAGCCGCTCTGCGTTCGGGCCTCTCATTTCGCAAAAATTCCTTCGCGCTCCGGTCGCGATTGCCAAAGCAACCGCGGAAAGCTACCGTCGCTTACGGTTGCGCGAGGATGAGCGAGTACCAAAATCTGCGCGGAGAAAAGGGAAACTTTTACGATGAGGAAGCGCGAGAAACTGGAACGAGCGGTTTAAAAAGGGGTAATTCATGGAGACGCACGTTTAAAGGGGCCACATACACGTTCGATATGCCATTCATAGTTTTATCTGCAGTGTTTTTAGACGGCCGGACAAATACAAGCGTATGTGACTATAACCTTGTGAACGAAACTGTCACAAACAATGGACTAATATTTCCGACCATATCAACTACTATGGTCATTAGTTTTGTTGGTTGACTGACTGATTCTTAGTGCTTCCGGGCGCGTCAACGGCTAAGGTCATCAGTCCCGTAAGTGTAGTGCATTTTGTTCCTCTTCCGGGAGGTGGCAGTGCTCTTTCACCACTTCGTTGATGGCGACATCCGAAGCCGACCAATCGCCGGGCTGAAGGGGGTTTTCCTCAACTAGGTATCTCCCTCCAGCGTGGCACCGCCTCAGCCGGGACGAACTCTAAGCTCCCGACCGGTCTCTCGGCATGTGTGCTAGTGTAGTGCATGGTAGTGCAAGTGCGTGTAAGACATGAACATGGAACAAGAAGGGGGAGGAAAGAATCGCGTGCGGTCCGTGGCCCGTTGTTAGGGTACCGCTCCGGCATTCGCCAGGTGTTGATCGGAGAAACAACGGAAAAATACCGATCAGAGCAGCCGGCCGCCAGAATTCTCCTCCAGACAGCGACTGAATTCGACCTAGCACACAAGCTAGTGTCGAAAATCTTGCCACCGTCGGGACTCAAACCTAGGACCAGATCAGAGAGTCTGCACTGCTCTCGGTCAGAAGCACTGCAGTGACATCAGTTGATGCCCTGAGCCTCCTCTTCCGGTCGAGTTCCGTTGGTATAGTAAATGTTTTATCGCGGGAGGTGTAGTATTCCTCGCCTCCTAGATAGTGAGTTCCGGCGCCGACCTACACATCAGCAAACGGAGATTTACCCCTTCCAGGTATCCCCTCCAGCGGGTACAAGCTCTAAGGTCCCGACTGGTCTTGTAAGGTGGTGCATGTGCGTGTGTGTTAGGGGAGAGGATAGGTCAAGGTAGAGGAAAGAGAGTTCGCACGCGGTCCCTGAGTTTTATTACGATACTGCTTGGCCATCCGCTTGGCCTTGATCGGAGGGTCCGTGGGGAAACTACCGATCAGAGCAACCAGCCGCTAGAATATTCCTCCAGGCACGGGCTGAATTCGGCCTAGAGTCATACCTAGTGGCGAGAAAGCGCCACAGTCGGCACTCGAACCCAAGAGCCTACCGGTTAAATCGATACAAAGAAAGCAACAATGCTGGCTCTCACCTAAACTCAGCCGGAAATCACGACTGAAATGGCTTTTGGTTTCTGTCAAGGCATCTGCTCGTGGCAAATCGTATACTGAGAGTTGGCGTAAACTTGTTCCGAGAGACTTTTGTTAGCAATGCGGCCTCTCACAGACGAAAACAAGAGACGGAGTGCCCGGGGAGGCGTCGTCGATCAGGCCCAAGGTGGAAACACAAGACGCAAATCCCCTTACGTAAAGCTGAGAGTCTGCAAGCGGTTCCCTTTGGGAAACGGTTGAACACGATTGAGTGAGTGATCGATTGATTGACATTTCCGAGCACGCCAACTCCTAAGGTCTTTAATCCCGATAGAGTAGTGAATGTTTTATCGCGAGAGGTGGCAGTTCTCCTCTCCCGCTGGATGGTTAGGTCTGATGATCATGAACACATCCAAGTGGAGTCGAGATTTTCCACTCGCAGTATCTTCTACAACGAGGGCACCGCCCCATTTAGGACAATCTCTAAGCTTCGGAGTTGCCTCAAAACATGCGAGGAAGCGTAGTGCATGTAAGAGTGTGTGTGTGTGTGTGTGTGTGTGTAAGCAAGAAGAGAGGTTAGGGTACTGCTCCGGCATTCACATGATATTGATCACAGAAACCAAGAAAAACTGCCGTATAGAGCAACTGGCCGCTAAAAGTCTCCTCCAAACACAACGCTACTGAATTCAAATTCGTGTGCAACGAACCCCAAAACTTTGGAATAAATGTTCTTGACAAAGCATGATAAAATGAGAGTGAAGCTACTGTTCTAAGGACGCAAATAGCATTGTTTTGTCTTAAATGCCGTTGCAATTCCAACTCACTGGCACGAATTATTATCATCATCCAAATAGGGTGTAACTTTATATCTCTTTCTTTATCCATTCATTCGTTCTGAATCAACCTAATGGCGAAGAGTAAAGACACTCGAATTTTCATTTTTGAACGACTATCCTAGCACATATGAATTCAGCGTGATAAAATATCTTTAATTCCTTATTCACAAAATAGTTTCACGCATTTAGAAGCACAATGCGAGTAGAAGTAGCTAATATTTGAAGAGAGTCCGAACGCTAGAGACTAGGGCACCGCGTCTGTCAGCTTCCTGCAAAGCACCAAGCTTCGCTTGGCCACCTCGCGCTCTTCCGACAGCGAGAGGGGGGGGCGGGCGAAGACTCTCTCTTCCTGAGAATCCGGACGCCCTCTCGACCTTGATCTCTGCACAGCCCACGTCGCGCCGCGTCGCGCCGCCCGCCCAGTCACGCACGGCACGCGCACGCCCTCTGCCGGCGCGCCGGATGACTCACTTTCCGCCCAGCCCCCGCCACTGTCGCCGCCCCTACCACCGCCGCCACCGCCATCGCCATCATCATCATCAATAGAGACCGGAAAAATATGTAGTATAAAACGTCAAAATATGTACATAAATATGTAATGAAAATAGTAAGAATATGTAATAAGTATGTAAAATGGGACTTAATATGTAATATTAAAATTCTCTAATTAAAAACCATTTACATAGAACGAAATTACATTTAGAAAAACTGCTCACTTAACATCATACACTTTCTCGTCAGTAGTAAAAGCTTCATCTATTGTAATCGAAGACCGTAGCAGCCCGATTAATAGAAGCCATCGCACAAACTGGCGAGATCTACGACCAGCAAACATACACTGTAGCATCTTTATCGATGTGTTACACGTCAGTGATGGCAAATTTTTCTCCGAAATTAAGGTTACAGATCACAAAATGATGCTTTGGCCACCCAGATTTCCCCAATAATGTAGGGAAAATGCTGATTTAAAAAAATACATCTTTTCATAAAAATATGGAATTAAATAGAAGAAAATTGATAAAATAAGAAAATATATTGTGAAAACAGCAAAATATGTAAAATATGTAATATAGTACTAAATATGTAAAAATATGTAACGAAAAAATTTGATATTGTGCTAGGACGGCTAAGATTCGCCAAGATTACAATTTTGAGAACGGTAAATAGAAAGACAAAAAATATGCAATTACATAAAAATCCGGTCTCTAATCATCATCATCATCATCATCATCATCATCATCGTCACCGCCATCACCTCCGCCGCCGCCGCCAACATACCCAACGCCGTCGTCACCACCACTCTCTAATTGATTGCTTGCGATTCCGGGCGCGTAAACTATCAGGGTCCTTCGTCCCGAAAGTGTAGTGCGTGTTATGCTCGGGAGGTGGCGGTCGTCTTCCCCCGCTGGATGGCGAGATCCGGTGCCGACCTAATGTCGGCTAACCAGGTATCTCCCAGTAGCGGGGCATTGCCCCATTCGAGAAAAGCTCTAAGCTCCCTACCGGTCTCTCGGCATGTGTGGTAGTGTAATGCGTGTTAGTGTAAGTGCGTGTAAGTAAGAGGAGAGGAGAGGACAAGGAAGAGGTAGAAAAGATAGCGCGCGGTCCGTAGCCCATTTGTTAAGGTACTGCTCCGGCATTCGCCTGGTGATAATCGGAGAAACCACGGAAAACTACCGAACAGAGCAACCGGGCGCTAGTATTCTCCTCTAGAAAGCGACTAAATTCGACCTAACTGGCAAGCTAGTGCCGAATATCCTGCCACCGTTGGGACTCGAACCTAGGACCTCCCGATCAGAAGGACTGCAGTGACATCAGTTGATGCCCTGAGTCATCGCTGTCGGTACCGCCATCGCACATCGCCGCCACCATCGTCACCGTCATCGCTATTGCCGCCGCCGCTGCCACCGCTATCGCCGCTTGTACCGTCACCGCCACCACTGCCACCCGCCAAACTCAACGCCGCGGCATCGAAGAAGGCTGAGGTATCTCTGTGCCATTTCCCCACTGTGCCCCTTTTCCCGTGTATCATATAATGCCGTTCATCACGTTTCAAGCTTCATAAACATAATTGACTCCCAATTATTCGAATTTTATGATCAATTATTTATTACCCATTTACAGACATTTCCAAAAAATGTGAAGGACAACTGAAGACCATACATTTTTGAAGTTGACACAAATCGGCCGAACGACAAATAGCGGAAGTGCAACCAGTTTTACTAAGACCATGCCAGTTTCAATCTGATGACTATAATTTGAACGAAGGTTTAAAAATAAAAGATTCATCTAGTAACTTTATTAATGGAACATCTTTGAACGAATAAATAGAAACTGTTTCGAGAAATCCCACAAAATGAAGCTGATTTCAAAATTCTGACCTACTGATTGTCTCTCGACGCAGAAAGGAGCAGGCAGGATTTTGAAAATATAAAAAAAAAATGTTGTGTAGAGTTAGTTAAACAGGTAGTGCGATTGAATGATTACTTCCTACGAGAGGAAATTAGCAAAGTAGAATAGGTGTAAGTAGGGTGAGAAATGAAAGTACCCAGAGCTTTAGAGAACGTAAAATTATTACTACTGGCAGTTAAAAAGAAATACAACAACAAACAACGACAGATAAGTCTGATTAAAATGATTGCAAAATAATGTATCTCTATAGATAGCATTGCACAAGTTTGTTGATAAAGAGAGTAGAATAATAATTTACTCACTACCAAAAATAGTTTTTATTTCTTTGATTTAATGATATTGTGGCAAAGAATTTGCAAACAAAGTGCCGATTTTCAATGAAATTTTGTAAATAATGCAATGAAATTCGCTGCAGTGAATAACATTTTCTTAAGAAGAAGAAAATGCAGTGAATGCATTTTCTTTTCTTACATTGGAGAAGAAACTCTTTTTATAATGGCACTAAAAACGAAATAAACGATAGCTTACTGTAATGGATAAAAAGAGAGTACGATGTTTAGGCGGCGTCTCATCATAGTTCTTTAATAACACACAACCTCTTTGCGGCTGCATTGCGGCCTCTTCCATTGCAATCTGACGCGCCTTGGGGTCTGGGAGATAAAAAGCGGCGAATAAAAGTTGTTTGCTGCTCTTTCTCTCCCTGGCCCCAGGCGCCTCAGATTGCACTGAAGATGATCGCAATGCGACCGTAAAAGCTTTATGCTTTATTGATAGCTATAATGAGACTACGTCTAAACTTTCTATTAACGGGAACATCATAAACCCTATACCACTTCCTATTATAAAATGAGAAGTTTCAAATTTGTTTCAACAAGAACTTTGCCGACCAGGAACTCTGTAGAATATCTATGTTTAGTTGATTAAATACGTCTGATAATACACAATTATTCAAAATGTACTTCCTTCGCATTATGATGAAGAAATTTCTTCTAAAATTGTTAAATGACCGTTCACGTGGATGGCTGCTTTCATTTAATGGAATCAAATCAGTTTGTATTTCATTAAAAGAATTATATTATTTGACGCTTCGATTATATAGGGCGAGCGAGGTCCACTTATTCGAAACGAGTTGTGTCTGTAGAACATGTCCGGCTCGCTGCGATCTCTTGGACCAATAAACTTTCTTCTATACCTCTGAAAACTTCAAGAACTTCTGTACAATTCATGAAACTGCCGATCAAACAAACACGAGTCTTCCGAAATATGATTCTTCAACTTAATCATAAACAAATTGAAAGAAACCTTGAAAGAAAAAGAGGCCTTGTATATTCTTACTTGTATTCATTATCGGAAACTGTACATAATTGTTCACATAAATATCCAAAGTAAATTTGGGTGATGAAAATACAATAAGTCGACAAATAGGGTAATAGTTCCAATATAATAATAATAATTATTATTATTTTTATTATTATTATATTGGAACTATTACCTTATTTGTCGATAATTTGCCTATCATAATAATAATAATAATTATTATTATTATTATTATTTTAATCGTAAATATCATAACAACGCATGTCTTCCAAATACTTAAAACATATTATAAATTATTTGTATTTCAACATACAGAATTAGTGGTTCTCGTAGAGACGACAAGCAGATGCTTATTTATGTGTACATTTCAGAAACATATTAACATTGATTATTGTAGAACCTAAAAACTTCCATTTCATCCCAGAACCTTCCTGATCAATTAGCATGTACTGAGTAAAACAGATTTCTAAAGACTGATGGAAGCACCCTGTAATTCCCATTGAGTCTAGCGAGTAATTTAAGGTCGTCAAAATGCTGCCCGTTGCTGAAAGAACGACAGGAACAGTCTTCGTTTCGAAGATATTCCAGTGTTTTCACAATATGGGCCAATTCTTGGTACTACTAGATCTTCGCCTAATACAATGTCTTAAGATAGTCTAGGTAATATCGACGACTGCCATGTGAACAAACCATACTTTTTTCTTGTTTTTATCCCAGTGTTACGTCAGATCTGTTGTGGTCGATCTCTCAGTACACTTGGGTCCCAATTCAGTTTAAAGCTGTTGTTTCAAGCATATTTTTGGGATGTACTTGTAATATGGTGTATCATGGCATGGTGCTAAACCACAGATCTTTACAAATTGGGCATGGATATTTCGTCCCATCATATCATGTTTGTTCTTATACTCAGTAGGGGCTAGTACACTTCAGCTTGAGATAATATGCTGAATAGTCTCGCTATTTTGACCACAGATCCGATAATCGTCAGGAGGCACATCTGGATCTTTGATGATGTCTATTTCAGATAATTCTTTGCTGCAATTAGTTGGTTCTGGATTGCAACCATGAACTCTCATTATTATTTATATTATCACTACCAAAATAAACTTGAAATGAAATATTCACACTCTTGAAGTAATTAACTGAGGCATTTTGGACCTGGTAGCAAAACCGGAATTGTCTCAAATAATAATTTTTGAAAGAAGGGCAGCCTTTCCAAGGAACTGCTGAAAAGAGGTGGAAAGCTCGAGGCCTCATGAGTGGAGATGGCAATATCGAGAGAAATGGAACTTGAAGAGAGTTTTTAACTCAATGCGTCGCCAGCCATGAAGAGAGTTTTTAACTCAATGCGTCGCCAGCCATAGAACCTCGCGTAATACACACAAGGAAGTACATATAAAGGTGCATGAAGGAAGTCTCCCATCTATGCAACACTGAAAGTGCCGTCCACTCAAGTGCAGCTTCACTTGATGCGCTGTGCAAACCGAATCGCTGCCGGGTGTTGCCTGGACCGGTGCAGATCGCCGACCTGCTTGTCAAGCGGCGGCGGCGGCGGCGGAGGGGGGGGCGAACCAGCCCAACGGGGTGGAGATGGGTGGAGGGGGAAGAGGGGAGGGACGTGGTGGGGTGGGGGCGGGTGACGGCGTGCCGTCCTACTCCAGAAGAGAACGCTTCGTTTTCTACCGTACTCCCTCAGAGTGGCAGCTCTCACTGCCGGCTCTCCGCCGCCGCCCACGTGTACCCTGCTTCCGCGAGCTTTTGGATAAAAAGCCATCCATGTTTGCTCTCCTGGAGTTAACCCAGTCGTTGGTCGCTACAGAAATTGGGTCGCTAGTAGGGAATGTTCGGGATTTTGCCACCTTCCTAGGCACGTTAATTTGAAAATTGTTTCGTTTTGAGTCAGATAAGTGTGAAAGTTGCTTCACTCGTCACATTGTTAAAAAGACTTCTGAACTACGCGGCCACTAGATTACAAAGGTGTCGTAAAATCGGTTGCCATAATTATTTTTGAAGTTCAGAAGTTGTCATACAAAAGGCAAACCATCTAAATTTTGTAATCACTTAAATTAAAGTTTATTAACTCTAAAAATGCCCACACGGAAAAATTATTGAAGGATATATTCACGAACAGAAAACCGATATGACCCATAATTACTTCCTTCCCCTCCAAACAAAACCTTATCAATGTTTGAAAAAGCTTAAAAAACCGAAATTGAACGTAACTGTCCAACTAGATTTAAACGCCTAATTATACATGATTTATTTTATAACTTTTACATTATAACTTAAATCCCCAGTATCAACAAGTATTTTCTAACTTTCTCCATTAAATGAAACGCAAAATAACAGAAGTTTTGAAACATTCCATCTAAAGAATTGTCTGGCATCAAGACTTAATTTCTGTTAAAGTCTTGGATTCAACATTACAACTACGTTCTACCCCCTGCCCCCCCTCTCTCTCTCTGTCTCTCTCTCTCTCTCACACACACACACACGCACACACACACACTATAGTTTCTGAAGTGCATACGAAATGCCGGATTACTTGTTTGTTAATACAAAAACGCCCGCTTTCCTCAATTTCACACATTACGATGAAAGGTTTAGACTTCGCAGAAAAAACTCGCTCTCAGATTGCACCAGATGTGATAGCTGCAGTAAAACATTCATTAAATTGTGGCGAAATACACACCGAGTTGTAATATGTAAAGATAAATGAGTTCTCCTTCTATATAAGCGAAGAAAGTTGATGTATCGAGTAAGGTCTGTTAGTCCCAATTCCGCGCACCAGTAGAAAAACTTACTTTGAATTACGGGTAACAAAACTGAGTCATTTAATGGTTTGTTCGTATGTAGATTCTTAATTAAAATTGCTGTACTAATGCGGTGCTGTTGCTGTGCTAATTCCTGTACTTAAACCATTTTAATTCAATAGTTGTGTCTTTATTCATGTTACAGTGTTGTTTATAAGTGAGCACCAAATCTACAATTTTGTTGTGTAAAAAATGTTAATTATGGTAGCCATGATAATTTAACGTTGTATAATTCAAATGCCTTCAACGTTTGAAACGAGTAATACACATGATACAATTCTGAAGTTCGACTTGGGAACTTTCAAAAATTACCATAGCGAAAATGTTTGCGTATCACATTCCTCTGAGACACTGAGATATTTTTGCGAGAAGAATAAACGTGAAAGCCAAATTCACCACTTATTTTTCCAGGAGCTTACTCGTCGCTCAGAATATCGCATTTAAAGAGACCCAAACATATTCTGGCTGCGTGACAGTATTCCCGCCCTGGCAAACGCTTGCTCATGTGATCGCAACACCGGCGGCGGATATGGCGACGATAGTTCAGCTACACTACCTTTGCCTTTGTAACATTCGTTGACCGGGAGGTCCTAGTGCTCAAGTCCCGGGAGGCGAGTTTTCGACACTAGCTACATAGCTGGCTCGAATTCAACCACTGCCTCCAGACGAATGCTAGCGACCGACTCCTCTTGTCGGTGATTCTCCATGATGTTTCCAATCAATATCAGAAGAAAGCCGGAGCAGCAGCCAAACAAACTGCAAATAGGTCTCGCGCAATCTTACCCTCCTCACCTTTGTCCCTTTTCACAAGCACACACACGCTTACGCTTACGCTTATGTTTACCCTTACCCCTACGCTTACCCTTACGCTTACCCTTACGCTTACCCTTACGCTTACCCTTACGCTTACCCTTACGCTTACCCTTACGCTTACCCTTACGCTTACTCTTACGCTTACCCTTATCCTTACGCTTGCCCCTACGCTCACACAGGCTCACACTTACATGCACTATACTACTATACCCGCTGGGGGGAGTAACCTGGAATGTAACGTGAATATACACTTATGAGACTAATGATCTAAATAGTTGTACCCGACCCAAGACTTGCTCTTAAATAAAACTGCTTTGAATGAATGCACTGATTCTAGTCTTCTTGAGGATAAGAATTCATTTTTACTCGCTTTTAATCAGTAAAGACGGAAGTTGAAGCACTATGCGAAGCACTACGCGTGCACATTGAAGTACTTGACGCGGAAACCTTGGACGGGTAAAATAGATTTCTTGTTGTCGCCTGTGAAAAAAGGTTAAACATTCAAAGTATAAATGTGAATGGGCATGACTAAGCATGTTGTTTAATGTCTTCAAGTTTCATCTAATTACGAGATGCACAAGCCCGGACAAGTGAATCTCATTTTCTGCACTTGTAAGGGTATTTACGAGATGTACTGTAATGCGAGTAGTGTCACAAGGAAAACAAAGCGAATTCCAAAACCCCAGGATTTTCCTTCGAAGGGGCGCACGTGAATCTACGCGCAATAACGTTTAGCTTATTACGAAGTTCCTCACGTTGTAATTACTTTGTCGCCCATGCCATTCTGAATAGAAATTCATGGCACTGCATCATTTACTTTTGGGTCAATTAACGATGACTTTTTAATTCAAGTTTTATATTAATTGTCATTTCAGTAATGGAAATCTTTACTGAACAGTGTTTTTCTCATTAGAATATTTTTTTCTGGGGACAAAGACTCGGTGGCTTCAAAGTGGAGAAATGATAACCGTTTGTCCACACGAGACATTCTTACATTAGAGGCACTTGCTAAAAAACCAGCTCATTCCATTTGTGAAAATTTTACAAGAGTAACACAAAATTCTGTGCATCCAAACGCAGTTTGCTATTAACAGAATACATTATCGACTTTCTTCGGAATATAATATGGATTTGAATTACTTTCGTTAGTGAATTTATGAAGGATTCCACTAAACTTACCAAAACGTAAATTGTGAATTTTGGTAAGTACAAGTTTTCATTGCTAACATTTTAAAAATTATACATCATATTAAGCTTAATGATTAGCATTGTGTCTGCTTTTAAACAAGTTTTCATTAATAAAACGAGAAATGTACTATTTAAAAGAACAGTTCGTGGTTTTCCTGTTTAAAGAAAAAAATTATATTTTCTTTAATACATTTCCCTTCGTCCGAGGAGTGTTTTTCGTGTTGCACGTTCGCACAAGAGTTCACGTCATCGCTTCGCTCGAGTAACTGAAATAATCCGAGCTGCGGTGAACTCGTGACAATAATACTTCAGAACAAATAAAGGCTATTGACTTTCACTCAGAAAGAAAAGTATCCTTTCTTGTGTCTCTGTCCAGTGAGTAACACTGAGTTATTGCTGACACGTTGAGGAACCGCTACACACTATACCTCTTACCAAGTCAGCTGACAGCAAACAATCTCAGGAGCTCGAAGTGAAGCCATATTCTCGCATTTCAGTGCCGACCCTGACTCACGCACACCAAACACCACGCGAAAGTACTTGTGATGACAGTAAGCGTCGTATAATGGTCAACAGCACGGCACTTCAAAGCATAACATGTAACCGCAAAACTGGGCACACAAAGAATTATGCATCAGCAACGACAGGGACATTGCCCTTGAACACCGTGACTAACATTTCTCTCCCTCGTGTCATATTTTCCCTTATATTCTTGACAGCGCACCTACTTGTTTCATCTGCATATTACTTTCCTAAAAGATAACTCGGACGTTTCTTATTCATGTTTTGGGGTTCAAATATATTTTCGCTCTACCACTCCAAGTATTGTTTGTAAAATAACAAAAGTTTTCTTCGGACTATATGTATATTAATGTTCTTGGTTCTGAACGATACCTCTAATGTTTTCCAAAGGTTTTAATTTGAAACAAACTGGTTCAAACTGGTTTGCATTTCAGTGAAAATAAATCTACCACAAAATCACACAAAATTTAAATACAATATCTGCATCAAACACGACAAAAAATATGATTTAAAAATTCGAAATTTAACATGATATGTCTATTACCCTACGAGAATGTTCGTGAACAAATATTAATTGCAGGTTTTTATACATTTCGAAAATGGAAAAATAGTTTCAGATTCTCTTCTCAAAAATAAAATGATTGTAGCCTTCAAAGCCTAGAAGTTTTATAAAAATGGAAGTAAAAGAGACATTGTTGTATAGTACTGTAGGTGACAGGAATTTAAGAATTACTTTCTCAAATTCAATTAAAACTAGTTTACGAACATGAAAATTCCCCTTCCAAAATTTTACGTATTTGCTTCATAGTGTAAAAAAGAATTAAAGATCTGACTCTGGAGTAAGTTGACAGTACTTCTTGAATCGATGGTTCACGCTGAACAAATATCAAGGATAAAAAAAACAAAACAGAAGCACTGACGCGCGTGACAATCACACGTCCGCGTAACGCGTCTGGCATAATGAGGTAATTGAACGTTTCCGACACGCAGACGCAAATGGAACATGCCAGAACTGACCCGCAGAGCACTCTGTCGGTGATACTCTGCGTGAGCTCAACTACATTAGGAGCTCATAAAAGTTATATGGTTCACAGCCAGCAACACGGTCTCTTACACTGCTTGATAGTAGTATACATAGCGAGGTTTGAGCAATAGGATGTTTCGTACGAATGCTGACAAGTTTTAATAGCATGTATTTGAAAAAATAAGAGCTGTATTTGAAGTTATACAACAAGACAACTTTCCCAGGGCTAGAGCTTGAAGTGCTACACTTACACCGTAAATTCGAAGACTCAAAGTTTCTGGAAGCTGCGAAATTCATTTTAACACATTCTTCTCGTTCTGGAGGGATTCGCGAGGAAGTTCCAGCCAAGCTCATGTATTGACAACCAAAGCAGTGGAGAACCTGTGAAAAATTTTAGCTCAATGTTTCGGAATAAAGATGCAAGTACAAAGAGCTCATAAAGCAGGCCTGTTAAACGAGTTGGATCTTCGAGGACAGGTTCCTCCCAGTGCCCTTTCCCGCCCTTTCGCTCTGCTGGCGGTCCACCGCACCCCCCCCACCAATTCAGTCTCCCCAGAGCTGAGCTTCAAGCACAGAGGAAAGGCTGGCGTTCCTCTATACTTGAAGTATTGCGCCGGTAGCCCCGGTGGCTGTCCGAGAGCTTGCGTCTGCCCTGGACGACCCTGGAGCCCTAGGGTACATTGTTTCGAGCACGCCTAACTCCAGTGTCGTCACAATAATTTCAAAATCAGTAACATTGTCAAGAAGCGCTTCTCAAATGTTTACCGTCAGTAGTTATGTAAATTTCATTCTAGCAGACGAAAAAATGGTATATTTTTAGAATTATCTTTTTCGAAATCGTTACTTATTTCAACATTCAATTTAACCTCAGTCATGAAATTGACCCAACATGAAACATTTAGTGTTTTCGGCCGCGTCAACAACCATGCTCATTTTCCACGTAATTTTAGTGCAAGTTGTAATTCCAAAGGTGTCTGTGTTCCTTTTCCATTATAACGGGAGGATCCAGCACCGACCTACACATCACGTGAAGTATTTCCTGCTTCCACGAATTTTCTAACAGGCACCGCCCACTCCGACACAAACTATGGTCTCCCGACGAATGTGGTAGTGTAGAGCATATTAATGTGTGTGTGTGTGTGTGCGCGCACGTGTTTGTGTGGATAAGGGGAGAGGAGGGGAGAAAGATGAGGAACAAAAGATCATGCGCGTTATGTGGCTCATCTACGGTGGTAATGATCCGGCATTCACCTGTTAGTGATCTGAAAAACCACGGAAAACTGCCGCTCAGTAACTAACCAGCTGCTTGAATTCTTCTCCAAACACTAGTTGAATTCGACCTTGCTATGTATAGTGTCGAAAAACCCAGCCCTAGGGTCTCCCGGTCAGCGATCTTGAAGGGGCAAAACACGTTCCTGAGCCATCGCAGTCCGTAGATATCGCGTGCTGGCCGGGAAGTTCGACCGCAGGGGCCGGCCGTGGCGGGTGCGCGGCCAGGGGGAGGGGGAGGGGGGGGCTCTGAAGTGCTGGCAGGGAGCGAGGCGGGGTGGAACTGCAACGGGGGCTGGGGTGGAGGCGGGTAGGGAAGGGGTTGTAGGGAGGGCGGTGCGTCAATAGCCGTATTGCGGCATGGCACCCCACGCGGCGCCCGCCAGCCCCTTATTCGACGATTACGCTCCTTACCCAGGGCGCGACTCAGATTATGCAAAGTTTAGCACAAAACACATTACATTTATTACAATTTGTTTTGGGAAATAAGGGATTGGTTAATGAAGGACGTGAAAAGCACGTATATTATGCCATTGTAGCACTTATGTGTTACAGAGATTTTATCCGCATGTGCGGCCAGGCTCTTACTACAGAAACTGGGATGGTTAACAACAAGTAAGAACCATAAAAAACAAAGAAAACCATCAGTCCCGTAAAATGAATGGGCGATGTGAATGAAAGTGAACAGTTCATTCTGAGCATATTCACCTAAAAGGGAGTAACAAGGACACAAACCAATTTCAGAGTCTTCACAGAAATACACTCATTTCGATAACAGCGTAATGAAAATATTGTTATGGACGGCGATGTAGTAAGTCGTAGAATAAATAATGCTACAGGGCATATGTTTTGGTTTTTGTGGGAAAGATGATGGGAAAGAAGACCAATGCCACACGTAGCAAGCGCGTATGCAACCCGCACAACACATCTGCAGCCTGGTGAGATGAAACCATACAGTACGCATTGAATACTCAAATAGGGGGGGGGGTAAATTTTCATTCTCATGTTAAAGGGAACTGGTTTACAACTTCACAGCAAGTACCGTGCTTATAACTGCCAATTCAATTCAATTAAATCACAAATTGTCTTTTTTACATTATTGTATATATGTATGTATACAAAAATACATACATTTATATATTTCATTACATTAAAACGGTCGTCTATTTCACATTCTCTATAATATGTCGAACCAAAATGCTTATATTTAGTTTATGTCTTTCCTGCTCTTTAAAAATATTTGAGAGAAATGTTCGTAAAAGCAACATTTTCACCGATAATGTAGCAAATTCTTGCTTTACATTTTGTTTAATAACATAGATTGTGCTGTTATAGTAAGTACACTGCTGGGATATCGTAAAACCACAAAGAAATGTTCTAGAAACAGAGTAGTTGTCTTTAACGAACGTTAGAGCGCGGTGACGTCGCTCCTAATTGGATGGGATCCTGGCAGCCTCGTCACTATCTCTGTCATCTACAAACCTCAGTGCCCGCTACAGTCGCTTCCGAGCGTGTGAACTGTGGTTTAGCTATCGCTTCTGTGGAAAGCGATCTTTTCGCTTCCTCCGCATCCACTACTTGTCCCCAGCGTATGCGCTACTAATCCCATTTTCTATTTCCCTTCACCTAGGATTGTGGTTTTTGTGCTTCATCCATTTTCTTTCTAATTCTCATGGATGAGATATAATTGCTCTTCCTCTTAAGTCTCTTAGAGAAAATTTCAAATCAACGAATGTTCAATTAAGAACTTCACAGAAAACAAACTTTATCCGATCTAAAATAGATCCGAGAAGGACTTTCTAAACTTCTTCTTCATACAGGTTTTGCTAGCGGGTTTATATCATGACATTCAGCAGTACACTCATCAATGAAAAAAAAACAATGTCTAGACACTCATTTACATCGTTTGTGAGATCTCATAATCTAAAGAAATTACTATAGTACTCGTACAAATACCGTGTTTCTGACAATCGGCATCCAATATCTAAAACACGGGGCAACTTCAGTTTCAAGACTTTCCAGCTTAGTGAAATATTTTGCAGCCATGTATTTAAATGATGATTGATATTCCTAAAGCGTGTTCGTCATTAAGACAGTAGTTTTTATACTTTTTTGAAATAATTTAATAACATTTAATTTTAAATAATAAACTGTACGTGTAATTTTGATTGTTTTTTCCTCCACTTTTAAATACTTCCTCTGAAGTAATGTTAAAAAGAAGGCTAGCTTCAATCTGCTTTAAACAGCCTTCCAGATTCAATTTTCCATTGTCTTCGACTCATGTGTGCGGTGTGTGACGTGTTACAGGTCCAGTTCGGTCTGGTGTTCGTGCACTCGGCACAGGTGCTCTTCTTCGACTGCGGATACCCTAAGCTGGTCGCCGCCCTCCTGCTGCTGCACTCCGTCATCTTCTTCGGTCTCTTCTTCGACTTCTACCAGCAGGCGTACAAGAAGAGCGAAAAGGCCAAGAAGGTGGAGTGACCGCCGCCGGTTGAAGGGCGCCAGGTGAGAATCGCCCCTTGGAAATACGCCCTCCTGGAATTACGCCCCCTTGGAATTACGCCCCCTTGGAATTACGCCCCCTTGGAATTACGCCCCTGGGAATTCGCCCCCTTGGAATTACGCCCCCTTGGAATTACGCCCCCTTGGAATTACGCCCCCTTGGAATTACGCCCCCTTGGAATTACGCCCCCTTGGAATTACGCCCCTTGGTAACGCAGAGCAAGCGTAATAGATCGTGCAGCCTCGCTGCTAGAGATTTTATATTGGGTTTAAGAGTGGCGCAACCAGCATTTCTCTAAAGAGAAGAAGAGCATTACGTATGGTGTCCAGTCGACTTTAGGTTTTCTTATAAAGAATTTGTAATTTAAAATGGATTTTTATTTCTTTAAAGCGTATCCAATTGATATACTGAATTACTTTCGTTACTAAAGAAAATTAGTAAAAACTATTTTCGTGAATATGAGTCATCGGCGTCTGGAGAAATGAGACGGCCATTGCGTGGCCATTGGAACTGACAAACAAGGGGAAAACCCATGAGGGAACGAGTCTGCGTAAGAAATTGCAAAAGTGATTCAGTGAGATAGATTAAATGTGCGAGAGATTGAAGACGTTTGAATGCACGACTTGATGAAACTGTATGGGGGAGAGAGAAAGAGAGGGGGAGGAGAGAGGGAGAAGAGCGACAGAAGGGAGGAGAGAGAGAAGGGAGGAGTGAGAGAGAGAAGGGAGGAGTGAGAGAGATAAGGGAGGAGTGAGAGAGATAAGGGAGGATGTGAGAGAGGGAAGGGAGGAGTGAGAGAGGGAAGGGAGGAGTGAGAGAGGGAAGGGAGGAGTGAGAGAGGGAAGGGAGGAGTGAGAGAGGGAAGGGAGGAGTGAGAGAGGGAAGGGAGGAGTGAGAGAGAGAAGGGAGGAGTGAGAGAGGGAAGGGAAGAGTGAGAGAGGGAAGGGAGGAGTGAGAGAGAAGGGAAGAGAGATGAGAAGAGGAAGGAGAGATGGGAAATAGGGAGAGAGAGGGGGGCAGAGAGGGAGAGAGATGGACAGAAGGAGAGAGAGGGTGGGGGAGAGAGAGGTGGGGGAGAGAGAGGGAGGGGAGAGAGAGGGAGGGGGAAAGAGAGAGAAGGGGAGAGAGAGAGGGAGAGAAATACAACGGGAGTAGATTGCTAGTACCTGGTAAAGGGGGAAGGATAACAGATGGCATCACGGAGGCGTGATGGAAGTGTGAGAGCGCACGAGGGGCGTGGAGGCGGGAGGCAATCGATGGCACCTGCCGCTGGAGCCCCGAGCGCCGCCTGAGATCGATCGGGGACCGTCTGTTGCAGGACCTTTGCTCAAGCGGCGGGCAGGCGCCGTGCCGGCTGACGCGCTCCGACGAAGCGGCGGCAACCCACTCACTTCGCCCGCGCCGCCCGCCCTCTCCCGTCCACGCCCACGTGAGGCAAGTCCCCCTGCCGCGGGGGCTCTGCCTCGCCCCCGCCCCCCGCCACGCCACGCCCCGCCCGGCCCGGCCCCACGCAAACGCGGCAGCCTCGCGGATGCCGACGGCGCGCTCTGGGCCGAAACGGGACCAAACGCGTGCTCTCATCTCAAACGCTCCCTTCACGAAGAGGAGGAAGAACGCTTTGCGAGACCGACATGTTACTGACAAGTGCTAGAAACAGTGCAACTTCAAACATTTACAGCTCACGAAACGACTGAAAGGCGAGGGTAAATCACAAACAGGACGCAATTTCTCATTAAACTACACAAGACTGCAGTGGGTACAGGGAAGAAACCTTCCGTAACAGGTTCTAGTGACAAACTTCCTCTTACCATGACAAACTTTCACCCCCCCCACAGACGGTTTTTATAAATCAACCTGCGTGGAACTTGGGGGGGAATGCGCGCTCGTGGCGTCATTTCGCCCCACTGTGCAGCGGCGGCGGGGGAAGCGGGGACGCGCGGCCCGGCAGCTGGCTCGGCGCGCCAGGGGCTGCTTCGGTTCGCGCCCAGTGCCGCGCCGGGCCTGGGCCGCCCGCGTCTCCCTGCTCCTCCGCCTCCGCCCCCGCCGCCCGCGGGAGGCTGACCTATTTAAATGTTTATTATTTAAGCTGTATTGTAACCGTCCGACGAGCGGCTGGGCCCGCTCTGTACATAAAGCCCTTCTGTCGCGTAAGACTTTCCCCATGTAGTGAGTGGAGCTCTCCGAGCCGAACAGTTGACGCAGGAACTGCAGACAGAGCGGAGGTGGCGAGTCCCATCACGCTTACCAGTTTTTTGAAATGAGGCAAAATGTTCCGAATTTACCAATTTCATCGACATCATAAGGTCCAGAAGAATGATTTTATTGGAGGATGCGAGAGGCAATTTAAAAAAAGAAGTTTAATTAGTACCCAAGACTTCAAACGTTCAATAAATTCAAAATACTCAGATAAATGTGTCACCGAAATCTCCAGATTAAAAACCCATGTGTGTTAAGAATGTATCTTTGTTCCATTCAATTACTGACTATTCTGACCTAAATATAACAGTGTCCTGAACTTCAAATTACTCTTCTCGTGTTCCATTTAACAAACAGTTCAATTTTTTTATATATTCCAATATACCGAAACAAATTTTTCATTTCAGTATTCGGAAATACTGAAAGGAAAATCCCTATTTATATGAAAAATTGATATATCATTGCATTTCTAAATGTACACAATCACACACTCGAAGTTTATTATTTTGTGTAGCTGTCAGATGTAGCCCCCGCCATATCAGAAATCGGGAAGTATGTATTTCTGCAAAGATGCGCGTATTCTGGAAGTAACAACCTTGATGTGATGTTTTTTTCTGAGTATTTTTCCGCAATGGTAAAAAAATAAGTTTTCTAAAAATAAATCTTCGATGCTGAAAATAAAACGAAATTCACGCGTGAGTTGTAAAGTTTCACTGTCACGCAGTAAACAAACTATACATTTAATGCCTTTGTTGTCTTATGTTGTTGAAAATTTGCGATTACTCTCATGCCCCTCTTCAAAATTAGAGAGGCCGAAAATTTGTTTCGGCGACAGTCATGTAGAGGGCTAACCTTTTGTGGAGATGTAAGTCTGTGAACCTGCCTCTGCTCATCTGTAAAATGTTCGAGCTCGTGAGCAGCAATTTACCTTGTAAGACTCTCCCTATGTTGTATCTCAGGTGAACACTGAACATATTATATTCACTAAACCCTGACCACGGCCTTGCGAGAGGCATCTCGCGAGGTCCGCTGGAAGATGCATGGCTCGTCTCTCAAGGCCACCGATCCAGGAGCCTCTGAAGGCTGCAGAGGGTCGGAAGCAACAGAAGCGTGCTGCGCGCCGCATGGTAACTCGGCAGCCGATTGGCCGACCAGTGCGCCTCGACAAACGAAGTGGGGCGAATACGCGCGGCTTCTGTGATTACTACCTCTAGTTGCTCGCTGATATGTTTGGGAGAATCACGGATATTAAATTAAACATTTTCTTCGCGAATGAAACATCCTGCAAGATGTAACATTATTCCTAATTATAAAATACCCCGAAAACAGATTTTTCGTAGTAATAGTAGTAAAATTGCAGTTTTAAAATACCCAAAGAAACATTCTGTTCATGGCAGAGTTGCACTAAGATACTGGCATTTACAAAATTATTATTAAACAAAAAGAAATTTGTTTTATTAAAACGAAAATTTCGAGTTCATAGAACATGCGATCCTTGGTTTTACTCTCCACTATCCTGAATATCTTATTGAAATCTATGAAGTGAACTTTTCTCTCAAACAATCAAGATGCAACGCCACTGAAAAATAGTTTGTTTTCAGATTCGTTTCATGAAGTCTATAAAAATTGGAAGGTGTGCTTGACCAAATCGGTCAATTCGTATCTCTAATTCCAAGCCGACGAGTGCCATGCATCAACGTCATATTTTCATATGGAATATATATTACTAATGAAGTTTATATACAAGCTCCTATTGCAAAGTTTTGATATAATCTGATTCATTATCTATATACATAAAATGTATAGTAAAATATAATATGTATGTGTGCATTTTTATTGTATTTATAATAAATGTTCTCTATGTACAATAAACTTTTTTATCTCAGCAGATACTAATTGTGGACAGTACAGAAGCTGTCAAGGTTACAACCACACCCTTCTACTTTGTCATATGCAGCGAAATTTCGGTAAACGCAACAAAAATTGTAAAGCAATTTAATATGACACTTACCTCGTCGAAGAATATTCCCAAATCAACAATCCTGCAGAACGAAATTTATATTTATTTTCACCAACAAACCACGCACAACACGTGCTCACCCTTCACTCCCCTTGCTTGGATGAGACCGAACTACCCTCTTCGAACGCATGACCTGCCCTCTATTGACGAGGGCACGAATTCGCAAGCCAGGCTATCCAACCATTCATTCTTTCTGCCAAATAATCAATTCATGCGGCGGAATACGTTCCTTAAACCTAAAAGCATCCTAAATGGTCCAGATGAATATATAAATGTTCGAAGTTATTTCTGTCTTTTATCCAGTTGTAAATAGACTAAATTTGATACATAACTGCTATTACAAATTTGACGTATGTTTGTTTACAAACCATGACAATTTTTAATAATGTAAATTTTGTTCAAGTACCAGATATCAACAACTGCACTATAGATATTTTCTTTAACCATTTCAGTTTGCCACAGACATTGTGTTTTACCACATACCATCAAAGTTCGTTTCATTAAGCTGAGCAAATTACCTGAAACTACTTCATTTTTTTTTTTATTTATTAAATTCCCTTTTATCTACTTCATTCTATTTGTTCAGTTTTTCATTGCATTTGCTAGTCAACTGAATGACATTTAAATTTCTCAATTTTTTAAAATAGATAAGCATGCATTTCTGTGGCTAGCTATAATTTAAATTGATCATGCTTATAATACAGAAACCTCGAAAGACAGATAAAACATGGTATCTAATTTTTAGACAAATTTCTAATAAAACGAGACTGAACTCCATCCACGTGGAAGAAAAAGAAGGCCTAATTCTTTGTAACTGAGTGAATATTGATTAGTACACACATATGTATGTGGGGTTAAACCTTACAAATATGGATGTATCAACTTACATATTATACACAAAGGCAAAAGTTAATCATACCAAATACATGAAGAAAAGAATTTAGGAAAGAATATACCACCAGCTTAATAATTCAACATTAACATTTTTAATTTAAATTAGCAAATTACTCTATTTAGAATATTCCTTATTAAAACATAAGAAGAAATTCAATATCATAGGGGCTGTCCATAAATTACATAACACAAATTTTGAGTATTTTCAATACCCCCTCTCCCCTTTGTAACGCACTTCCCTATCTCTATGTAACAGCGAAACATTGCCTCAGACCCCCTCCTTTAGTGTTACATAATTTATGGCTGACCCAGAGGCGTATCTAGGTATTCAGGCGCCCATGGCAAGCATATAAATTGCGCCCCTGTCACGATTCTTAAAATAAGGATTGTTGCTATTTCTTTTAGCGAGTATATTCTATATAGCGCCCCTTGTGAGTGGCGCCCATGGCTCGTGCCATGTCTGCCATACCGTAGATACGCCTCTGGGCTGACACAATACCTAATTATTGTTTTTATATAAAATATTTAGAAACAAATTTGTAGTAACAATAATGCAGATCATAATATAACAACAAACTATTTTTTGTGGAAGAACACCTACATGACAAACAGATTCTAAAATCACTTCACACCAAAACAAAAAAAAAACATGTAAAACTGGTGGACATCAGTAGGCACATTATTTATTTTCTCTTTCATACTCTCAGATCCACCTATAATTCTCTTAAAAGAATACGTTCACTTTGAATGTTTTATAATTCCTGTTATAACTTCTACTACGGATAATAGTTAAAAATTTCTTAAATTATCATCATAAGAAATACAATTCTGAATAGGGCTTACTTGAGTTTATTAACTAGAAGTGAAAAATCAACAAGTATTTTTTCAATTAATTTCAATTTGGACCTAATGTGAAAATTTGTATTTTTAATCTTAAAATCTCTTCTAAATAAGAAATTTTTACAAAAATTAAATTTATACTACACAATGAACATCTTTTGAGGTTTAATTTAGATGCAATTGTATTTTTCTAAAGGAAATAATAGACATGCAAAAAATGTTTAAACATCGGTGCAAGTAGTATTCTTCTGAAAAATATGTTGGTAATATTTCTGAAATAAGTGGGATTAGAAAAAAAAATATCAGTCACCTACTTTCAACCCCACATCTCATCAAAAAGTTTCAAGTCACTAAAAATAGGGATGTTTTGTGAATGTACGATTTGAGTTGGATTGATTCTTATATGAAATGCAACAAACCAGTATGAAGGAAACTGTACAATTTGGTAAACCACCTCATTTTCTTATTGTAATCTGTTCTAAAAATTAGTTTTCGAAAAAGATCATGTACAAGTTTTTGAAAAAATGAGTCGTTTTTGTGTAATACTGTATATGTTTAAAATAAAGGCAATTTATAATTTTTTAATATTTTGTGACACACATAGTATTTTAAAAAAAAAAGCAGTTTTCACATAATTTTTGCTTGAAGTAAAGGCAATTACAATTTTTGTTCTCCAAACTGACTTCTAATATTTTCTTTCAAATTTTTGTCTCAGATAAAGTATACTTAAAAAATGGTGCAGGTATAACTTTTGTTGGAATCTAAATTTTTGATAATTAGAAATGATTCCATCCTTCAGCACCCATCCTTCCCTACCCTCGGGTCCAACTGGTGGATCAAGTAACTCGGAGGCTCCCGATCCTTAGGATTTCCTCCCCATTCCCTTCACACCTGGGCAGACGACACTCTTCAGGTGAAAGAAAACCAAACCGTCTAGGGGACAAAAAATTGCTAAATAAATTCTGCAAGTTTGGAGGTAGAAAGAAGGCAGCCCCTCTACCGAACTCAACCTGCGCAGCGCCTGTAACATGGCCAGGGGATATTCTGCCACTGACAAACCTCAAGAAAAGAAGACAGATCGATTTGATGACAACCACAGCAAACAAAAAAGGTTAAAGCAACATGGGAATATTGGATGTACTAAATATAGTAACATGGAATGTCCACTGCCTACAAAATAAAGAAATAGATCTATTAAAGATATTAGAAGAAAGAAAAACCAACATTGCTGGAATAACATAAACAAAAACCAAAGCAAAAGGGAACAAAAGAGATTGATGACTGGGTGAATATCTATAGTGGAGTGGAACAGTGAGAAAGAGCAAAAGCTGGTGTAGCAATGTATGTGTATAAGAAATGGAAGAAGTGTTTTACGAGTTACACATACTTGCTAAGAGTAGATTTTAAAATGAGTAGATGTTATCTTACAGTAATAGGAGTTCATGCCTCTGAGGAAGATAGGAAAGAAGAAACCATAGAATTTTATGAGAAGCTGCAGACAGAGGTAAAGAATGCAATCCAAATAACTCGCTAATTATAGTTGGAGATGTAAATGCGAGAGTGGGAAAAATGCCTACTCCCAATGTTACAGGACTCTATGGAGAACAAGTTATGAATGAAAAAGGAAAAGAACTCAGAGAATTTGTAACATACAATGAACTAAGAATCATCAATACATTTTTTAGAAAAAAGAATATTTATAAAGATACTTGGAGTGCCCGGGGATAACACTCAGTGATAGATTATGCAATAGTTAATAAAAAGCATATGGAGCATATGAAAGAAGAAGGGTATCCAAGTCATCTAGTACAAGTTGGTCGAAAAGTATGTATGATAATACTAATATCGCAGTAAAATACAATGGAAATGTTTCTGGAAAGAGAATTATAAATAAAGAAGTAAGGCAGGATGACAGTCTTTCACCAATACTCTTTAACATATATCTGGGATATATATTTAAAAGGTGGAAGAGAATGGTGCCCTCAGGAATTCACCTGGGCAAAAATACATTTTTAAATACTCTTTTATATGCTGATGACCAGGTAATCCTGCAGGAATCGAAGGTAATTTGCAAAGATCTATTTACCAAGTGGAGCAAATTTTAAAGGAGTACAATCTGATAGTATCAGTTAATAGAACCAAAGTAATGGCTTTGAAGGGCAAAGATTGTGCTTCAAAATAATGTTTTAGAACAAGTGACGTGTTTTAACTACCTAGGGTGCGAAATTACATATGGAAGAGATAGAGATATCACCAGCAAGATCCATAAATTTCAAGCAGTATGTGGAACTATAAATAGAACATTTAAAAAGAAAGCACAAAAAGAAACCTTGTTAAAATTTTATGATATTATGGCCCTCCCGGTTTTACTATATGAATGTGAAACTTGGGTTCAAAAACAAGAAGATTGTAGGAGGATTGAATCAGCAGAAATGAGATTTTTGAGAGGAGTAAAGGGTTGTACATTAAGAGACCAAATGAAAAGTGAAAAAATAAGAGAGTAAATGGGGTGGAAAGAAACAGTACATGACAAAATTAAGAAGTACACACAGCAATGGGTGACACATAATGGAAATATGCCACAAGACTGACTTCCAGTGCAAGCCCTGAATTATAATCTGCACGGAAAGAGAAACATTGGAACAACAAGAATGAGATGGAAAGAGGATGGAACAGGCAATGTGATGCCTAATCTGTAATGGAAGATGATGAGAAATGATTAGCAAAATGTGTGCTGTTGTAGCACCTTAGGTTCTATTCTGCTACTAGGGAACTGGAAAATTGAGTATATGTGAAATAATGTCTTTTTGATGCCGAAAGGTAACAGCTGGAAAGAAGATAGGGACAAAACTGGAAAGCCAAGCTAGCCAAGATGAAACAGGTCAGCACAAGATAAGTACAAAACAGATAACTAAAATGAGAATGTCTGCGCCATTCTGTATCACTAGTTAATGATGTCTGAAAGGCATAAGCCCAACCTCAACTGACAGCATCCAGCACTTTTTCAAATACCAAGGCATTACAATTAAGAATCAAAAGAGAAATTGCATCCAAAAGGTTCTGAATTCTCGTGCTCCACTACAGCCAGCTCTAATTTATTAAAATCATCTATTAATTGAAACAAACAAATTCACATAGTAACAAAGTCACTAGAGGTGACCAGTTACCAAAAGTTGGTCCATAAAAAGTGCTTGACAGCTAAGCTGGCCACTAAAAAGAGGGAAAATTTACATACAATTTACATGGAAAAAGCAATACGTTCACCAAAAAATTGGCACTTCTACGTGTTTTTTCATCGAGAAAGTTAACGTATTGTTAATTCTGTTGTAACTTCACCACATGGCGCTACATATTCCCATCAAATGCAACCTGCAACACACTTGGCAACATTTTGAATCTATATGAATAAATAAATGCAAAACGAGGCGTTCTAGGGCCTTAAAAACTACAATTTTGAAGCCAAAGGCCTCAAACAAACGCTTCTCACATGGTAATCTACAGAATCAACTATTCCTGAATATTCTTTTACATTTTTGTTGGTACAGGCTTCCTGATATTACCTCACCTGCTCAGAGAATGCAGAATATGCAAGTAAATGTGAATGTGAGGGACAGAGAGTGGCAGAGATAGAGACACACAGAGGCAGACAGGGACAGGGTGAGGGAGGGAGTGAGAAACAGAGATGGGAGGGGAAAGAGAGAGATGAAGGGCAGAACATTGCCGGGTTTTCCTAGTATAGACTAAAATTATTAACAATTTGGAGGAAAACATTAACAAAAACTGAATAAAAATAGCAAAAAGGGTATTATTTAACACTCAAGTCACATAAAAAGAATGGCCAAATAACCCAGTTTAAAAATAACACTGGTCTAAAAAAATTAACTTTTTTCTCTCACATGAATGAAAATAACAGATTCTATAAGTATTTTTCATACTGAATTCAAATATCATTTCAATTTTCCACCATCTGGCAGGAGTTTTGTGTGATATGCATTTCAACATGTTTTAATTTTAAATGAAACCAGTAACTACCTATCCCACTGTAAATAGTATGCTCGTCCAGATTTACATTCTGACTACTCATTCTGTACCTACAAAGTGGTAATGATGATTTTTGGGCATATACTGTATCTCTTCTTGGTCCTACAGTAGTCAGACAACATACCAGAACTACACTTGCCTTAGTACCTGTTTTCCATTGTAGAAATTTACTAATAAAAATGCTCACCATGCTCATCGCTGACAACCTCAAGATTTTTCGGGAGGAAGTCTTATGTCCGAAGTCTTTCGTCAAACATGTCTACCAAGTGAAATTTCAAAGACATTACATCCCATAGCTTTATGAGAATGCAGAAGATCAGCCACTATGTCTGATAGTTTTCTGCTTTATGGATTCCAAGGAAATTACAATATACATTATTGAAAGATTGTCAGACTGCTTTTTCCAGTGGATTTAACAGTTCTTCAAAAATATTCAATAGCTATTACTGATTGCATTTATGGTCCTGAAAAATCTATCTTTCAGTTTAGCATCACTTACTTTGGAAAATTTCAATTCAAGTACAAGAATCCATCAGAAAGTTTATCCATAGCTTTTACGAAATTTTTCTTTCTTACTAATTTAATATGCAATCAAGGTAAATATATCCTTCAGGATTCAATAAATGGACATGTGACATCTCTCTCTAACCAGGGATATGTGATTCCTATAATTTTCCTCAAACAGAAATAACAATCACTTGTATGAGCCTTTGATTCCCTCCAAATTATAGGAATTGCAAATGGTATATATGATGTGTACCATTTTTCAATCAAGACAACCGTCTGAGCACATAAAACATATTTGGGGCCCAGATCTTTTCATAATCACCAACTTGACAGCCAAAGTAATGTAGATAACACTTTTTTGCAAGTGGTGTTAAATTTTGCACGAGTTAAGTCAGCTCACTACAAATACAGCAGAAATTATCTGCAAGATTTACATACATTCTTGGTGTGATAAAAATACAAAACATTATAACATAACTTACACAATTCACTTCTAATCACAAAGGAAGGAAATATATCACCAGTGATACATCACAATGCCAGATTAACTGGTCTGAGCATATCAAAACCTGAATGAACATGCACAATATTGCCTGTTAGTGATTCAGCAAGATATTACATATAATTTCCTTAAATACAACTGGAATAAAAGTTCTACTATACGGTAAAGGTTCCTTTGACAGATCAAAGGGAATGTTAAAATCAAATTTTAAAAAGTAGCTGTCACAAAAAGACTGTGCCTGATGGAAAAATTATGAATATGTATCTGAATTCAATAAGAAAAAATGCCCTCCATTCATCAATCAGATTTCTTGTGAAGAAAACCTTTTCGACCAGAGTAATCCATAGAACTAGGTTTTATGTATTAAAATAGACTGAACATTTTATTTTCCTGAAAGCAAGTTCCTACACAATTTTCTCACAACTGAGCATTAACAAAGCAATGAATTATAACCACTGTTTTAAATGTGAAACTGTGTGTTTCAAAGTAGCTTTGAACTGGCTAAAACTCCACTTAATATCAAAAGAATAACGGGGATTGTCTTGGAAGCACAATACGTTGTGGTGAAATCCAAATCCACTTCTCAACCCAATTCATCTCTTTAAATAGTACCTAAAGTTAAAGATAACTTTCCATGAATAATTTTGAAGGAACTAGAAAATATCGCAAATAAAATATTGAATTATGAATGATATACAAGTTTCCCTTCAATATGTGTACTTTTTGTACCTAGAAACATGAACAAGAATAGTTAATGAAATATGTTTTAAAGAACTTAAAAAATTTTAATTCATAAACCTATGATAAAAGTTTGATTTTAACTAATCAAGAATCAAATATGTAATTTCATACCATTCCTAACATTGCTAATTATTAAATATCACCATGGAGATTAATGTATATCCTCCTCATTCTGCAACAAGGATTCATCTTCACCAGATCTTTATTCTCAATCGCTCAATGTGGAGCTACATGTAGAAGGGAGGGTTTGCATTCCAAGGCCAGTGATAGCAAAGGAATCAAGTGTTTTACCATGGGAGTAGCATTGGGGCTGGGTTTCATCTGTATGCAATTAGCATGCCTGCATATCTGTTTATTCTGTTAGGAAAAATCTGTAACATCTAAACAAGGATATCTGTAATTAAAAGTGAAAAGAATGACTCAAGATGGCATCTGGTCACAGAGTTAATAGCTAAGAAAACAGATACAATTGTTAAAAACTGTACCATCAAGAACTGCAAATATAGATTTAATTTTCAATCCAATTCCTCCACTTTTTAACAGATCACTAATACATGGCAATTTTTGCATGCATATTTTGTTCTTTGTCATTTTCATGTCAATTTTGAAGAAATCAACCAATTCTAGGAAGTTTACTTTGCCATTTTAGTACAGTCAATAAAAACTTGTTTCTCAATGTACAAATAAGTTAATGTTAGGTCATTCCCTATGAAATGTACATTCATGAAACAAGTGTATAACATTCAAAAGCCAAGATTAGAGCTGAGAGAGAAGATTTTAATATTAAATTCTGGAGGAGGAGTTTCAAGGCATTTTAATACTTTCCTGGGGGAAAAAAATAAAAATAGATAAAACTGGGTAATTTCCTGACAAGCAACAAGGAAAGAATCATGGTTGAAAGGCAAAATGAATTTGCAAAGAAATAAAAAGAGAAAAATATGTAATAATGTGAAATGTATCAAATACAAGACAACATTATTTATTCAACCTTATTTACAACTGCATCATGATAAAAAGCAAACACTGATATTTCGACATTATGTTCACACATTCACTACAAATGAAGTTTCACACAATAGTTTCCTTCTGCAGAAGAAAATCCAATAAAATATCTACAATTATCCATCTCTTAACAACTCATGCGCCAACTTCTTGGTGAAGTTTAGCTTCAATTCTCTTCTTGCGTTGCAGAAGTCGTCGTTCCCGCTCAAACTCCTTCATTCTAAGCACATAACTGTAAAAAAGTACATTTGAAAATAAGTGTCAACGTCAATAGAATTCAATAGTTCCTTCATTTAAATGAATAATATAAATTCATTAGACAGTATAATATAAATGAATGTACATGTAGATACTATAAAAATAGTCTCATTTGCAATTTTCTTCCTCAATGTAGAAATACAACTAATCACATCATCTTCAATAACTTACTTTCTTTCCTTAATCAAAACAGAAGAAAATCAACCACAAAAATCTAGCAAATGTACTCAGCTATTAATAAAAGAATAGTATTATATAACATGTAAAACCTAAGACAATTTTTATTGTTCATGGAAAATTCTCAATGCAGCAAGAGAAAAAATTGAACAAAAATATTTTTGAGGCAAAACAATTCTAAATTCACTCATCTGAAAACAAGTTTGATAGTTTATATAAAATATTTTTTAAGAACATAAGTATGACTTTCATTCTATTTTGTCTGGTAAAAGATGTCCAAACAAAAATTATCTACTTCAAATTAAATTTTCAATTGACTGCAAAATATCATTTTTTAACTCGTGGGAAACCTAAGATCACAGCTGTTCCTTGTAATTCTAACACTAATTAATTTTGAAAGCCCAAATTATTCTAAATCATACCTAGATAATGTGGACAGATATTTAAAAGTGGAGTGTGTCATGCATGCTTCTCCTGAAGTTTATCAAGAAAGATTTACAGAGGAAATGAAATTTTGTTAATTTTAATTGCACATTAAAGGTCATATTTCAGAATTTGTAGGTCATAGATGCATATTTTTAAAAGCATATTTGCAGATTTTTTAGGGCATAAAAATCCTCTCCCTGAAAACGAGGTATGATAAACCATGCATGTCACCATCTTTTTCATCCAGGGAAGAACAATAACTTTTAGGAAGTACTCCTGAGGCTTCACATTACTTAGAAATAGGTACACAATCACCCATGTTTCTTTGCTCATCATCCAAATCTTTCACATTACAAAGAAGCAAATTTGAAGAAAAATGAACTGTGCAGTAATATAAACTTGGTTAGAAATTTGGGTAGTATCAATTGAATTGGTGATTTGAAAACAGAAATAAGTCCTTGTTCCTTGGTTCTGAGAAAGGAAAAGAAAAAAAAAATCCTCCTCAATTCTATGACAAAACATCATTGATGATCGAAGCCAATTCAGTGGATTAGCTTCAGCTGGTATTCTCCCCACTCATTCCATAAATTAAACATAAAATTATTAATTACTGAATAGTTTATACACTATTTAATAAAAACAGAAATATATTTGCACATGACATTTTTTTAGTACATTAAGAAACTGTAATTCAGAACAATGGAAATATAATTTTAAAATAAATCTTTAAAATTATAAAATTCTAACTAAAATTTTCTAATTGGTGCCAACCATGGCGAACTGCCCCCACCCTCCCCATCGCTACCTATGCCCCCAAGCCAATCAATCAATTCAGTTTGAAGAATCATTTAAGGCACTACTCTTTGTTGCATTATTTTGTATTAGATTATCCAATGTATGTCATGTCACAAATTTTTAAGTTCCCTTTTCTGTGGTTTCTAAAGAATGCTTTGATAAAAAAAAAGTTTCATACATATTAGATTTCATTTCGATTCATTTTCTTACAAGACAAATACTAGTGCAATATGAGATAACCTAAATACTTACTCTTCATATTCACACGTCAAATATTCATGTTTTTCGTGGGCACACTTCACAACAAACGGGAAAACGTCTGCACGGCAAGCTCGGAATTTCAATAATAGATGAGCACAGTAGTCACGGTCTTTCATTGCTAACTTCGCAGAGTTCATTTCTTCTACAGTGGCAATCATTTCTTACAAGAGAGCAAATCAATTAGCATTCATCTCAAAGTTCATAAAGTGAACATAACCTCCATTACAACAAATAAGGAATGTGATAGCTACATTGTCCTTGAGATTATATTTCGCCTACACACTTTAGAGAAGATATGATTAATAGTTTTACGGTAGACTATTGTAATTACCTCTTTCTTTTCGTCCATTTGGGAAACCAAATTCTGGATCAAATATCGTATCTTTAAGAGGGCTAGGTGTGACTTCAGATCCATACAGAGGCTGAATATTACCCATTATTCTGCCAGAAATAAAAATCAAGCACCTCTTACAGAAAGCGAAATTATCGAAAAAGGAACAACTGATGCAGAATTGCAGACCAGTTGCAGACTACCACTATTACCAGCAATCGACCAGCAATTACCAGCTGACTACTACGGAGTAGCAACCTATTGACCAATTTCAATATAGTGACTTCTGGCGGTTGCCAGCTGGTCGCAATTATCTAAGCAGAAGCTACGTTACTACTCAATTTTTTTATATGGCAACTTTCTATTGGTGACCCGCGTCTGTACGACAGACGTCACTAAGATTAAATTGGAGAGTATTTCGGAGAGTTTTCATATCAAAATTCCAGGGAATTTCGCCATTGGTTTGACGACCTCAGCGCTATCTTGTGTGTGTACAAATTGTGGCGATACGAGTGGCGGGAAGCGTGACATGCATGAAGCTATTCACTATGCATTGTGAAGTTACACGAGATGACAGAATGCCCTGAGAATGTCGGTCGTATGTTTTTGTTAATGCCATGTGAATCAGTACTCTATACTGCGATTTTTCTAATTTTGCCCCTCAAGGCCACTCAAATCCCATCTTCGCGATGGAATATATCACGGTATTTCGCATCTTTCTCAATCTTTCCGCCAGAGTTCGCATGATCGCGACCGTATCAAGCAGTGCTTGCGATCATGCGACTTCTACCGGCAAGACTGAGAAAGACGTGAAATGCCGTGACATATTCCATCGCGAAGAATGGATTTGAAGGACAAAGTTAGAGAAATCGCAGTATAAAAAGAGACGTCAGTGAAAATAACTGGTCTTTCAAGTCCTCATTTGGTTGACGTCTCTTCTATACAATGGAAAACTATGAGAAGATAAAAATTATTGGCAGAGGAACCTTTGGGTCTCAAGTTGATATTTTCTTACTTCACTTATGATGCTCCTTTTGTGATGAAAGATAATTTATAGGGCATGTTATTTTCTTTCAGTGTTGTCTATTTATTCAAAAATATATCAGATGGAAAACTGGTTGTTATCAAGCAAATATGTGTTCAACAAATTACTGACGAAGAAAAACTCTCTACCGATGATGAAGTTAAGGTTTTATCAATGCTACATCATCCACTCATAATTGAATACTACACCAGTTTCATTGAAGATGATATACTATCCATTGTTATGGAATATGCTGCAGGTGGAACTCTTGGAGCATTTCTGCGAGGGAGAAACACAGCTCTGGAAGAAGAGGTACAATCTTAGATTTACTTGAATAAAATTTTATTTGTACATGTCTTTTTATGTATAACTACTATTTATTGAATCCCACTATAATTTAATGATTTTCATTTATGAAAGTAAGTTTGAAGAGAATTGGAAATAACATTTTGTGTGATTAAGCAGAGAATATTTCAAAAATATTAAATTCACTATGTTTTAATTGAAAGTTTGAGATGTGAATTGTAGATTTTGTCAATTATAATTCTCTCAGCAACAAAACCCCACCTTCTCAAAAAAATTTCCTGGTAATCAACATTGTATTTTTCAAATCAATCTTTTTGTAGGATGTATTGAATTTATTTTGTCAAATCCTACTCGGACTGGAACATATACATTCTAAAGATATTGTTCACCGTGACCTCACTACTGATAACATATTTCTTACAAAAAATCATAAAATGATTAAAATTGGAGATTTTGGAATATCAAAAATATTGGCCAGGTAGTGCTGATACCTTTGCTTTCTTTGAACTGTTCTTCACTTTGTTTTCTCACAAGTTTATTAACTGTTTTGTTCTATTTTTCTCTCAGCAAGTCCAAAGCAAATACCGTAGTGGGTACTCCATGCTACATGTCACCAGAATTATGTCAAGGAAGACCCTATAATAACAAAAGCGATATTTGGGCATTAGGATGTGTATTATATGAAATGCTCACTTTGAAAAGAGCATTTGAAGCACCGGTACAGTATCTGATAAACACGCTTAATATCTTAAGAAAAGTTATCATAAAACGTTTAAATGTTTTCCGGAGAAGAAGTAAAATTATAATATGTTATGGATTAATATTGTTGAAATCAGTGAAAATGAACACTTGAAGATTTTTGGTGGATTTTCTGCACGAAATGAAACAAAATTAATGAAAGGAAGATGTAAAAATGATCTTAAGTGCTTTGTAGAAAACTTTTATATAAAAATTAACAATTCAATTTTCAGAAATTACAGATGAATCTTTAGTTTCCGTACAATTCAAATACAATGTGTTAAAAATAATGTAGGAGCCAAAAATGTTCTTTCTTACTGTACTTCAGAAATCTTACTGTAATTCTGCAGTATAAGCGAACAACTTTTCAACAGGAAAACACATTCTGTTGGTCCCTAATACCAAAAAAGTGGATAATTTTTTTTTTCCCTGAATATGCTAAAAAACTTCTTTTAACATGTCGTGTAGTTGGATGTTCTGTGGGTCCTTCATACCAAAAAATTGGTTGGCAAAATGTCTCCCTGTCCATCCATCAACAACACTTGTGGCTAAACAGTACACAGAGTTTTTATCAAAACTGTATCCCCCCATCAACCTGTTGCTGTCACGGCCCCTTGGATTTGAAAAGGATTTTTGGGGGCACATTAAAAGAAGCTTCAAGGACATACTCAAAGTTTTCTCAAAAATGACTCCAAATATTTTCTTTATTTTTTTTTTTTCGCAGATAGAGAAAAGTATGTCTATAAAAAATAGTAGGTACAATTTTCATTAATTTTTTGAATGTTCAAAGTTAAACATTTTTATGGCATCTTTGTACCACAACATATTGAAGATAGTGATTTTTGTTTCTGTAATGAAATCTATTGTTCAAAATTATATCTTTACACAAGTTCATGTAAAATTTCTTCTAAATATGAGTAGTATTCATGTTCTTTTGCATGAAATAAAGGCAACTTGAAAAACCGTGTTTTTTCAAAAACACTCCAAAGTTTTTCTTGAGTTGGTTTTGTTAGGATACATCAAAGGACACAGAAAAAAAGTGGTGCAGGTCTCATTTTCATTCAATCCTGTGAATTTTCAAAAATTGAGAAAGTTACAAGTAATTAAGAAAGTGTGGGTTGTTGTAGCAGCACTAATTTCATACTTCTTTCCTTTTGTTTCTTCCTCAAGTAATTGGAATCTTAAAATTCGCCTTTGTGATTTTCATATGTCATACCTATTAAATATATTTTTATTTCTGTGATACCTTATTTTTGTAAACCTTAAAACTTCATGACTAATTCTGTAAGTTTATCAAACTGCAGGATTATTTGCATTTTCTAGAGACTTAACTGGGATCTACACAAATTTTAGTACTCAGCATTTTTCACAGATATCAATTCTGGTATTTTTGTATGATGTTTCAGTTTTCCTTACTTTTTTAAATGTTATTTTCTTTTATTCTCAGTTAA
Organism: Acheta domesticus; assembly: GCA_031308135.1. NCBI lineage: Eukaryota > Metazoa > Arthropoda > Insecta > Orthoptera > Gryllidae > Acheta > Acheta domesticus. The sequence continues at coordinate 178,721,695 of JAHLJT010009419.1, read as the reverse complement.
ACTTCTGTTAAAGTCTTCACTGTTTGTTCTTTAAAACAAGACCCCAGCTATCAGAGTTTTTTTGGTGAAAATTTGCTGTTTTCCGACACGTGATAACATACCTTTCTCTTCTTACAAAGTATTCATAAGGCAAGGAACTAAAATGGACTGTTGAAATTGATGTGTGAAGGTTCAATTGATGTGTAGAGGTTCTACGAGACAAAGGGTGCTTCATAAGCAACAAAGTAATTTCTTGCTCCTTTCAAATAATGTTGCTCTTCTGTCTCGCAATGAAGATTAGGTATAAATGCTTCTGAACTCCTACATTGAATTAAAAATTGATTCAGTTATATCAAAATTGCACAAACATTCAGATTTAACCCATTTTCTGGCAGAATTATATGTTGGTGTGTTTTTATAGGAAAGGCAATTTAAAATAAAAATAATGGTGTATGGATAGCATTGTATTGGAAACTAAAAGCTTCAGAGTTCTCTGAATAAACTAAATCAGTATTTTAATTATACACCCCATTTTCTTTTCTCCATGTGGGGAAAAAGTTAATGGAGTAGTTTAAAATTACTGTTCATTCTTCTGTTAACTTGTTTTCCAACCATCCAATTTTTCATGACTTATGGGAAAATACCCATTTAAATTGATTATGAATATGTGTTTTCAATGAGAAATCTAAGGGGAAAACCTGATGTTTGAAATGGTTCTTTAGGAGAAGAGCATAGCCACTGAAATAAATAATTGCTTTATGATTTTTCATTAGAAAGAGGAATGTACCTTGAATGAGGATTTAAAATACATTTGTTTTATGTCAATTAAATTGGTTCCAAAATACAAATATTTTTAAAGCGTGGTTATTAAAATTAGTCCCACTGATTGATTTTTTGATGTATCTAAAATTTTTCAAATTTGTGGATTGTATGAGTTTTGGTTAAGCTGGCTGAGATACGATCAACATTTTTGTAAGACATTTTATTGTTTTTACAGACACTTCCCAACTTGGTTTGAAGATTATGGAGGGGGCATTTCAACCCATTGAACATCACATATATGATGTTGAGATTTACAAATTAATGAATTTAATGCTTCATTTGAAGCCAGAGTTCCGTCCATCTGTGTCAAAAATTAGAGCGCACCCAATTATTATACAACCTTTATATTCATTGTTTGTAAACTTAGGTAATATTATATAGTTTAAATGTTTTTGTAGTATAATGAAAAATATATTTCATCTTATCACACAGAAAAGGAAGCATGTATTATAATGTTCTAATCGTAAAAATGGTTCAGTGTGAATGAAGTTCTAATATAATGTTTCATGATCATTGCCATTTATTTTAAGCTGTATCTTATTATTATTATTATTATTATTATTATTATTATTATTATTATTATTATTATTATTACTATTATTATTATTATTATTATTATTGAAAATTAATAAATTAGTATTACAATTCCTATTGGTTTTTCCCTCAGTTTAATTAAGATTATTTTGTCTCTTCACTAATAAATATAATCATAAGAAACAGAAAAATCTTTTAGTATTTCTTTGATCAATATTATATTTCACATAATAAATTAAATAAAAATTGAGTAGGCATTCTTATGTTGAAGTCTAAAAATTCATTGAACTTGCCATTACCACAGCTTTGTGTCTAAGACTCCTACCACTATTTTCCTGAAAGGCAGAAAAGGTCAACATTTTTTCCTTCTTTGAAGACCAGAGCCTCAAACTGATTCTAGACACTTTCTTTGATGGTAAATACTGTGAAATTGTTCCCACAATAAAGCAAATTACATTAATCTTTACAATTAAATTAACTTTCATTATGGGTGCCTTGAGAGGTATTTCAAGTTAATGAAGGTTCTGTTGGTATTTTAAAATATTACTGGATGTATTTGGACTAAAGAAAAGAAGTATTTGAGTTGATTAAAGAAAGAATTGAGAAGAAATGACCTCTGTGTCTTTTTACCTTGACAATATTTCTTAAAATTAGTTTGACAAAATCTCAGAAATTGTCAACTCTTCACTTACATATGCACATCATTATAAGCTGGTGTGTGAATGAAGTATATAATCCATTCAATAAACTTGAAATTGGAATTCAAGAAACAAGATAAAAAAAATTATTAATCTTGATTAACTACTTTATTAGTAATATTTTCTTTTTCTCCGTATTACATTAAATGCATTGGAGAAAAAATAATAATAAAATAAAAATAAAATTGTGATTATTATTATTCATATATATATTTATATAATATTGCATCAATATCTTGATTCATGTACTTACTTCAGTCAGTAGAACCTTGTACAACTTGGGTCATTATATACTATGCATCTAACAAGGGATGATAATGTTCTGAAACATTGCAGAAAATGATTAATTATACGTCTCACAGCATTCATGAATATGAGAATTATACAAACTTAGAAGATCCAATCAATTGGTATTAACTTCCTTAAATCAATGGAAACTGGAGCAAAATTGTTTAGTGTTGTATATCAATCCATTGCTATTTTTTGTTAGTAAAACACTGTCCCTGGAAAATCAGCTTTCTACAGATTATAGGGATTACTAATAACATTACTACTATAGGACAATATATATATAAAAATGTCTTCTTTACACTATAAAGATTATTGTAAAGAAGTTTATATTTTCAGAAATAGAACTGTGAATTAACTACAACTAAGTTTGTGAAAATACATTGGAAGCATAAGAAGTATTATGGATGTTCTATAATATATTTCTAATAGCATTATTGTTTCAACTCAAAATCAAGATGGTTTGGTTTCTTCTTCCAGAGATATTTTTCATGCAGACAAATTACAAGTTTGTTTCCCATACCACATTGTCATTTAAAAATCTCTATTCATGAATGCTGTAGTCGAAAATTATCAATATACTATATTGAAGTGCAACCCTCAGTGGATCTATGTACAACACATGTATTTACAGATTTCACCTCTATACCATATTGCCTCACCAGTTCTGCACTCTAATTGTGTAGGATTTATTAGTTATAACAAAGGATAGTATACAGACAAAAATCAAAATCCTTAATATGAAAAAAATTACATGTAAAAGATATGAATGTTACAGTTAAATGAATTTGTAATTGAAATTAGTTCAATAAATTTTGTTATGGAACTGTATTAATAAAACTAGTCTGCTTGTGATTTCTAAAAGTTCTATTCAAGAATAATTATATTTTATTCTTCATATTTCCTGATGAAGATTCATAATACTTATCTAATAAGTCAATATAAACTAATTGTGTAAAATATTTATTGTAGTCTAGAATTTTTTTTCTTGTTGGTTTGTCAGTTTTACATTAAATTATTCAAATTTCGTAGTTGAACTGCATAAATATTTTGCAATGTAATAACTAACTGATATCAATAATGGCTAAATATCCAACACACCAGTGCAGATATGGTGATGGCTAACATAATATTTTAAACAGTAACAAGGCACCATAACTCTCTCTCGTTCATACAAGTGTGTCAAACCAATGTTACTCATTCTCTACTATAATATTTCTTATGATTCTCACATGATGTGGAACTTTATATTACATTTAGTATAGTTCAAGTAAATCAAAGTTTTTTGCCTACATTGATTTACTTGCTGGATTTCCTGAATGTGCTGATTACACAGAATACCCACGTTTGAGTTTTTGAAAAAAATGGATGAATGAAATGACTGAATTTCATAAGATTTATAATTATGCTAACTGAAAAATTGTTTAATGTAATTCAACTCTCAGGTGCTCTCTTCATTTAAAATACAATTAAATTTGGAAAAGAAAGGTATGTTGTGGAGATTCTGTGCAAAAATATATGAAATGAAGGTAATATTTAGGACTATCACAGTTCACATATAAATCCATTGTTAGTATTGTCATCAACACTCTCCTCCAAATGGTCATTTCTTCATGATAAAAATACAAAAATTGTAGAGCTATTTTTTAACGCAAATTTTGAAACAATTTGTGAAATTTAGGGAAATGTAAGATCCCAATGGTGATCCAAATGATGGTGACTCGTACTAATGAAATGGCTACTGTAAATCCTAAGGGAAGAGAAATAAAGAATTTGGGAAGCTAAAATTATTTTATGTATTGCTAAATTATTGTATAATAAATAAATATTACTTCTCTATAACATTATTGTAGGAGAATGAGTTTGAGTGTTAATGAAAATACATTTATTTTGTTACTTTTAAATATTCTGTTTGAAGACACACATTAAACAACTTTTATTTCAACATTCCAAGTCCCCAAAACAGCAGGGAGTTCTTAGAACAACTTCTTCTGATACTCTTCCCAACTTGTAACAGTTTCTCTACTGAACCTTCTTTACAACCTAACATCATCCTGTTCCACCCAACACCACATGATTGCTTTTCACATTAATAGTATATATGCACTTAGTTATCTGATACATTAACTATCATTAGTGAAAGTAGAATAGCTGTACAAAGATTCTCGTAGTGTGGAGTGTAGCACTGTTCAGATTCTAGCAGCCAGATATGCTTGTGGTTTCAGTTTTCATTTGTTTTCCAGTTTATTGGCTTTAAGTTCCATCAAGATATATGTAAGGTACACACTTCTATCAATTAATAACTTGCTTTGTGCAATTACCTGTAAGTTACACTCATTTAAAGCTTTGCCCATGAAATGCATGTAGCAAAATTTAAATATTTAAATGATTTGTTAGCAACAAAGGTTCCATTTTCAACACACACAAATGTACAAGCAGTCTCATTTATTAAAAAAGTAAGTACAAAATAAATCACTTCTTGATCACATTAGAACAGCTTCATAAATCTGTTAATAAGTTGAAAGAAATACAATTCATGTTTTTGCATTAAAAGGGTACAAAATTATTTTTGTTGGTAGATATTGAGCTATTGGTCAAAGCTTTAAAGATGTGTCTTCTTAATCAGATTATGAAACTTAATGTATTTACATACAATGCACAAACAAAACAAAGTATGACAAACATTCAAATTCAAGTTGATACACACTTCTGTACCAAGTCAGTGTGTTTTGTACCTACAAGCCTGTTTGCTAGCATGATATGCTCTATAAATTAGTTGAAATTTACATATTGCTTTTGGATTGATGACTTCATTGAATTCAAGTTGACCCTAAATTTTAGAGATAAATTATTTCAGAAATGGCACTCTATATTCCTACCACTTCTGCATCATGCAAGAAAAATTTCATAATCTGTTCTAATATTTATTATGTGCAGCTCAATCCAAGTTAGTCATCTTCCTACTGTGTTACAAACTAACCTTCATCACCATCTTTCTGTATTGCTTTTGCTTACCACATACATAATAGCAAAAATATTGTAACAAGTAAACAGTAATTTGTGAAAAGTAATTCATCATTTATAAACAACATGAGAAGGACTGAAAGATTAATGTTATAATATTATGATTAATATATAAGCAAACTATATATATTTACATAGATATAACATATGACTTTATATTATTCAAATACCTGTCACTTAGAAATTTAAATTCTAGCATAGACAAAATTCAAGAGAAAAAATGTAACAATATTGTATTATTGAAGAAGAAATTTGGTAAATTCATTCCTTCTCAAATTGTATGGCTCATGTGCAGCTATGTTTTCATACAGTTCAGATGAACACTAGTGTGGTGCAGAAAAATTCCTGCAGACGTGGTGGTCAAAGAAATTAATTTTTTAGCAATAATTAGATTAACTTGAAATTTAGTTCTTAACTAGTGTGAACTGCTCAGAGCATTAGCAATAACTTCAAGAAATTGGTTCCATACGAAAACATTAGACTATACATGAGGGAAAATCAGCAAAAAAGCTGCCAGTGGCAAAATGTTTCAAAAAGTTAAAAGCTGCATCTAACACATCTGTTTCAAACATCCCCTGTCACAAATGAAAGCTAGAAAATAATTTACATGTGTTGTATATTTATAAAAACTTGCATCACATTCTTGTAGTCATTTTAACTTCATCAACTTTTCTCTTACTGTTACTAATAACGTACAATGAAATGTAAGAATCTAAACTTTTATTACTTATATGCCACCTAACTCTGTGAATGATTGTTTTACATAATTCTGTAAAAACTTCCCCCTTTTAAAATATGTAGCATTTAAAAACCATGGAAATAAGAAAAATCACAGCACTGTATAACATCTTCAAAGTCCATGGAATACACAAAACGTCTGCTGTGTAGAAAGCAGGTTCTGTCAGCACTCCCATTCTTGTAATAGAGCAAGAATGAGTACTTCAGAACCAGTTTTTATGAAATCCTCGAGCAGCCATAAGATGCTAGATACGAAAATTAGAGAGATTTATGCCTGGATTTCAGGTGTTCAACAGCCCTTTTGAAGTGAGTCTGCATAGCTCAATGCAAACAGCCATGTAGCTCTCTCCTTAGCACTCAAACACAAGCACACGTGCATGGGCATGTGTCTACTCGTGCAGCACATACCCACATAGAAATTCACTTCCACATACATTCATAAAAGTAATTATAACAGTCCACAGGATTCGTTGGATCTTGTATGTGTCTCATCACTCATTAGTTCACCTTCTTTGAACTCTGTCAAAGCCACCAATTAATCACATTCAAAGATGCAAATTACTTCTTTCAATTTAGAGAGTGCAGTTTCAAAATAACCATTTAAAAAAGTATCTACACCTCTCAACCTATTACATGTAATATATAATTATATTATTATATCAAAATATTTCTGAATTGTAATTAACAACATTCAATATTTAATTGTGATCATGTTATCTTCAATGGAATAGACATATTAATGGGATTACATTTTCCTACAGAAAGGAAACAATGTGAATTAATAATAAAAATTTTCATGAATATTCTATCAATAATTAAATATATTTTAAGCTTCAACTCTTAAATATGATCAACTGGTTGCTGAAAGAGTTCTCTTACGGGTGATCATGCAGGTCCAGACTTAGAATAGGAAGAAGAGAATACAATCTGTCACAGAATTGTGGAAAAGGGTAAGCACATTAAGCACCCATGTGTTAAGAAGGGTGCTTTTGCCCCACACTCTACAAATTTCTCCCTATATGAACAGCACAGACACGTCCAGCACAGCGAGCATAGGCCTTAGCTCTTGCATCACTGAGATAAAGAAATCTCCCATCATCTTATCCAACATTTATGACACTACACTGTGATGCCACATCATCTGGGAGTGAGTAGTTGCAGGGCCAGCAGCTGAACACTAGCTGCCAACGAAACCACCAGCAGAAGAGTTGCTTTCGCAGCAGAAGAGGACCCAATCTCCACACATTGACCTGTGCAGAGAATTCACACATCTTTGAGTTGCAAATTTCTCAATGGTTTAAAGCTATTTGAATTATTAGTTTTGAACTTTAGTTGTAGTGTTTTAGATAATTGAATTTTTCTTACACTATTTGGGTTGTTTGAACCACCATTGTTTTTTGATTTGATTTTTGCATGCAATATGAAGATGGTTGCTTGCAATTTGTTGCCCTAATTTCAACCCAAACTCTATTTGTTCTCTCTTTTGCTGAAAAATATTTATTCTTCATACTTAACTAAAATTCAGAAACTACATCTGAAAATAATTTACTATTTTTTTTTATTAAAATTATTTTTTATTAATTATTATGAATTAATTTATATATTTCGTAAGCCTACTATTATATTCATATATATCATACATATATTTATACACATATACTATATATTAATTTTATTAAAAATAATTTATTAATAATATTTTAGCCTTACAGGGCACAATGGCAACAATTTTTTTCACATTGAATTCAACAAGAAGTAAAGTGAAGAGAAATTGCTGCACTGATCAGTGAGTGCAAACTTTTTAATAAAAAAAATATTCCCCAAACAAAATGTATTTTTATTAGTAGGGGTTAATGTTTTTCGACAAATTCAATTTGCTTATTATTTCTGCTATGGGGTCCTGTTAACATTCACACTCAGTCCTGGTATATTTTTATGTTGTATTAAGATAACCCTATGAATTTTTACAAATTTAATTAGCAAGCTTACACCCATACAAAGTACAGTATTTAAGCATTACAACCTTCACCAATCATTCTATACTAGGATGTTACATACATATACATATATAAAAATGTATAGCCAATGGTCTAAACACACAATTCTCCATCAAATAACCAAAATATCTAAGAAACATTACTTTGTATTGCATTGCTTCAAAAATGAACTAAAACAGAAACTTTTCTGTATTACATAGGAATTCATTGACGATTAATATGTGCAACTTGATTACAGGGGCTCCAGAAGGACTCAGTATAGAAGAATTTATAAGCAAAATTCTACTTTCTTTTCCTTGGACTGTCGGAGCAAGGCTGCTTAAAATCAATCTTATCAAACATCCATTAGATATTGTTATTCTTATAATTATTATATTGTCTCCTATTTTTATTATATTGTTTTGAAGGAGTATTAAAGTGACTTGTTTGAAATGTCATTGTATATTTGACTTAATAAATATTTTTGTTAGTAGTCAGTCCGTTTTTCAGTTGTAAAATTTGTTAAAGGTTTTTCTGACCTGAAATTTCACATACACATCAGGTCTAATAGTACTGTTCAAAAAATAATTACAATTTGTGTAGGTGGAGAGGAAATACAAATAATTTTGTACCCAAAAATTGGGATGGATGGATGGATGCACATGTCACCTAACTTGGTCAGATTATAAGCTTTTGAGCTGAAACTTGGTAATCATATCAGGAGTAAGATCTAGTTATGCCATTTCAGATATCATTAAGATATTTTACTTTTGGGGCTTACCTTCATGAAGCTCCTGTGACAATTCAAAATTTTCTGGAAAATGGTTTTAATTTTTTTATTTAAATTTTTTGGTTGAATAAAAGAAAGTATTTTAAGTATTACAATTTATAAAAATTATGTAATTCTCATTTTCATAAAAACCTCTGAAAGTTTGAAATTTCCAAAAGTTCAAATTTATTTTCTTTCTTCATGCAATTATTTTCTCAATTGTTATCTTTAAATTTTATTTTTAATTTATTTTTAAATGTCAAACATTTAAAAAAATATGAATAATTATTGAGGGGGAAAAGTTTTGGTATATTGCACATATCATTAGTTGTTTAGTGTAAACATAAGGATATCTGTTATGGCAATCTTTGATCGATGATAATTTTATCTAAACATAAATCTTAAATTAATTTTAAATAGTCACAGCCTTCTGATGTTCAAATCTTTATGTAAAATCAGTATTGTAAATTTGCTCACTTGAGGATACTCAGAGGACTGAGTTTTGACTTCTTACAGAGGACAGATATTTTTAAGACATTAATGAATAAAAGAAATCATGCATTATGATAAAGGGAAAAAGAAAATAAATGTTACTTTATTTGTCAAAGTAACTGAATCTGTGATCAGAATGGACATTTTTGTTTAAAATTTCAATAGCGTTCCCAATTTAAGATCTCAAATTTGAATTCCAATTTAAAGGTCAGAAAATAATATATGTTGTCTTGCAGGGACAATGAAAAAGTTGACATATGCATAAACTCCCATCTCGATCAGGATTTTGTCCAGGTTAGCTAATCCATTGAGCAAATGCTGAGATGGTCCCTTGTTTTGCTTCTGGACATAAATGTAGCTTCACAGTGCACACGTTTTGTTGAGCACTCATTTTGCTCGTAGTGTTAGGAGTAGAACTGATGTTCATTACCATTTTGTTAGCAATGCACAAAAATTAAATCAGCAGCTCATTTACCGTTGAAATTGAATTTCTATAACTCGGGAACAAAATTTTTTTCTAATTTCTGTTTTTCTAAATTCTTTTTTAAGATTTTGAAATGTTGCTTATTTCGCGTGTTTCTTTATTATTTTATTATTATTATTATTATTATTATTATTATTATTATTTAAATAATAGTTTAATACAATAAATACAGTTTTTATTGTTTTTTTGAACAAATAAATAAAAAAATAAAAAAAAAAAAACTCTTCACTGAAAGACTCCGGTTTTAGTATTGATTTAAAAAAATCGAAGGCAATAGGCTATAACGCATCAGTAAAACACTAAAATGTATTTTGCACCACATAGCAGGTGAATGCGGCGAGTGGTGGGTCACCTGTGCTGGTGACGTTGAAGGCGAGCCCGCCGCCGACGCCGGGCCGGATGTCGCGCCGGCAGGAGGCGGCCGAGGAGGAGAAGCGCACCACGCCGCCGCCGTCCGCCTCGCGGTACATGAAGCACAGGCGGCGCGCGCCGTGCGAGCGCCGGCTCAGCGGCGTCGTGATGAGGAAGTGCGTGCCGTTGTCCTCCCAGCGCCCGTGGCACGAGTACGCTGCAAGCACACGCCGTCCAATCTCACGCCCCGGCCCAAAGTGAGGAGGGTGGGTAGCTACCAGTGGCGTAGCGCCAGGGGACGCCAAGATGCTGTGTGAGCATCCCCAAGTGAAATATTAATCAAAGAAGCCTAAATATTGTATTGATTATCTTCCAAGTGGATGAAACACGTTGAGCGAAGCACGTTTTGTATTAATTTTAAAATGATTTCCAATGATTGAATTCCGCGCGTTTATACAAGCTAGCCTCTGATTGCTTGGATGCTAAAATGCTTCTAGCGTCTGCCGCGAGATTGCGACGAGCAATGACGCTTGCGCAGACGGCGAGGTTTTCCCCTCCCCTCTTCACCCCTGCCCTTGGAATCTCGAGTCCTGAAAAGCTAGCATATGGCCAGCATACGGCTGAGAAAAGGCTTGAGCTAGTTGTTCGTTTGTGCACGAGAGCGCAGCACACTTGAGGTTGTCAGAGAAATATTTTTTTCTTTCTCACTCGTGATTCTGTGCTTGGTCATGGGCACAAACAGTAGATGTAGTGCTTGCCTACTAATTCTCAATTAATATCCAAGAAGTTGAATTCGTACTTAAATATATGACATTTTATTTTGGTTCGAAATCTATCAATTCACAAGGAATCTCGCTGTCAATCGCGCATGAGAACTAAAGCTGATCTATTTCATAATTTGTTTTCAAGAAGTCTCCTGACATAAATTTGTTGAAGTAGTGTAACATCTGTTTCAATAACCTAGATTTTAGAGAACATTAAGAATCCCGATGTCTTCAGTTCGCGTTATTGTTGAGCATCCCAAACGCGCGACTCATGCTACGCCACTGGTAGCTACATTTACACGAACGTTTTCGAGCTGGTGAAATACCTGCTTGGAATGCGGGATGAGATAAATATTCCACAAACGTCAAGTTTATGAAATGTACCAGAAATTTCTCGGTATTGCGTCGTCTCAAAAACGTATATGCGATCAACTATGTTGCAAGATCGGCTCAACAGTATTGAGATTTTACATGCGTACAGCGACCTGACCGGCAAAATCTATTTCCAAAATTTGTTAAATGAGTTCATATAAAAACACAAAGGCCAGCGCTGTTTATGCATTGCAAAAGTGAACTCTATTGGAGTTACATAAAATAAATGCGATGACAAATAAATGTGATAACTGATGAAAATTTAATGTTAAAATTACAATTTGAGAAAGTTATCTTTTTGTATTTTTCCCTTCGTATACATTTTCGGGGGATGGTGGAGGGGGTAGGGAGGGAGACTCCCACTCGCTCAACTACCCACTCGGACTTGACACCAATCACCGGCCCTGTTCATGCCCACGTCCAGAAAATCGTTATACAGTTGTACAGCGATCTAAAATAAATTAAATTTAAAAAATCGTTTTTATAATTTTATAAGTCGTGGTATAATTTAGTGTATCTGATATTTCATAAAATTTTCAATTAATGTTTTAGCTTAAGTATTTAATATATAGTCATTACTTGTTAGGTAGGTCGCTATGAAATGAATCAAATGACGCAACATTAAAATAGGTTCCACTGAAATCCATTTTCATATGTTTAACCAGTGATTTTATCAAACACGAACTAAACAGTTTTTTAACGTTTTAAGATCACTGTGGCAATTACATTACTTCGTCAGTACTTTTACTTTATATACATACTTTTACTTAGAATTATTATTTAAAATATATTTACAAACACTTTTTCATAATTTTTGTTATTTGTTGAAATACAATAACTCATATGGTTTCTTGATACAACTTTCACATTTTAAACTTTTTCTCGGGGGGTCCCAGGGGATCCCAGCATTGCCCCGGGTCCACGCTGCTTGTGTGTGTGTGTGTGTGTGTGTGTGTATAATTGATCGATTGATTGATGGTTTCAGGGTACGCCGAATGCCAAGGTCATTAGTCCCGTTAGTGTAGTGAATGTTGTCGTTGGAGGTGGCTGTTTTCCTACACCGCTAGTTGGTGAGATCCGGCGCTGACCTACATGTCGGTTATCTGGGAATTTCCCGCTCCAGGTATCTCCCCCTCAGCGGGGCACCCCTCCCCCTCCAGCCGGGTCAAGCTCTAGGCTCCCCACTGATCTTACGACATGTGTGGTAGTGCGGTGCTTGAGTGAAGGGCGTGTGTGTCTGCGTTAAGGAAGGGTGATGGGAGGAAGGACAAGGAAGAGGAAGAAATCGCGCGCTGTTCCTGCCCCGTTTGTTATGGTACTGCTTCGGCATTCGCCTGGTGTTGATAGAGCTGGAGTCTGATGCCAGTTACTGCCTGAGTGGCAAACAGCCTAATGGATGATCGTCCAGGAATATAGCAGACATAGAAGATGACGGGGTGACCCCATGTCCTCACTGAGAATTTTTTTAAAGTATAATACATGGACTCGTACCTGGAAATCAGTATAACGCAACTTTTTGTGTGCAAGTAAAAATGTCGCTTGTTCAAGATTGTCAATTAACAAAACTTTGGTATATCAGTAAAACAGATAACTTTAATTTTTTTATGTTTTATTCTACATAAATACTTCTAAATTCCATATAACAATCCCATCTCATTTCAATAAATTTACATTGGTTAATTTTTTTCTAATTTTTTTCGAGGATACAAAAAAAAGTAAAGCAAAAAAAATAAGAGTACTAGCGGATTAAAGGACTTGTCACGAATCTTCTACTACAACGAAATAGCTACGGAAAAATACAGGGTAAAGTTTCAATGGGAAAAATATTGCATAACTAATTATAAATTGATTATTAATTATTGTCAGTTCATGGAATGGTCTTCCCGGACTTTTAATGAATTTCCTATATTACGAGAGGTTAAAAAACTTGCATTAAACAATCAATTATTAATTTTACAAAACAGTAAACACGAGTGAAGGAATACTCTCTCTGCTTCAAAATTTCACAAAAGGGGCACCAGGAATCTAATTAAATGATTTCGGGTTCGACTGAATTGGAGAAAATTTCAAAATAAAATGTAGTTGGACAACTGGGAAAGGAAAGAAATGCGGAGAGGTAATTCAGAAACCTGCATCAGCTAATAATTTTGTAATAACTGCTACCGGAATCCTAATAATGTATGCGTAGTTTTGTTTTCGTTTTCATAATGTATTTTTGACATAAAAAAGAATTTAAACTATTTTTTTGATTCCTTCAATTGAAGATTGTCCACTGATACTTGGCATTGTGCGTGCTGATGCAGTTAAAAAGATTTTTGTGTATCTGCCGAACACCAGGGAGAGAAGAGTTCGTTGTATGCAATTTCCCACATGTTCACAGGCAAAATGTAATCTTCGAACCCCGAAACACCCTAGTATTTTGTCATGTTTATTCGGTGACTCTATTATGTAGTATTTGTAATGTAATGTTCATACGCAGTTGCAATGGTGCAGACTGTACGAGCAAAAAAACTAAATGAAATAAAGAAAAAAAGAAATAAGTATTGATATAAAATAAAATGCATTATATAACTACTTGGTCATTGAAATGATATAAAACAAGAACAAACAAGCAGCATGAATCATTTGCCAATTTATCAGTCTTAACCACCATTATTTATTTTTCCCGTGTACCCTTCCCTGATCAACCGCGCATCCTTCGAGGCACGCGTCCCGCTGGTTGGGGAGCGCCGCTGCAGCGCGTGCGGCGGGGGCGGGGGAGGGGGTGGTGTGGGGGAGGGGCGCGTATCGCGACGCACGCCCCGCTGCGCCTCCGCCCCGCCTCCGCCGCCAGCCGCCGCTCGCGCCCCATTAATTGTCCCGGCCGCGCATGACAGCAGTCGAAACGCACGCCCCTCACCTCCCATGCCGCTTTCGCTCCTCGCACTCTCGCTCTTGCCATCACAGTCACCTACACACCACCATCGCTTTCGCCACTGCCTCCCACTCCCTCCTCGCCCTTTGCTCTTCCAATCGTCCCTCCATACTACCTCCATTCGTCGCCACCATTTCTGCTTTAGCCCTCGGCGTTACCCTCGTCTCGAGCATGACTAGCTTCCAGTCCTCTCCATACCAGCCTTCCAACGTTGTTGCCACTGTCGCAAATATCATCACCATCTCCAAAGCCTAAGCCGACACCGACGCACCCTCTAAGTCCATTTCTAACCCTTCCAATCCTTCTGGTTGCCTATGTTGTCGCTATTTCCGCTGAAATCTTCACTAGTGGAGGAGGGTAATACACGATGAGTCAAAATTTATTATTTTATGCAATTCATCTTATGTTTTAAACAAATTTTAAAAATATTTACACAATTTTTAGGAGATCTTTAAGACGTATGTAAGAATTTAAAACAAATTTAAAACAGTAAGATTACTCAACAACTTTTTGAGATACAAATTATTATTTGAACATACGTTTTGTCGTACTGACTACCAGGGCTGGTTCGTTATAAGGTTCACAGGTTCACGCAACACCCAAAAAACTGAAGAAAATAGAATATACACTTCGTTATTACAAGATCATAAATAGTATGATTTTTTCTGCTCCTTTGCATAATTTTCACACTAGTATTACATTGACGAACCGATGTGGCTACATGGCTGTTCACGTTCTCGAAACAACACCTTGCTCAGACCGATTCAAAAGGACCATTGGGTACCACGTGACTTCGCTTCTGTGTTATCATAGGGTGCTTTCATCGCATCACGTTCACACTTACGCCGGGAACTCCGCTTGGCGCAGCATTCGGGTAATTACGCCACCCAACTCGAGACGAAGTTTCCGGCGCGCTGTCAGTAAAACAGTGTCCTCGATACGTTACTCCGAAACGCAATTTTTGTTTCTGATGCGGATGGTGAGGACCGTCTTAAAATACGCGTAAAAATGTAATTTACATATCGGGTTCAAATAGTATTTAAGTTATGGTGTCTGTGCATCCTGGTGTTCAATTAGTTCTCTAAAATGAACAAAGTTGTGAATCCTATTGGAAAAATGTTTAGCTACGATGGTATTCTTGAAATCACGAATGAAATGATCACGATGAATCACTTGGTCCGGATCAGTCTGTACTGAAAATTGAAGCAATTGTGAAATCAGCAAAACGAGAATTTCGTCGACGATTCAGTCCTAATATTTATTAGACATATAAGCTGAACGATCATTTTCAACAATGAACCGGATAAAAACATTTCATAGAAATATAATGACATCCAAGCGATTGGGCGCCCTAACAATGCTGTCAATAGAGAAGCAACTTATCCGTGAAACCAGTAATTTCAATGAATTAGTGATGGAGAAACTTGTGCATCGGATTTTAAATTCATTGGATTTTCAATTCAAGTAAACAAGGTACGTTTATAATTTCCACATTTCCGGTTAGATTGATCAAGTGAATGATAAATGTTTCGTTCTGATTGTTGCCTAATGAAACTTGAGGCTACGTATAGAAGCGTAAAAGTCAGAATTAATATAGGTAGCAAAAAGCGAGAAATTAAGTTTTATTTTGAAGATTGGTTATTAATGTTATAAATAGTATTAATTTTTTTACAAGCTGGTCAGGTCATTGCTGTAGCATTGTAAGACAGCGTGCTCCTTGACCGCAGAAAAGCCATCGGCCAACGTCCACATATCAATCGTGTGTATTGAAAGGAATGCGATATCCGACCGACATCGGATGTTGCGCTGACCTCAGCTCGATTTCGGAGCGGCTGCGCGGCCTCGCTCTCACGGCGCGTTGTCACACGTGGGGGGCGCGTCCGAGAAAAGTTTATAATCAGTTTCTTGGAATGGAAAGGAGAATTTTTCGTGATATTCCTTCTTTATAGTAGTTTTTAGTTTTTACATCCATTTACAATTATTCGTCAGATATCCAAATATTTTAAAAGATATTTGAAATTTAAGGTGAAATGTTCTTAAACAATTTAAATAGTAATTGTGTCTATTAATCAATACTTGTGTCCATTAATCGGGAAATATAGGAGAGAAAGA
The DNA here is from genome assembly GCA_031308135.1 of Acheta domesticus. NCBI lineage: Eukaryota > Metazoa > Arthropoda > Insecta > Orthoptera > Gryllidae > Acheta > Acheta domesticus. Next base: position 178,705,378 of record JAHLJT010009419.1, on the reverse strand, counting down.
TCCCCCTCATGACCATTGCTTATGCAACAGCCTTAAATTTAACTCACCCACCGCCACTGCTGACTACCATCCGTAGCTGACATTGATACCATGTATAATACACAATAAGCAACATTTTTTCACTGTTTTATAAATAAAGCACAAAAATGGAGCTTATTATATTACTTTTATGAACAGTAATATTCATGTAAGTAAAATGACACTCATACTAAACTTAGTCTACTTCAACAACAAATTAAAAATACGGAAAAAGCAAGTTAATTTTACATTTAAAAACATCATGTCAAAAAAATTCCATTTTGAAATTCAAAAAAATATTTTGTGGAATTGTAAGATAAAAATTAGGTCATATATTTCCAAAAAAGTAATGTGAATATCTCCAAGATTACCTCGTTACCGTATTTTTCATGAAAATATCTTCTTTTTTTTCAATTCGGGAGTATCATCACCTCATCAGTCAACTGCTGATTTGACAAGAGTCTTAATATGTACTATTGGCATGTGTCAGAGAATACCAAAATGTAGTAACATTAAAGATCACCAAAAGAAAGTGATTGAAGTTTTGAAAGTTCGTTGAAGTTTAATATACAATATTTACAGCACATCGATTAAAGAACTGAGCGCACGAACTTATGTAATTCAAACTGCAGCTTAATTTAGCAATGATCAGTTATAAATTACTATTACAGTAACTTAACACTACTTAGAATATGAAATTTTTTAATGATGCACTTGAAACCGCAGTACCTTGATCCAAGAACATTTGCGATCCGGCAATCTAAAATGCAAGTTACCAATATTGAGGCTAACAAAAATGCAAACCACAAATACTTCACACATTCCCTTTTCCAATTTTCAGTCTTTTCCTCACTGTGCACCACGTCTTTTTGCGTATTACTCTCCAATACCGATGCCCCTTTTCGCGCCCCCAGCTTCACGTCAGTAGCCCAGCTTCACGTCAGTAGCCCAGCTTCACGTCAGTAGCCCAGCTTCACGTCAGTAGCTGCCACTTCCCATCCTCGTTACTCTCACAGTCTATGGTCGATGTCATTGCCGCGAATATCCCCACCGCGACCGCCGCTGCCATCACCATTGCTATCTCGGAGACCGGTCCACATTCTCTGCTCACACGGTCACACCCACTTCTTACACTTGGAATCCGCGCTCCACCCGCCCACCAAAGTCGTACCAACATCACTAACGCCACTGCTGTAGCCATCACCTACACCCTACCTCTAGTCCATATCTGCCGCTTCCAAAAGCTTTATATTCTAGACTTACAACGTCATAGCTCTGACCGGGAGGTCGTAGGTTCGAGTCCCGACGGCGACAGGATTTTCGACAGTAGCTTGTCAGCTAGGTGGAGTTCAGTCGCTGTCTGCAGGAGAATTCTAACGGCCGGATGCTCTGATCGGTAGTTTTCCGTGTTTTTCTCCGATCAACACCAGGCGAATGCCGGAGCAGTACCCTAACAAACGGGCCACGGACCGCGCGCGATCTTTCCTTCCTCTTTCCTGTTCTATCCTCTCCTCTTACACACACACTTACGCTAACATGCACTACACTACCACACATGCCGGGAGACCGGTCGGGAGCTTACAGCTTGTCCCGGCTGGGGCGGTGCCCCGCTGGTGGGAAATACCTGGTTGAGGGGAAACCCCGCTAGTCGACGGTAGGTCGGTGCCAGATCCCGCCATCCAGTGGGGGAAAATATCATCGCCACCTCCCGAGACAAAAGCACGCACTACACTTACGGGACTAATGACCTGAGTCATTGACGCGCCTGAAAACACGAATCAATCAATCAATCAATACAACGTCATAGCTGTTCAGCTAATATTACGACACTACGATCAACACGACTCCAGAACACTATAATCACCGCTGCCTACATCCCAAGCACCGCCAAGATCACAGCCGCGCCTTTTCTAATTCCCAGCTTAACTTGCCGGTCAACGCCGACGTCGTTAATGCCGATATCACTACTGACACGTAGTTTCTCTGATCAATACCAGGTGAACGCCGGAATAGTAAACTAATAAAAAGGTCACGAGATATTTTCTTCCTCGGCCTTTCCTCTATTACCCGCTGAAGGGGAAATCCTCCACAAGCCGACGAGTGAGTCGGTGCTGGATCTCACCATCCAGGGGGAGGATCATCGCCACCTCCAGGAATAAAACACTCATTACACAAACATGACCAATGGCTATTGCGGTTGACGAGCCGGGAAACACCAATCAGTCACCCTCCCTCCCCTGCCCTGCCTTTCTCTCCTCTTTCGTCTCCCTTCCGCCTTGCCTGATGCACCCTGGATTCGATCTCCCCCTTCGCTGTCTGCTCCAGATCCCTCTCCTTCTGTCTCCGCCACGCACTTGGGCACGACCCCTGAGCGTTCCCGCCTTCGTGTCTTGCTCGTACCTTCTCACACGCCCGTTTCTTCTTCCCCGCTGTCTTCCCTTCCCAGTTTCATGTTTCATGATCTCATCTTTCCCCCACTGCCTGCTACGTCAACCCCGCCTGCCTCTTACCCACAGCCACTCAACGTGTTCTGCCCTCGTCGTCAGTCACACCCTTCCTCTACCCCGATCCTCCCTATCCGTTTTATATTGCTACTACCGGGAGAGTTGGCTCAGGGCATCAATCTGATGTCACTGCACTGCCTTTGACTGAGAGGTCTTTGGTTCAAGTCCCGACGGTGGCGGGACTGTCGACACAAACTACATAGCTAGTTCGAATTCAGTCATCTGAAGGAGAATTCTAGCGGCCGACTACTCTGATCGTTAGTTTTCAGTGGTTTCTCCGATCAACACCAGACAAATGCCCGAGCAGTACCCTAACAAACGAGCCACGGACTGCTCGCGATGATTCCTTCCCCATCCTTATCTTACCCTCACTCATTACTTACATACACACACACACACACACACATGCACTACACTATCACACATGTTGGGAGACCAGTAGGGGACTTGTCCAAGGTAAAACTTGTCCAAGCTGGGGTAGTGCCCCGATGGTGGGAGACACTTGGTTGGCGAATACCCCACTAACCGACGCCGAATCTCACTACCCAGCGCAGCGAGGGAAAACAGGAACTACCACCTCCCGAGGGAAAACATACACTACACGTACGGGACTAATGACCTGAGCAGTCGACTAGCCCGGAATCGTCAATCAATGAATATATTGTTACTCCTGGACCCGGCCGCCCCTCTTCTGCTTCATACCCCCAGCCCCTCTCGCCCTCGCTTTCAGCTCTGCCCACAGCTTCTCGGCGCGCTCTGCCTACGTCACCACGGTCCCCCATCCATCCCTGATTTTTCTTCTCATAGTTACCTGTCCATTTCCTTGATGCTGATTGAACTCGACAGCTTTACTTCTCACCCCTTCATTGCCTGCTCATTCCACTTCCCTACCTCCAACACACACGGTTCCTGAGCGCTCCAACGTATCTCATCTCACTCGCACCTTCTCACACGTCTGCCCTTATCTCTCCACTTTCTTCCCTACCCCATTACGTGTTCTCGGACCCTATAGCTCCTCCACTGCCCACTCCTCGCCTCCTACTGCGGGACTGGAACCTAGGACCTCCCGGTCAGAGGCAGTGCAGCGGTATCATCTGATGCCCTGAGCCACCTCTCCAGGTCCTACATTACCTGCTTCACCCTCTCTCTCACCTCTGGAGCAAATGGCTAACGGGTAACTTCTTTTATGAAATTTACGATGACATATTCATTGAGAAAAATGTTCATCTTTGACCCCTCTACATCCTCGAGTAATTTGGAACACTTACTCAATGTTAGTCTGTACATTTTATTACAATCCTTCACTTTTGACACCGGTCAGAGGCAGTGCAGTGATATCATTTGATGCCCCGAGCCACTTCTCCCGGTCCTACATCACCTGCTCCACTCTCTCCCGCCTCCGCCCTGTCCACAGCCCGTGCTTCCCCTCCCCCGCCGCCGCTTCGGTGCGTGTCCGCGGGCGCGCTGCCCGTGGGGCGTGCTCCGGCGGCCGCCAGCGGGCGCGATCGACAGCGGCGCTTCCGCGGCAACGTGCTCCCCCTCCCCCCACCCCCGCCCCCTCCCGGCGCCGCATCCCGTCGTTCGGGTGTCACGCGCGGCCTCGTTCCGCCGCGGCGCGTCACGTGGACAGCGCAGCGCCGCGCAGCTCGTCGCCAGGCGCGCCCGCGGCACGCAGCGCCACGCAAACTGAAATGCGGTCGCCCGCCGAGGTTTCATCAACCCGGAGGGAGCGGACGATGGCGCTTTTTGCGCTTCGCGGGAGGGCCTCTCTCTTGCCACACATTTCTCCGAGTTTTCTTTGAATTTTTCTTTTTTTTTTTTTTGTTTTGTTTTGAAACAAAATGTATTATATTCTTCTTCTTCTATTAAGGTTAACACCTGTTTTTCTTCATACTTCACCGTCAGGATGATTCAGGAGCTGTGGAAATCAACTTGTTTGGTCCAAATCCGAGGCTATGTATGGTTCTATCAGTGGTGTGTTTTCCAGTGGGGAGATTGCTGGTCTGGCCCCCAAACCCTCCTCCTTTGTCCGGGCTTGGGACTGGCAAGGGCATCAGCTTGGCTACTCGATACACCAAGCATCCACCCCAGGCGGAGTATTATATTAAATGGTATTTTTTTTAAATATTAAAAAATAGGAAGTCTTTTGTCTATATAGAAACACTGTTGTTGGGTGAACCCTATTCTTCCTGGTTCCTTTATTAGATCGTCTCTGTGAGACAAAGACACTATCTCGTTTTTTGTCAGCTCTCTGACAAAATCAAAATAGACCAAATTAACAATATGTACAGAAGAAACAATTGTGCCAGAAAAAAACGATGTATCAATTTTATTTGAAGAATAATGCCTAGTTTCGTAATTATCACAAATACTTTCTTGGCTATTCTTCCAAGAACTCACTGACTTTTTACTGACTTTTCCACATCAGTTACTTTTCTCGAGTTCTTCGTTTTCTAGAAAGTTGTTACTCTGCTTCAATTAGCTAAGAACAAACAGTTATGTAGGAAACGGGGGCATAGGAGAATTGAATTATGAAGAATAATAATGCTATTTAAGTTATTTTTCAGCCAGAGTCCTATAAAGGACGTAAGTGAACAGAATACAGGATTTTGCGGCCCCAAAATCTGTTGTAAACTGTTTTGAACCCGGAAACAACATTCGTACACGGAAAAGTATGCAATTACATTGAGTCACGGCAATATCTCAACTCCCTCCTCCAACAACTGAATGTATTGGATCGCCTTGACAAGAGGTTTAGCACGTAGCTGGGGCAGGCGTCTAAAGCATCTCATGGAAAAAATCGCTTAACGGTGGGTTACAATAATTTATTTTGATTGATTCAAAAGTTACGCGAAATAATTTCGTATTATCAGTTTAAAAAATATCGATGCCAAATACCAAATGCCAATAAAATTTGTTTCACGTTACGACAAGATGAAATCAACAGTTCGTAAACAATAATACTATTGCGGCATATATAAAACGCGTGAGCTAGTCCTTGTTAAGCTGTTTTAACCACTTCTCCTCGTAACAGTTCGTAACACCGACTTATCATTCTGAGATAAATATTCCATTTCGAATTCTGCCTCGATTCAAATTAAGATATAATTCAGCATTGGGGAAATTATTCACTATACAGTATATCTCTCAATCAGAAAAAAATGTTTCACACTTTTAGGGCATGTAGAGGGAGCGAGGGTGACCATTATGTTTTTCAGTTTTTCAGTTGGGAAATTTCATGTAAGCACGTTACAAATGTAAAATTTCCTCTGACTGTTCGGCAATTGTACCAGTACATGTACCAGTATGCGAAGGGTCACGTTCTGACGCAAAGAGATTTCGTGTACCTGCTGAACATCGGCGCAAGCGACGTTTTGTAACAATCTGTGGCAAGTAGCTTATACGCAACTTCTTTATATGAAATTTCCGATGACACATTCAATGAGAAAAATTATCATCTTTGACCTCTCTACATCCTCGAGAAATTTGGATCACTTATTCTGTGTCAGCTTGTATATTTTATTACAATCCTTCACGTTTCAACACAAGATGTTTTTTCATTAATTTTAACTCATTTATAACTTGGAGTTCACTTTTCAATAATAATTAGAAAAATGTTCTGTGGAAGTTCTTTTAGTTTCCGCCCCAGTACCCTCTATGAAAGAATACATATATTTTCACTGTCTCCTAGAAAATCTCCTTCAACGTATTCACAACAAAAAATTCACTTGAAGAGCCCCCCCACACACTAAAAAAATTAGAATTTCCTTTCAGGGCGAGCTTTTCAAGTCATCTCGAAACTCACGTGCATTGAAGAGGGAAAGAGGGCGGCGCTGGGGGAACAGGTGCGTAACGTTCGAGCCCGCAGGGCCCCCAATGCGTGATAAAGGAAGAGGGCTTATAATTGGGCTGAAGGTTTTGCAATAGTAAGAATTACGAGCATTATTTATGTACTAATCATTTACTGATGATTATGAATGTTTTAAAGAATATTTTTTATTATTTAAGGTACTAACACTATACTGCGATTTTCGTAACTTTGTCCCTGACGGATATCAGCTGTTTCGCTGCCATCCAATCAGGAGCTTATATTTCGCGACAGTGACGTCACTATGGTAACGTTCAAGCTCCCGATTGGATGAAACCGTGAACAGCTGACTTCTGTCAGGGACAAAGTTACGAAAATCGCAGTATACTTGTACTTGCAAAACACTTGTATAAAGAGGGATCGGATAGAAGTTTCGCGAATGGATCTGCACGTACGCATTTCATTACGCTACTGAGGGGGGTGGGGGCATACGTACAGTGGACGAGCTCCGCCGCGGTGCACACGGAACGGAACTCCATGGTGTCGGCGGAGGCGCACCCGACGGCCAGCGTGCCCAGGAAGGCGTCGGGGCACGCGTCCTCGTCGGGCATGAAGCCGTCGGACGCTCCGTTGCCGCCGCCGCCGCCGTTGCCGCCACCGCCTCCCGCGCCGCCACCGCCGCCTGCCGCGGGCCCCGCGCCGCCGCCCGACAGGTCGCGCTGCCCGCGCGCCCGCCGCGCCGCCGCCGCCGCCGCCGCCGCCGCCCGCCTCGCGCGCCCGCGCTGCACGCCCGTCACCGAGAACTTGCCCATGTGCGGGCACTCGCGGAGCTCCGGGCTGGTCGCTGCAACGCAACACGCAAGGATGCATGACTTGTGTGGTCTGTTTTCTGCGCTTGGGAGCGCTGATGGCTGTTTCTAGCGGAACAAGGAGAGGTCACCGCTTTCCGGATTGTCCATAGGCAAGCCAAGTAAAGATTATATTAGGAATGCGAACTCTCACAGTGCAGTTTAAAAGGAACATTTAAAGACATACTAAGAACTCCGCAGGCAATGAAACAATGATATTATTATTATTATTAATAATAATAATAATAATAATAATAATAATAATAATAATAATAATATACGTAAAATACCCTGGAATTCCAAAATCCGGACACACCGTAAGGTTAACGTTGTTGAAGAGGAGCAGATATTTTACACGATAGTGTACGTAGTCATCTCAGTAGATTCCTCAGTGGATCAAAATGATAACGAAAAACTTACGAAATATCGTGATCTTCAGATTGGAAGGGAAGCGGGAGGCCGCAGTTGCCCCAGAGGTAATTGAAACTCCATGAGGTCGTTCATAAATTGAGTAATGCAAAGAGGGGAGGGAGTTTGAGGCAGCGTGATCTTGCGTTACATAGGGGTAGGGGGTTACGTAATGCTGATATTTATTTTTAATATGTTGTAACATCTGCTGAAATGAATCCGTTTATTCAGTCTTGTACTGAAACATTTAAATATTAACTCAAAAAAATTCAAAATATAAATAATAATTAAAACATTACGATATATTAATTGTGACAATACTTGGAATTTTTTCATTAATCGTATCTACATTGTAAATTACGAAGTAACACAATCAATTAATTGCATTTAATTGTTGTATATCATATAACTGTTTCATTGTTTACGGGTCAGTCGAGAGACGAACTCGAGAACCTCCCGGTCAGAATAGCTGCAGAGGCAACGGAAACACAGGTTCCAAGACAGTCTAAGTCAATCCAATCGATTCATGTCGAATACAATCAATGCGATCACCTCTATAGATGCTTAATCCCCAATATCATTTTCATAATTCATTACAACTTATCATTCAGTTTGTTGTCAATCTGATGCACCACGTCGTATCTATTCATCTGTAAATATCGGAAAGAGAGAATAGAAATTTGACGGGTGCAGGTAACTGTATTACTATATAATGATAATAAGAATTGGGGAGAAGCCGAATACGTATTCGCATTTGTGCTTTCCTAACAACCACAGTTTTTCACTTTGATACAAACAAACGTGGAGAGAACAAGTTATACCCTATAGAGGAGTCGATGAAGAGGCTTGGGATGTGAAAATTACATCAGTCTTGAACGTGGGTGTTATGCGGTAGAAACCCATGCTTCCCCAACAATAACTAACGCCAGTGAGACGTTATTCTGGAAGAAAGTGCAGATGTGAGAGATGTATTGCCAATGTGATGGTCGAACATTTGTGTTTTTTTTTATTTATTTACGTCAAAAAACAGTTAAAAACTGCGTGTGACGAGCTATGGGGAGAAGTGATAGGACTCACTCTGATAGGACTCAAGCACTTACGAGTATAAGAAAGAAAATGTATGGATGTGAGGTACGAGTTGAAATATTCTTGCGTTCTTTGTCAGTCGTTCCAACTATTCTTTTCAATTTTTAGTACCTAATTACCAGTTTATGAATGTGGATATCCTTACAAAAAACGTCTGGCACTTGTGCAGTTAGGAGCACTTTCATATTTGCGAGCAGTTGAATTTTGTTTCCTGGAAATATTTCAAAGCATCGTTTAAACAAGCTCAATGTGTGTCAACCCAATAAGAAATAAAATAAAATCCGTCAGACTCGTTTACAACGCACGTCACTTGCAGTTGTGCTGTTTCAAACGCACAACTTTATCGATTCATTTATCTGCAGTCAATAAAAGCGCCCAGAATTCAGTATTTAAGTACATTACACTCGTGAACGACATTTCACGGACACACAAGAATGTATTATCTTCTTTCTCTGTCTCTGTACTCTTGAATTTATTTTGTTTGGTTGATTTTTTCAGGCATGTCAACTGCTATGGTCATTAGTCCCCTTAGTGTAGTTTTTACAGTGGAATGAGGTAGAATTCTTATCCCGCCAGCTGGTGAGATCTACACGTCGGCGTCAAAGATTTCCCCTTGTGGGTGGTCATCCCCAGCGCAGCGGGGCATCGCCCCAGCCGAGAGGAGCTCTATGCTCCCGACGTGTCTGCCGGTCTGTGCGGTAGTGTAGTCTATGTAATTGAAAGTGTGTGTAAAGGGAGAAGATAAGACACGGAAGAGGAAAGACAGACCGTGCGCTGCCCGTTAAGGTGAAATTCGCCTAGTATTGATCAGAGAAACTACGGAAAGCTACCGATCAGAGCAACCGGCAGCTAGGATTCTCGTACAGACAGCGACCGAATTCGACTCAGTTATGAAGCTGTTGTCGAAAATTCGCTACTGTCGTGACTGGAACCCTAGGTCTCACCCTCATGTCAGAGTCACATGTGTGGCAATATTGGCTCTGAGCTAAACTAAGCCTGGATGGGTGTTGGTGTGATGTCCGCATACTCGCAGAACAACCAGAGACTTTTCTAAATCATTGGAATGAATGACAAAGGGTTCGTCAGGAAGGGTTAGTCTATCGTTCTATCGTCCGGCACTTATAATAGGATTGGAAATGAAGCAACACGCGCAGTCTGCGAGGCGATATTTAAGGTAATTCTTTAGCACCCGCATGAAACTGGTGGGAAGAAAGCACGAAAGCGACCGACCAGGGAAGCCAGCTTGTTTCTCAAAAATCTTCCAACCCAATTATTTAGAATAGAATTTAGGTGGTGTCGAATCCGTCATTGTCAGGACTGAATCCTAGGACTTCCCGATGAGCAAAGCTGGAGTTGTGGACTCACAATTACATATTAAGCTGACGCATAATCAGTTATAAAGATTGGCTTCGAGGGATACAGAATTAGGAAGAAAGGCTTTTTAAACTGGAAAATACCCATTATAATGTTAACTTCGATATGAAAAGCAACATGAGTAATTTTAGAAAGTATTTTACATGGGAACATTTATTTTGTAAAATTATTAGATTTTTTATAAATATATTTATCGAGAGTAATTTACCATTTTCTGCATGAATTAAAGTATTAGATTTGAATACGAAATTAATAAAAGATAAATTAAATAAATGTGCGTGAAATATATGTGTAATCTTAAGTAGAAATAACGATATAAAAATCCGCCTGATATTCACGGAAATACTTTAAACACGAATATTTTCCCTTTTTTATGTATGAGATTATGGATCATCCTGTAGGCGGAAACACAGAAAACCCACGACGATCATAAAAAAGAGAAAAATCTGCGACTCGGGCCCGCCAAGAAGAGAAAGAACTAAGAAAATCAAGAGGGAGATTATGTAAGGAAAGGAGATTTGGAACTAAGAACGTTACAACAGACTTCTTCATATTGAAGACGACGGCGCGCCCGGAGACGGCGAGAATTTTTATTTTGAAAAATCTCCTCCGCCGCGCCGCGTTCCGTAACCCCAGAAAGCTCTTGATCATCCCCCGAGGAGGACTCTTCCGGTGGCGCTCTCAACGCCCCCGCCATCGCCTCGCCCCGCCCCTCCCCGCCCTCGTTCCCGGCCTCGCCGCCGCCGCCGTTCCGCCCCCGCTCCCCGCCCGCTCCCGCTCCCGCCGCCGCCGCTCGCGGCCCCACCCGTGCGGTGCGCCGCTCCCACCCCCAGCCCCGCCCCCGCCCCCGCTCCCGGCCCGTCCACCCCGCCGTTCCGCCCCGCTCCCGCTCCCGCCGCCGCTCCACACCCGCTCCCGGACCCACCCCTCCGGAGCGCCGCTTCCACCCCCAGCCCCGCCCCGCTCCCGGCCCGCCCACCCCGCCGTTCCGTCCCCTCTCCCGCCCGGCCCCGCTCCCGCGCCGCTCCACACCCGCTCGCGGCCCCGCCCCCTGCTCCAGGGCGCGCCCCTCCTCCCCGCCCATACTCCCGGCCCAACCCCCGCCGCCTTCGCTCCCTCCTTCGCCGCCGCTCCGCCTCCGCCCCCGCTCCGCTCCTGCTTGCGGCCCCGCCCCCGCCGAAACGCTGCTTCTGGCCTACCGCGCCCTCCCGGCCCGCCCCCGAACACGCCTTCGCCTCCGCCTCCGTTCCCGGACCGTCCCCGCTACCAGCACCGCCGCCGCCACTCCGCCCTCGCTCCTGTTGCCGGCCCCGCCCCCACCTCCGCGCCGCTCACGCCTTCGGTCTGCCTCCTCCTGACTCCTCCCGGTCCGCCCACCCCCGTGCAGCTGCTTTCAGAGGCCGCGGGTAACAGCAATGGAGGAGGAGATGGCAAATGTGACGACCGCCTCAGGAAGGGACCGCCAAGGAGAGGTTCGGTGGTGGGGGGTTATTTCTTGGTAGCGTTCAGTTGACGATGTACACAGCAGCAATATGAATTGGACTACCTCTGAGATATTTTTTTTTATTTAACGCCCAAAACATTTAAAAAGTACGTGTGACGTATGGGGAAGAAGTGTAAGAGGTAAGAAGGTAACAGGTATAAGTGAGACTAAGCTACGGGTAGTAAGAATGTAGTTGGAAACGGGAAGGCTGGTGCAAGGAAGAGAGGACGAAATGCATTGGCGAAATGTTGGTAAACAGCAGTAGATAGTTGGAAAAGGATTCAGCTTACCTGATGTGGGGGATGGGGGAAATAAAATGATGGAGCGTTGTAGTGGCAGAGATAGGAGATTGGTGGCAAGGAGTGAGGTACAGGACGAGGTGCCGAGGATGCATAAGGAGAAGGCTCTAGGACAGCCAAGCGAAGGCGCGATGGGATAACGGTGCTCCATGGTGAGAGGGTGGAATGAGAGTCGGGATGACGCCCAACGGAGTGACGAGGAAAATAGGCACAATATGGAGAGCACAGAACGGCGAGTACGTGTTGGCGGAAACGGATTGATGGGAACGGTTTATTGGAAACAGAGCGATAGGAACAGGGTTGTGGGAACGATATGGAGGGAACGAGTTGGTGGAATCACTTTGGTGGGAACACACTGGCGGGAACGCGTGGGTGAGAACAAGTTGGTGGAATCGCGTTGGTGGGAACGTATTGGCGGGAACGAGTTGGTGGGAACGCATTGGCGGGAACGCATTGGCGGGAACGCATTGGCGGGAACGCGTTGGTGGGAACGAGTTGGTGGAATCGCGGTGATGGGAACGCATTGGCGGAAACGCCTTGATGGGAACGCGTTGGGGGGAACGAGTTGGTGGAATCGCGGTGGTGGGAACGCATTGGCGGGAACGAGTTGGTGAAAACATGTTGATGAAAACTTACTGATGGAAACGCACTGATGGGAAGGAATTGATTGTAACGAGTTGCTGAGAATGGAATGCTGGCGACGAGTTGTTGGGAACGACATGGTGTACACGAGGTGGCTGACACCGAACGTCGTCCAATGCAACACAGTGGACTGTAGCGACACGCGCCGTCGAAAAGCTGCAGGGCGAGGCTGGCTGCTGAGCGGGGTGGTGCAGGTGGTGGAGGAGTGGGTGGGCAGCGGCGGCTGGCGGGGACGGCGACGGCGCGCAAGCAGCGGAGCGCCGGCAACTGCCTGCGCCTTCCCTTCCGCGCGTATATCTCAGCGGCTCGCCCCTTCCCCTCCCCTCCCCGCCCCGTGCCGCCGCTCCCCGGCCCCGCCCACGCCGCTTCGAGAAGCGAGAGCCCCCTTTCGATTTTCGGCGCACATAAATCTGCGGACCGAGCCGCGCGCGCGAGCGCGGCCGCCGCCGCCGCCTCCGCTTCCGCTTCGCCAACGCCGCTTCCACCCGCCCCCGCCCCCGCCTCCACCCCCCCACCACCCCAAGCCGCCCGCGCCCGCGTCCCCTACCCGCACGCCGCTTCGCGTCTGCGGAACACGTTCCTTCGCTGCTCCCGCTCCACCTACGCGATGCCCGACTTCCTTACCGCTTTTAGGAGGGCCACTTTCTGAGTTTGGGGTCAACTACCCACTTGAGACACCTGGGTACCGTAGTTAAAAACGCTACCTTGTCAAGTGCTACGCTAGTAGATTATTTTCACATTTTCAAAACATTTTGTTAGTTCAAATGTCTTCTGTGATGTTTATTCACTGTTACAGTCGGTAGTTGACAGTTACATCTTTCATGACAATTCATTTAATTTATCTACGTATTACAACTTGCTCTCACGGGTAGCTCATTGGTCAGTATTCTTGCTCTCCATGACGCGAACCCGAGTTCGATTCCCGGTCGGGCAAGATTATAGGTGCGTTTTACTGGCAATGTCCCAGTATAAGTTGAGGGGCAATGAGAAATCTCACTTCTCAGATTGAGAAGACCAGAATTTGGCGTAGGGATGTTTATGTGCTAATCACACGTACCACTTAACCCATGGCCGCAAGGCCGGGACGCCGTTACGTTGGTAGCCTGAGGCTATAGCGCCAAAGTGCATACATACATATATTACAACTTCAGGACCATCGGTCTAATTCTCTTAATCACAATTGTTTCAAATATAATGATATAAACGCTGTTTTCTTTCTACTTTTATATAACCGTTTTTTAATACAATAAGCCAGCTTTTAATTGATTTTTGTTCACATTGGTTATTTGATGACATAAACGGTAACAATCACTGCAACAAATTGCTTATGTTCCGAGTAAGAACATTGGAATCAGAAACGAGCGAAGTTTACAGATTCTAGAACAATAAATCGCTGTTCAATCTGAACACAGAGTTAAACTTGTGCCTGAAAATGTAATTGAATTATTTCTCTCTTTACCATCTGTACATGTTACATCTGTACATGTATGCTGCAGGGAACTATGACTAACACATCATTCTATCCACTTTAACATAATCTAATGTATCATTTACAAATATATTCGGAGAAACGTTTTTGTAAAAGAAAATATGTGTCAAGCGATTCGTGGACATTGGCATTTATATGTACTCAATAATCTTTGCACTCGGGAAGTCAATTTTCGAACTCAAGACTTATCATCTTCGCTTTCTTTAATAGAACCACACAGGCTTGTTCGCGATAGCCGACTTTTTCCCATGGATCAATTGCAACTCGCACAACAGAAAGACATAATAAAGAAATAAAGATAAGAATTCATAAAATTCATTTTAAGATATTGATAAAACTGAGTGTTTATACTAAAAGACTTGTGTATAAGAGCAAGTGATATCGACCTTCCTATTTAAGCAAAAATTACAAAATCTGGTTGAATTGAAAGCTCAAACTCCTATCTGAACGCAAACCGATCGTGTCTAAAATATAAAGATACAATAATCTTTCAACAAAGCAAAACCCAATTATCGAATCCAAAATTAAAATACCAATTGAGAAAAAAATATGAATTTTCCTTGTCCAGCTCCTTAGTTCTCCCTAAATGAAAACAATTACTTTATTACCTGATCAACATCAACTGGGGAAATATTTCCTCCGCATATCGTAGCAACATCTGTTTCGTTCCTGTTACCATGGCTTATCATCGCCATTAGTTCCCCCGTCCCCTAACACTCAGCTTCACCTCATCCCCACGTGCTCTGCCATATCTTAGATTATTGATTCCTAATTTTTCTCTTCTTACGAACCCCTTCTAAAAACAAATAAATTGGAGACCCCTCTTGGGAATCCTTTGCAACACTGAAATCTACAAAATTGGCTTGTCGTTAATTTTTATTTTCAGCATTGTTTTTTTAGTTCATTACGAAAAGCTAAAACAACCTTAGATTTACAGACCAACTTTAATAAAACTTAAATGATATCTTATACAACAACAATAAAAAAATTAATACAAAAAAAAAGATTCATTTTAAAAATATGAAAACAAAAGTTTTCGCCAATGAATACCAACTTCTTCTTAGCTTCAGTATTTTAATTTTATTTTAAATATGTAAAATTTATCACATTTTTCAGGTTTCAGATTGAAAATCCAATCATTAAATTATTATTTTGGCGAACCCCTGCACAAAGCTCGCAAGCCCCAGGGGACTCACGAACCACCGTGTGAGAAGCGCATCCCTCGCCCATCTGAGCTTCATCGCCACAATATTCTCCGCGTCCCATCGTCGCCGACCCATCCGCCGTATTTGCGATCTTCCATCATCGGAGTCGCTCCCTCGCCACGCCGCGTCCCTCCCTTGCGGGCGGGGGTGGGGGGAGGAGAGGGGAAGGAGGACCCGCGTCCGCGTGGATCGACGGCGCCGCGCGACGCCGCCGCCGCCGTCGCCGCCAGAAGCGTCGCGACGCCCCAGACAACCATTTCCGCTTAAATCTCGAGGTTGATATTTTACCACGGGGTTTCACTGCGGCATGTAAACGGGGGGGAGAGTAAAAAATATGAATGTAAATAAAACCGCGGGACGCGACGGCAGGAGCGGGGCGCGCGCTGAGTGGCGGGGAGCAGCGCACAGAAGGCCACAACACGCAAAAACGGCGCATGATCGAAAAAACTTGATATAATAATTATGACACTAATGGCTTTAATAATTTATTACATGTTTTACATTTACGACGTTAAGAAAGAAGCCACGGTGACTAGTTTTTTGGTAAAATTTATGTTATCGTATCGCATAATTTCATTTGTAGTGTGAAAGAAGTGCTGTTCACATTAAGAGATCGCTATGTGGGTGCCACTATTAGCACAGTGAGCAACGTGAAATCGGTTGTACTGCTACCGCCACGCGAGGAGAATATAACATATTTCCAGCAGCGCCCATACTCCGAAAGAGCCGTTCTCCGATGCCCTAAAATTTGACAAGGAATTGGTGGAAACTCTTGGGAATAATGTCCTTCCATAACGGACAGTCGAGAGATAAGCAGGAAAGTTTCTGAGAGAACGCCTAGCAACCAGTGATCAGCAACGCACGTGGCGACCTGTGAGTGTGCGGACCGATGTGGCACGTGCGGTAATCGAACATCTGCCGAATCGGGCCTTTACAATGGGTTATGTAATGCTTTTGGAATGCTGTGAACTCGTGTTTGCTAAAATGCTCTGTAACACGAAACCAGAACTGTCGTTTTAAATCCGTTAATAAATATGAGAAGGACAACTTTGGTGTGCCTTTAAATGCCCATACTTTTAGTTTATACCTTCACCCTTCAATTGTGTATTTCCCACCCGTGATCTATTCTCAAAAAATAGTTACCTTCACGTACGCCGCAACCTTCATAGATTAATTGATGCTTTTAGTAACCTACATTCATTTCTAGCACGAGTGGATACGAGCAATCGAAAGCATTTCCGTTCAATAAACGCAAATCAAAGTAGCATATACTTATACTTACGTGCTCTATACTGCCACGTAAGTAGGGAGACCAGTGCAGTAGACTACCTAGGATGACGGGGGCTTAGAGCTAGCCGCGACTGGGACGATCCCCGCTTAGGGAGATAACTGGAAGGGGAAATATCCCCGCAAGCGAAAGTGTAAGTCGGCGCCGGATCTTGCGTTCTAGAGGGGAACACCTCCACCTTCGGGGATATAGCATACACTACATTTTCGTGACTAAAGACCACAGTAATTTGCGCGCACGGAGACACTAAATATTAATTTAAAATTGCAAGGAGACAGATTCTAAGTCGTTTTAAGGACATCAATAGCAATTTGAAACTATTGTCATTTTATTGGATTGTTTAGCGATGATGAATATTTCACGAATATTTCACGAAATTAATTAAAAGTAGTGAAGCAATTATTTTCAAATGTTGTCTTCCATTTTAAATCGCACAGTATTGTAAATGAAGTGCCAAATTCAAGTTACATAGTTTCAGAATAAAGTATTTTTGCTGGCGTGAATACTACGACCGTAAATACGTTAAAAATTTGTCTGAATATTTAATGAAAAATATACAAAATGTGCTATATGTTTTTGCTCACATTTTCACTTACGTCATATAGAAAACATCAACGTGCATAAAATTTGTCTCTAAAGTTGACACCTCTATTGATAGATGCCATTTAATGAAGTTTCGTTTTCACACCATTGTAGTTTCCAAACCTACAACGAACCCTAGTCATGAAGACGCTTGTAAGATGAAATCAAAAGTAACCGCATAAGAAGTCAGAAGCCGGTAACACGTTTCGTAGATCGAATTCCTCAAGGTGGACAGTTTTAGTCATCAGTAAATTAGATGGCTCGGACACCTACCTGGGAGATAATTTTATAGAACGGCTGCTCTGATCATATCCATGATTATTTCAAATCAATTTCAGGTGCTAGAGGCTCTTAATCCGGCCGTAGGCGCGCTGGGTGCCTGAGTCACCCCAGCATTATTTTGGATCTCATTGTGCTTTTAGTTTTATTTATAATCTTGCGAGCTTTTCAATACCTTCCGAGGAAAGCTTTGTGCACATATCTCGACCAATCTCTTTCAACTGCTTCCTGTCCTTCCCCCGAAATTTCGTCGCAAAGGCGATGGCGCCCTGCGTGAGGGTCACTGAGTCACCTCGTCCAACCTTTGTTCTCACTTCCTGCCACGCTGTTCACAGTACTTATCAGCAGGACAGCTCCAGAACTGTTTGATTTTCAAATATACACCACGGTAAATGCTTTTGTTCGAGAATTTTTTTATAACAAATATTTCAATGATATGATTTTTCTATATTTATATTATTATTATATATTTGTATGTATATTTGTATACATTTATTTATATTGTAATGTATATTGTTTTCTGTAATATATTTACATCATATTATTTATATTACTGTAATTTTTATTGTTTTTTAAGCGCAAAAGAGATCCTATACGCGATGAAGAGAAAATTCGTGAACCCTTGCTTTGTGAAAGTTGTTTGCAAAAAGAACATTCTTAAAAATTAAAATTTTATTTGTACCTGTTTCCAAACTATGCATAAATACTTGGACATTAACCTGTAATCATTAAAGAAACAAAATAGTTTATTATTAATTGTTTACTTGACATTTTTACCGTGGGTCGACTGAGGCACCCTGTGCGCCTCAATTTGTCACAAAACTTACGCGCCTACTGCCGGGTTAAACAGACTCACTCCGATCCCTAAAACTGTGCGAGAGACTACCCCCCAAGGTCTAGAGAATATTACCGCTTTCCTGCGAGTGTGCGTCAGGTCGCGGATAAAAACTGAGCTACAGAGCTGTAGGAGGAACAAGAAGAAAAATAAGAACAAAACAATGCAAAATACGAATATGCAAAATATTAATTTTATTCTTAAGTCATTTTCTAAAAACCTTTTTTTAATTTGTTTATTTTAAGTCGCATCAACAGCTATGGTTATTAGCGACTACAAATTTATACATTACATAACATTTTCTTCAGTTATATAAACAATGATAAAATAAAAAGTACAGAAAAATTATACAGAATAATTTAACAAGTTTGAAATACATTTAGTAGGATTATATGTCATTTAGAAAATTAGATGATTTTTCTAAAAACTTGATTCTATGATTCGATAGATACTTTTTACGAACTAATAACACAAATTTTCAGCAATCATGTATGGAAGCAACTCTTTTCATTTACTGTTTGTTGTTTGGAAACTTGCACTTTCCGGTTTGCTTACAGTAAAATAGCGATTTGTGTGACGCGTCTCGGAAAGTATACCTGGCTGTATAAGTAAAACACTGGAGTGAAATGAATTAATATGACTCTCGTCTAATATATGATTCAAAGAATGTACACTTGCAAGTTCCCATGATTTTGTACTACAAATATTTACATAACTCGTACGAAAGTTATTTTGAAATAATCACTTATTCATTTCAAAAGTGCGACGATGGGAACCTCGTCAGCAAAATCAATTCCTGCCCCAAATACAGACTTTCTTTACTAGTACCTAAATAGCTGTTTCGTGACGTATGTTACCGCTAAAGAGGAAGCTTAATCCGTTAGTGCCCGCAAGAGGTAGACTCACGCCAGTGCCCTCAGATATAACCGAAACTTTCCGTGAATGGAACGATCTAAAGTTTTATTAATTGAAATTCGTATTTTATATCGTTTGTACATGTATCTCAATGCAATTGTTAATAAATCGTACACTTGTCATAAACACACCTGAAAATAATACCATGATACGTACCGCTTACGTCAGGAGCTCACAATGCACTGACGTCAGTGTACACAACGTATCTGACAGATATCGTGCAGCGCAGTGATCAAGTTTCAGTATGCTCACGGGAAATGAGCCATCGAAAAAATAAAAAGAGAAGGCCAGGCGTTCCCAGAAAAGTACAATGAAGGAATACGTGAAATATCAGACGCCTAATGCATCCCAATAATTCAGGAACACAAAATTGTCCTGGCTTGGATCTCACATATCTATTACGAGCACTGCCGGGTTAAGGGGGTAGCTACAGTTATCTGGGTTCAAAAAATCGAATATTTGCTTGAAAAGGATACATTTTGATCTTAATTATTATATTATTAATTATAGGTGAAAAACGTATAAAATTTCGTCTGTCAGAAACAAAACAATACAAACAATTCAAATTGATTGACAATCATTGCTATTTTTATTACAAGTTGTAGCCCAATTATATTTCTACAGATATAAATAAGAATTTTAGCAAAATTTTGAAAATAATGTTATTAATCATTAAAACAGCAAGTGCCTCCACATTTTGCAGCCGCCATTTTGTATGGCAAATTAACATATTTAAAAACTGAATTTTTGTTTGATAGATTAATTTTTGAAATTAACAGCATATGAATCTTAACACTTGCAAAGTTTGGTTAAGAAAAGACTAACAGTTTTGGAGCAAATATAATTTTAAATTTGTGAAATATTAGCATGTTTTAACTGTAGCTACCCGCTTAATAATAATAATAATAATAATAATAATAATAATAATAATAATAATAATAATTCAGGAACAACAAAATTGCCCTGGCTTGGATCTCACGGATCTATTGCGAGCACTCCCGGGTCAAGAGATGCCTTGCGTTCGCCTTTTGACCTGCGTCAGGCCCACTGTGCGGCGGCCCGGCGCGCGATTGAGATGTCTCTGCTCCCCTCCCCCTCCCCCTCACCCCCGGCACCTTCCGCGCGTCTTGCCGCGGGGACACCCTCGCGTTGAAGGGCAATGAAAGCGGGCTGCGTACCCTCTTCGCGAGATGGACGGCGATTGCGGCTTCATTTCGGGCCTACGCGTCTCCAGGACGGTTTCTTTCTTTTGTGGTGCGGAGAGCTGAAGGCGAGATACTGCCACACAATGTGTTACATTTACATTTATTTGAACTGCAATTGGGTATGACCCGGTGGCAATTGATTAGCAATAATTACAATAATAATGACAAGATAATAAAAAAAAGCACAATACAAAACGATACAATACAATACGACGCACTAATCATACTATCGCTAATATTAAGTGTTATGACAATTATTTCAACTCTACTATGATATACAACAATTATATGTTAGTGATCATAAAAATCAGTATGAACCACGTAGATATTGGCTAAATTAGAAAAAATTGAAAAAAAGGCATTTATCACTTTCACTACACTTCACTGCACTACACTACACTACACTGTTTTGCATTGGATTACACTAACCAGCACTTCACCATACTTCACATCACTTAGTTACTCATTTAACATCTATTACTCTCAGCTTGTTCTAACTTTTTTCTAAAATGGCGTGCACTTAGAGAAAAGGTGAAATGTGAGTTCCAGTAACAAGGTTTTGAGCAAGCATGGACTAGTAACACAGGTATTCAAACTCAATTGCACTTGCTACTCGTATTGTGAACATATTCGGAATTGAAGTACTCCACTTGGTGATAAATTTGGAAACAATTGTTTTGATTTCTATTCGGCGAAACTTTGAAAACATGATAGACAGGTATAATGTATAAAAATTGAATTTGACGCTGCAATGGCAAACATTCAAAGTAGAGTCTCTACTTTCTGCATCGTCCCCGTGTTCTCCCATTATTATAGAACTATCAAATTCCAGTTGCATTATTACTAAAACCAATGCGATGAAGCTCTAGGTAACATCAGTTTTACAATAATATTTTGTTTTTTTTATTTTATTTACGTCAAAAACAGTTAAAAAGTGTGTGTCGAGCTATGTTTACAGCTTGAAAACTTGAGTGATGCAATAAAGTTCGTTACATTTATGTTCGGTCATGAAATTACTTTTTTTTGCACCCAGACCGGTAGATCGACGAAAACAAAAAAACGAAAACCTACAAGAAATAATAGTTTTCTCAAGAAACTTAAACATTTTTAATCTACGATCATATAAAACTGCTTTATTACAAACCATGTATTCTCTTCTCGCCTCCACGTTTGCA
Organism: Acheta domesticus; assembly: GCA_031308135.1. Taxonomy (NCBI): domain Eukaryota; kingdom Metazoa; phylum Arthropoda; class Insecta; order Orthoptera; family Gryllidae; genus Acheta; species Acheta domesticus. The sequence continues at coordinate 178,683,935 of JAHLJT010009419.1, read as the reverse complement.
TTCGTCGTCGAAGGAGGTGATGGCGAATAGTAGAGATGCAGAAGCAGCACAGGTAATGAGTGATGATGTGAGATGATGGTAAGCAGTGAGGGCGTATAAGTAAAAGACAGGGTATGCCGCCCGTACAGTGAGGACGGACATTGAGGGCAAGCAATGCAGTTGTGCAAAAAAGTGATTTTTGCACCGCGAAATCTTGTTTTCAGATGTCTTAATAAGAGACGGAGTTCAAACAGGGTTAGCTGGAGTCATATCTGTACAGGCACAGGCTGAGGGAAGGAGGGAGAGACAGAAAGAGATATGGGAGGGGACAGAGGGAGATGAAGGACAGAACAACGTCTGCCGGTTTTCCTAGTACATTATATTTAGAGACCGGATTTTTATGTAATTACATTTTTTTGTCTTTCTATTTACCGTTCTCAAAATTGTAATCTTGGCAAATCATAGCCATCATAACACAATATCGAATTTTTTCGTTGCATATTTTTACATATTTAGTACTATATTACATATTTTACATATTTTGCTGTTTTCACAATATATTTTCTTATTTTATCAATTTTCTTCTATTTATTTCCATATTTTTATGAAAATATGTATTTTTTTAAATATCGGCATTTTCTCTACATGATTGGGGAAATCTGAGTGTCCAAAGCATCATTGACACCGCATTTTGTGATCTGTAACCTTAATTTCGGAGAAAAATTTGCGATCACTGACGTGTAACACATCGACGAAGATGCTACAGTGTGTGTTTGCTTGTCGTAGATCTCGCCAGTTTGTGCGATGGCTATTGCGATTAGTCCAGCTGCTAAACTACAGTCCTGGATTACAATAGATGAAGCTTTTACCACTGACGAGAAAGTTTTATGATGTGAAGTGAGCAGTTTTTATAAATTTAATTTCGTATAACGTAAATGTATTTTATTATCAGTTTATTTTAATATTACATATTATTTCAATTTACATATCTATTACATATTCTTACTATTTTTATTACATATTTCTGTACATATTTTGACGTTTTACACTACATATTTTTCCGGTCTCTAATTATATTGTTCCAAAGTTATCACCCAACAGTTCTGCTATTGCGTTCCCTCCTCCCTCCGTATCCCTCAGGTGTCCCACACGAAGTAGGAGTCCTACCCACGTAGTAAGAAAGTCGCGCATGGAAAGAAAACTCTTTATTGCGTATGGAAAGCAAACTCGCCAGTCGTAAGCCATTGAGGGAGGTCTTTCTCTTTTTCTCGCTCTCTCCCTCCCTCTCTCTCACACACAGCAGATACACGGGCAGATATCGCATACTCGGGCGCATTTCTTTTGAGCGTAGAACACGCGACGTGTCCCTGTAGGGTGATCTCAGTGAGTTTGGAACCCGCACGTGCCTGCGGTATACTGAGTGCCCTGCGCATGGCTGCTTTTAGATTTTTGGGGTTTTTGAATTAAACAGGACATATTCTTCCCTACTGTATATGTTAGAGGTATTTTTGAAAACATGTAGCCTCCCCCCACATTCGAGATATTTTGTTCAAACACATCATTTTTACAAATTTAGTTCTCTTATTATTACGGTTAATTAGTCCTCTCAACAGTATCAACTCTAGTTCTGTAAGCGGCACAATATCCGTTGAAACGATTTCACTCAATATTGATTCGCACTATAGCACAGAAACATACCAATTTTGCGCACGTTAAACATCAAATGTGTTTACAATTCTCTCTTCATTTCCTTTGCATTGGTTCTAGCGCTTCCATGCTGTGCAATTTATTATAACATTTGTTCTTATGTCAAATAGGTTTTATCCTCTCGAAATACTTTTGCCCTTGGTTTTAAGCCAAACCAGTGTTCTGATACGTCAGGATTACAATTAAACACGTCGGAAAAATAAAAGTTAATTGCATCAAAAACACTTATAATAATTAGTAATTATATCTCAAGATGTCACAATGAGTGTACTTTTTACAATGCTCAGAACCAATCTCGTTGCCTAAATAACTTTCTTACATTCATCAATTCTGTCAACTGTTACTCTGATAGGACTCCTATAGGTCAGACCACAAGGGCGCGTGCGTTTGAGGTTTCCTTTGTAACACGGGGCCCTAAGGAAAATGAATATGTCCCCCGGTTTTAAGATTTTAAACTTTATTCTAAATAATGATCAACATTAATTTTTCATTAGCTCATTATATTTGTACAATTATATAATATACAAATAATACACAAGGAGCCTAATATAAGAAGATATATTGCGATTTTTCTAAGAGCGACCCTCAAGGCCACTCAAATCCCATCTTCGTGATGGAATATGTCACGGCATTTCGCGTCTTTCTCAGTCGTTCCGCTAGATTTCGCACGATCGCGACCGTATGAAGCAGTGCTTGCGATCATGCGACTTCTACCGGCAAGACCGAGAAAAGACGCGAAATGTCGTGACATAATCCATCGCGAAGATGGGATTTGAGTGGCCTTGAGGGTCGCTCTTAGAAAAATCGCAGTGTAGTACAATGGATTCAGAAACCGACCGGCTTAAGTGGCTCAGGGAATGCGTTGACGTCACTACAGTGCTTCTGACCGAGACATCTAAAGCTTCGAGTCACGATGGAGGCTAATTTTCGAGACTAGCTAGAAAGATAGGTGGAATTCAGTTGCTGGAAAAGAATGCTTGCGGCCTGTTTCTCTGAACGGTAGTTTTCCGAGGTTTCTCCGATCAGATCAGGCGAATGTCGAAACGGGCCATGAACTCCACACGATTTTTCCTTCCTCTTCCTTGCCCTAGTCTCACCATTTATTTTCTTACTCACATATACACACAAACACACAATCAAGCACTATACTTCCACATACGTCGCGAAAGCAGTCGGGAGCTTAGAGCTTGTCCCGGCTGGAGCGGTACCACGCTGCAGCGCGCTGGTAGAAGATACCTGGTTGGGGAAATCCCGCAAAACCGACGTGTAGTTTCACACTACATCCTGACATTCAGTGGGGGAAGATCAGCGCCACCTCCCGTGATAAAACATGCTTTACACTTACGGACTAATAACCAAAGCTATGGACGCACTCGGAAAAACAAAATAATCAATCAATCGGAAACCCAAAAAATGGGGTTTCAAAGGCGTAGACCCTTTGGCGTAAACGTGTAAAAAATACAGAACTTGGTACGAGTGTATCACCTCGTAAAAGACAGAACAACGGAGGAATGTGGTAGGTTTCTATGGAGGCGAGTGTGTTTGGAGAGGCTAGCTAGTGTTCCACACAAGTGGACGCCTCACGATTAAGTCGTGATAAATTAAGTGAAATACTCGTACTTTTTTAAATATCTTATTTGTAGCGTCTTCAAGAGTTTAGAAGATTGGCGAAACCGAGGTTAAGGTTTAATTAGGAAGATATAATCAATCAGTTCAAGAATATAGAACAAGATATCCGCGGAAGCGGGGCAGATAACAGTTTGCCGATTATTTAGACATTCAGAACTTACATCAATATATTTTCGTTTCGTTGCAACTTTAAGTGTTTTATATGATATTACGTCAACAGTGACGTAAACGGACAGTGAGGCTGAGTACGTGGAAAGCAGCGGCAGCTGAATTATATTGGAAGTACCCACGATCGCGGGCGCCAACTGTTGCGAGACGGAAGTTCATTAGATACACTCTCAGAAATGTCTGCATTACTTTAATGTAAATTATATTACCGAACATTAGGATGCAAGTGTCAAAGATTTATGGTTGTATCTGGAAGGAAGAATGAATGACTGCTCTTGATGGACTGGTAATTACGGATATACGATACAAACGATGAGAGGCAGGGGAACCGATTGCATTTAATCTACAGTAATTTTAATAATAAAATTTGTTCAAAGAATTGGTCGGCCTGACCGGGATTCGAAACCGGGCCTTCTGGTTTACGCCCAGCTGCTCTGACCATCTGGGCGTAAACGAGAAGGCCCAGGTTGAAATCCCGGTCGGGCCAACCAACTCTTTGAACAAATTTAATTATTAAAACGCATGTTATTTGGTAACATGGTCACAATTTGGAGTCTATACGACTGCGGAACATATTCTCCGAGCGTAATAGCTGCCAACAAGGTGACGGGAAAGGTGACAAATACACTAATTTTAACATTATACACTGTATTTAATACACAAATGTATTAAAATATTTTTAATGTACAAAGTGACATTAATTACAATACATTACAATATTACTCTATACGACATTACAATACATTACTCTATATTAAATTTAATGACATTTCTGACAGTGTGCGTAACAGTGGCTGAACAGCACCGTCCGTTTGATTGATTGATTCGTGTTTCCAGGAGCGTCAAATACTCAGGTCATTAGTCCCATAAATGTAGTGTTTTTCTCGGAAGGTGGGAATGATCCTTTTCCCCTCTGGATGGCGAGATCTGGCGCCGACCTACCGTCGACTAGCGGGGTTTTCCCCTCAACCAGATATCTTCCACCAGCGGGGCACCGCCCCAGTCGGGTCAAGCTGTAAGCTTCCGACCGGTCTCCCGGCATGTGTGGTAGTGTAGTGTATGTTAGTGTGTGTGTGTAAGAGGGGAGGATAGGACAAGGAAGAGGAAGGAAAGATCGCGCGCGGTCCGTGACCCGTTTGTTAGGGTACTGCTCCGGCATTCGCCTGGTGTTGATTGGAGAAACCACGGGAAACTACCGATGAGAGCAGCCGGCCGCTAGAATTCTCCTCCAGACAGCGACTGAATTCGACCTAGCTGACAAGCTAGTATCGAAAATCCTGCCGCCGTCGGGACTGGAACCTAGGACCTCCCGGTCAGAGGGACTGCACTGACATCAGGTTGTGCGCCGTTCGTGATCTTCCCTGAGGGACCGCCAATGCGCTCGTGTGGGCGGCGTCCGTCGGACGCTCGGCGCGCGTGGTCGCGGGCGCTCGCGAGCGGGCGGGTGGGAGGGCGGGTGGGCGAGCGGGCGGCCGGTCGGGCAAACCGCCCGCCAGCGAGTTAATCCATTTATTTGAGGCCCGTCGCGGCATGAAAATCGCTGCGGCGGACGACCTAATGAAGGAGAAGAGAAAAATCGCCCTCGCGAACCGTCGTGCGCTCGCCCGCACCGCTCGTTCCGCTGCGCCCCCCTCCGCCCCCACGCGCCCACTCCACTCCACACCCCACCCCATCCCACCCCCGCCTCGCGCCATCCGCTCCGACGCACTCGCGCGTCCGCTTGCAGCAACACGAAACACTCTGCTCGCTACACTAGTCGAGTTCCTTCATACAGAGAACCGGGTCCATTTTACATTAAGCTGTCAGAAGAGTTTCACAAGAGATTCACAATTTATCCAAAAGCAATACTGATATGTAAAATTGTAGATCAAATTGAAGAATTATTTTTCCTGATCGTCAATATATAATTGTTAATAAAATTTATTCAATTTTTTTATAACAATTGGATAAGTTTTATTAAGAATCATGTACCTGATAATCAGGAACAATTATTCAATTTGATCTACAAGTTTTACTGAGTTTGATGCAGTATCCGTCAGCGTCATGTCCCCATCATGGTCATCGCCATCACAGTCGTCACAAGAAGAAGGAACCTGATGATGTAACAAAACACGTTACGAAACGTTGTGTAAATGGCGAATAATAAAGGATTGTCGTAAAGAAAATTGAATTATGTTTCATTAACAATGTTAATAAGCTTGAAAATCTTCACCGTTCCTCCAATATATATAATTTATTCTCAATTACAGAATTCTGCCTGGCGGAACTACCCCGTGAGAGTACATCAAGTGACGACGGATTTGCTCCTGTATGATCTGCGCTGGAGGACTAGGGCGCGTGCTACCTACGTTTAGTTTGTTGAATGGGATCCTACGCGCAGAGGAACTCATTACCCGATTTTATTATTTAATCTAAATTCTAAATAATCAATAATAATTGTTCGAAGGACAAATTATATTTGAACAACTTTATAATGTGTAACAAAAATATTGTTGCCACATTCCTTTAAAAATCAAGTCAGATTTTGTAGCTGTGTGACGTTTAAAAAAAAATCTCAGGCAGTCGGAGTGTGATAGTTACGGTGAAGCGAATACGTTATGTTCAACATATGTCTTCCTCCCAAGCAAGGGAACTAAAATAGACCACGCTTGGGGGACAAAGACGGCTAGCCGGCAAAGTCTGGCAATGGGCCCAAAATATGAAATATATACATATAATATACAAATAATGTATGATTATACGAACCCGGGCCGTATTACATTTCATTAACTGTCCGTGATTCCGGGCGTCAACTGCTAAGGTAATTCGTCTCGTAAGTGTAGTGCATGTGTTTCCTCAGGAGTTGGCGGTGATCGCCCCCGCTGAAAGGCGAGATCCGGCGCCGACCTACCGTTCGCTAGCGGAGTTTTCCCCAATAGGATATCTCCCATCAGCGGGACACCGCTCCAATCGGGACAAGCTTTAAGCTCCCGACAAGGCTCCCGGTGTATGCGGTAGTGCAGTGCATGCTAGTTTGGGTGTAAGTAAACGGTGAGGATAGGACGAGGAAGAGGAAGGAAAGATCGCAAGGAAGGAAAGATCGCAAGGAAAACTACCGATCAGAGCAGCCGACCGCTGGAACTCTATTCAAACAGACAGCCACTTAATTCGACCTAGCTGACAAGCTAGTCTCGAAAATCCTGCCACCGTCGGGACTCGAATCTAGGTTCTCTCGGCCAAAGGCACTGCAGTGTGATCAGTTGAAGCCCTGCCCACTTATTATTTGGTATATTACGGTCTATTATTTGGAGATTACCACAATTTCAGAATCCGTGGGTTCAAATTAGGTAGTCTCGGAACTGCGGATTTTCGAGGCGTAAAATGTGCGCCATGACATGTGGGTGGCATGCAAAAGAAACGTGGCTAAACGTCCGACAGAATGAAATCCTCTGACAACTCCCGTACTAATAAAATCTCATATCTGCTCAGCTAGAGGACGACACAGTAACGGAAAGAAATGATGGAGACTGTTGTTATGTTGGTCCCTGGCGGATAAAATGAGAGTAAAAATGAATAATTTTGAAAGAATGTTATGCTAATGAACTTATTTGTTTACATCGTTCGTAAATCAGAACATATTAACAGGAGTCCTGATGTAAATCAGGATACTTGCCTTTCCACGTTCGTACGAAAATGTAATGTTAACTCGGAACGAGATGCACATGCCATACAGTGGAGAGGATTAACATTCCCTTTGAAGAACTAACTCACATTTGTGAGAAGTTGTACAAGTTTAGTTGCAGGGCCATATTACTACATCCTCGGACTGATGAATCGAACTGTATTTGGAATCTACGCGATCTGATGGCTGCCTTGTGATCGCTGTGTTGTGTTTTGTATTTTTGCTGACATTAACTGTGTCCACTATAATTACTAGCCACAAAGGAAAATTATGCCACGCACGTTATATCCGCGTTCAGAGATCGTGCTACAAATTAAACCTAGAACCATGGGTAATTTATTATCACCAACTAGTATAACGTACACAAACTTTGTATGTACCAACGTATGATTGACGATCTGTTTACTTATAAACTAATCAGTCAATCGCACGTTGATATGCTTTCACGATAACATGTATCTCACTATTCCTCGTCTTGTTATGTGAAAATCCTTTCGAATATTATTGTCGGTTCTTTATGATATCATTTGCCATACGGAAGCCTATCCGATTTTTCTCTTTATAGTTCTGTAGCATCTGCTTACTTTTTCTCACGTGCCTGGCCATCTTGTTCGGGCACTAATCACCATTAAATTTCATGCTTCTTTTGATAGTAGTAGCGCTCCTTCCTATTCATGTACTTATTCGGAATACAAGAGTACAGTGATATATAGTATAGAGTACTGCAAGAGTATAGATAACTTTCTCAATAAAGTTAGTCAGTGTCGCCCATCTTGACAACTCATACGATAGCACCTCTTTAATAGAGAATTTCTCGGTTCAGCTAATTCGATCGGATTCCATTTCCAACGGATAATTTATTTACTAGACCGTTTGTGCGTATTTGTACATTCTACTTTGCTCCCTTTCGTCGACCATAAATTTGTCATGCGTAAGTATTTCCATTTAAAATTTTGTATTCATAATATTATTGATTGCTTGAACGAATATTTCTACGTCAGTAAAATATATCTTCATCCGTCAATGCACCTATACGTAAATCGACATTTTCCCTTCCAACTATAGCCATTTCCTTCGCCCGACTCGGTGGGCTTCCACTCGCGCAACTGGCAGTAGCGCACGGTCGCCCGCGCCAACGGAACTCGCATTTACTTACGCCAGTCGACGCAAAGGGGCCCGCAGCTCAATCCCATTTCGGCAATCAGCCGCCCGGAAGGCGACCGCCCACAGTACATTACCGCTGCGCGGGTTGCATACAACTGCACCTGCAGGCGCCGACCGGGTCACAGAAAGGTTTTCTCCGAGTCGACGGCAGCGGCGGCGGCGGCGGCCGGAGGAAAAGCCGGAAAGTCAGGAAAGCGGCGGGCGGCTCGGTGACTCGGAAGGGCACATTGGGAGAGAGACCGCCCGAAGGGGGGGAGAAAGTAGAACGTGACGGAACAGAGAGAAGGGGAGCGGAGCGCGGCTTCAAAGAGTCGGCGACGCTTGTGTCCTACGTCTCGGCGACCGCAGCCCGGGCGATTAAGGTGAAGGGAGCGGGCGGGCGGGAGCAGGGGGAGCGGCGCTGGTTGCCAGGCGAGTGCTCCGCACGTGCTCGCCCCAACGATCGGTTCACAGACGCACGTGGAGCGCTCCACGCGACGCCACCGCCGCCGCCGCCGCCACAGACGACAGACCCGAAGGCGGAAAATTGGTCTTAGATCCGATTAAAAATTGCTCTGCGGGAAAATAAAAATAAAATCCACTCGTAAAAACTTTTAGATTTTCTCAAACTCGCTTCGGAAGAAGGAGACCTGTACCGTACATTTCCTTCATATATAGTGCGATTTTTCTAACTCAGTCCCTCAAGCCCCTATGGTCAAGATGGAATATCACACGGCCTTTGGCGTTCTTTCTCTATCGTGCCGCATGATCGCAAGCACTGATTTATATGTCACAATCTTGCGATCTGGTACCTGGCGGCAGGACTGAGGACGGCGCGAAAAACCGTAACATATTCCATCGTGATGTGCCGTAGGGGCAAAGTTAGAAACATCGCAGCATAGGAACTGAGCATCAAAACCCATGTTTTTTACGAGCAATTTGAGCTGAAAAAAACGCGGCTTCTTGGTGATTATATTGCGCTTCGTGTAGCTTTCGTCATTCAGCGTCGTATCCTTTCTCAATTCATCTGCAGCGGCCACACTTTCCTTTGTAGTATATTCTAGTAAGACTAGTTTCAATGACCCGGCCACGCCGCCTCCAGTGACTCCGAAAGCCTCCACGGGCGGCAGCAGCGGCGCTTTCTCAGGCGCCTCCTCCGCCTGCTCCGGCGGGCAGCAGCAGCTCGATACGTCGCAATAGCTTCGGGATCCCCTCCTTCTCCCCCTGCTCCTCCTCCTCCTCCTCGCGGCCCCGCACGCGGCGCCCCATGCAAATCCAAACAGCCCCCCGCGCCTTCCCGGGGGTTTTTACTGCTCCGGCCAGGGCAAACAGCGCTCGGCGCAAGATGGCGGCGGCGCCCTCGCACGACGCCCGCGCGCGGGGAATGAGGCAGGGGAGGAGAAAGTGGTGGAGGAGAAGAAGAAAATGACGGTAGAGAAAGAGAAAGTGACGGAGGAGGAAAGGAAGTGGCCGAGGAGAAGTAGAAATTGGAGGGGGAGAATAAGAAAGTGGCGGAGAGCGAGAAAGTGGTGGAGGAGAAGGAGAAAGTGGCAGAGGAGAAAAAGAAAGTGGCAGAAGAGAAGAAGAAATTGGCGGTAGAGAGGAAGAAACTGGTGAAGAAGGAGAAAGTGTCAGAGGAGAAGGCGAAAATAGAGGAGGATAAGTAGAAAATAGTGGGGAAAAGAAAAAAGTGGCGGAGGAGAAGAAGAAAGTAGCAAAGGAGAAGGAGAAAGTGCTAGAGAAGACGAAATTGGCAGAGGAGAATTGGCATAGAAAGAGAAAGCGGAGGAAGAGAAGTAGAAATTGGGTGAGGAGAAGAAAGTGGCGGCGGAAAAGGAGAACGAGGCAGAGAAGAAGCAGAAAAAGGAAGATAAGGAGAAAGTGACGGAGGAGAATGAGAAAGTGGCAGAGGAGAAGGAGAAAGTGTGGTGTAAAAAGGAAAAAGGCGGAGGAAAAGGAGAATGTGGCAGAGGAGAAGGAGAAAATGAAGGAGAAAAAAGAGAAAGTGGCGGAGGAGGATAAAATGGTGGGGAGAAGGAGTCGGTAGAGCAGGAAGTAGTGGAGGAGGAGAAAGAGGATGAAATGGAAAAGAAGGAGGTGGAAGGAGGCGGAAGACGTTGCGGAACAGGCGGAGGAGCAGTGAAGGAGAACGAGGCGGGGAGGAGAAGAAAGTGGCGGAGGAGAAAGAGATGGAAGAATTGGAAGATTCGAAGGCGGGAAAGAATGAGGCTGAGAGACCAAAATACAGAGAATCAAGAGACTAAGGACGAAGGGATGTAAGAGGAGAAGGAGACGGAAGAGTAGTAAAAGGAGAAGGAGAGGAAGAGAAGGTGGTGAAAAAAGACGTAGAAAGAGACGATAGAGGAGAAGGAAGTGAAAAAGATGAATCAAGAGACGCCAGTCTCACATTCCCACTCTTGGAAGAAAGTGGTGGAAAGGAAAAAAGAGGAAGTAGGGAAAGAGATTGTGAAGCAGAAGACAGATGAAAAAGAGGTAAAATGTGAGAAGGCGGAAGAGGAGGAGGGAAAAGCGGAGTAGTAGTATGAGGACAGGCAGACGGCAAAGAATAGGAGGAAGTTGCAAAAGAAGGGGATGTGGAAGAAAAAGAGAAAAGAGGCGAAAAGGCGTCTAGAAATAGACGGTAGATGGGCAGGAGGATGCGAAGGAAACGACCGAGGGAGAGGAGGTGGAAGAAAAAGGGAGCAACGATGAGGAGAAAGAAAAAGAAGAGGAGGAAATTATGTGAGGAAGGGTCGACACCATGGGGGAATACAAGACTTAGAGAGCACCAGAATGAAAATGGACAGGCTGAGGACATGAGAACGAGAGTGTGGTTCACGACGCTTCGAGAAAAGAAATCACGTGGGTTCTGAGTAAATGGACGAGCACGAAGAGTGAAGCAGATAAGAAAGCACGGACTTAAAAAAAAGAAAGAAACAGATGTGAATGGGAACGAAGTCGAAGCGAGGCGATGCGGGGCGAGATGAAGAAGTAAAAGAAGAAAAAGAGCCTGGCATTGGAAAGGGGGGCCACTTTCCGTTGGAAGTGAAAAGGCAACCGCCGCAAAGGGAGGCTAATGTAAACTCGCCCGTCGAGGCTACGGCGGATGTTCTCCATATGACGCAGGGTTTACTCAATCCTTATTTGCTGTACGGCTACAACTGCATAGGGGCGCAGAAAGGGGCTAAAAGACTGCCATTGGGTGAGTGGTATAACGTTGGCGGTCTGTAAGCGTTAATTCTGTTTTCCTTCTGTCGTCGTGATTAAGCAGCTCAACTTCGAAAGTTCAAACATAACAATGTATTTTATTTTTAACTAACCATCAAGTAGGTTATTTCTTCGACACAGACGGTATCACTTTGCTACGCAAATAACGGATTTTAGTTTATCCACTATTAATAATAATCATAAATAACAGGTATCTCTTCTTGTTGCCATTTAAATTTTGTTTGGATATTAGAAATATCTGTAACAACTCCCTCAGCAGTACGGTGGGTTACAAAGAGTCGTCCTATCATCACAAACCTCAAAAGATCATTCAGAATATTATATCTTTTTTTGGAAAATAGAAAACAACGGTGTTAATGAAACGGGAGTAAACATACATTTGCTGGTTGAAAAGTTGCTTCAACCTGCTTTGCTTCTGTGTTACACATTCCAACTTTTGGCAGCGAACGAGTGTGACATAAAGAAGATATTATGTAGTTCATCTACGAGCTCTTCAAATTGTATTAGGTGGTATTTCTAGAGCATACAAAGTAACTCATCCGTAAATATACAAAGGTTGAAATGTGATGGAAGTTTATGGTTCATGTAGAATATTCTACATGAACGGTAAAAGTGACATGCACGGTAAAAGGTAGTTAAAAGTAGCAAACAGTTTTACAGCTAGTACGAGTTTGTGGATTTCACAGTGGTCCTAGACCACACATGAACCTCATTTTCGACGCATAAACCTCATTATTCTTTCAATATCAGAATAACAAAAATCTACTACGTGTGTTATTTTAATGTATTACATACATACGCTGATGGATACTTAGATTTCTTCAATGGTTCTGCAGTTGAATCTTTACGAAAAAGTAATTCGTTTATTATTTTTTGTATTTTACTTCAACGACAATTGTTTCCGACAACAAAAGCATATTTGTGTGATGTATGTGAGATGAACATTATGTTTATTTTGATGTAGTAAATAAAAGAAAAAAATAAGTATTTACTTTCTATGTTCTTACGAATCCTTTAGGATTATTTACACAAAATTGTGAAACAAAACTAAAGTGGGAGGGAATTTATGTAGTAATGTACGATCCAGCGTCATGTGATCTTCAAAATATTCTTGAAGAAATACTACTGCAGTAGGAGTTTAGGAGTAGATATAGTAGATTTAGGCTGGTGTCCAGGTAGCACAGTGCCTATCAGTCAAGCAACTCCCTCGTTTTAAACGACACACAGTATGTACTCCGGTAACATGTGAAATAATCCTTTCAACGGCGTTATGCATGTACATTGATTGAACGATGTATGGAAGAGAAATGTAAAGCCAGGCTGCTCAAGTCCTTTAAATTTCGAATGAGTCCAGGATGATGAATGAGCAGTTTCTTAAACAACGACCTCCTGATAGGGCATTTTTCTCTCTTCTCACCAATGTTCTCACCAATACACGATCACATGTATCGGAAAACTAAATTGTAACTCTCCCTCATTCTCAGAGCGATGCGACGGGCTGATCTCTTATGATCTACAAGTAGAACAAAAAGTGCTGACAGTACTAAGTGCACGCAGATGTGAGGCGCAGGTCAACATTGTGCTGTAGCATCACACGAAGAAGTTGAAATATAAGCTCTCGAAAACCTATTTCATGTCTACGGACAGTTCCGTCACCACCACCTCCTCAGTCGAAGCGTTTTCTGTTCGGCCAAGGAAAATCGCGACTTCCCTTTCTAACAACGATTACGCGTCCACAATCATCCCACCCCACGTTGACAGGTTATTTCACAAACACCCTGTACATACTTCATTTCACCGCGGCGTTGTATCTCGAGAGACATCGCTTGTCGCGATTCCATTCTGCAGAGCCTGAAGAGCGGGCGATTACGCTCTTGGCGACGACGGGCTGAAGGGGGCTGCGGCGGCGGCGCAGGTGGCGACGAAGGGGACGGCGCATGCGCCCACCGCGCCGCGGCGCCGCGCGCCACAATGGCGACTTCCGCCTAATCCCCCGACGACGCGCCTTCCTTTTTTCTTTTTACCACCCTCGGAACAAAAGACGGCGGGCGCGGCGCGCGCGACAAGAGGCCGCCGCCGCGATGGCCCCGAGGCGCGAGGTGGACGGCGGGCAGCCGCCAGGCGAAGGGGGGGGGGGGGCGCCCGCAGAACGTGAGATCCGCTTGACAGGCAAGAAAGAGAGGGGAATTGTGCGCATTACAGCAAAGGATGTGGACAATATTGGGTAAAGGTGTGAGAGAGAGGGAGAGAGATAGAAAGGGAGCGAGGGAGAGAGAGCGAGGGAGAGAGAGCGAGGGAGAGAGAGCGAGGGAGAGAGAGCGAGGGAGAGAGAGAGCGAGGGAGAGAGAGAGCGAGGGAGAGAGAGAGCGAGGGAGAGAGAGAGCGAGGGAGAGAGAGAGCGAGGGAGAGAGAGAGCGAGGGAGAGAGAGAGCGAGGGAGAGAGAGAGCGAGGGAGAGAGAGAGCGAGGGAGAGAGAGCGCGAGGGAGAGAGAGAGCGAGGGAGAGAGAGAGCGAGGGAGAGAGAGAGCGAGGGAGAGAGAGAGCGAGGGAGAGAGAGAGCGAGGGAGAGAGAGAGCGAGGGAGAGAGAGCGAGGGAGAGAGAGAGCGAGGGAGAGAGAGAGCGAGGGAGAGAGAGAGCGAGGGAGGGAGAGAGCGAGGGAGAGAGAGAGCGAGGGAGAGAGAGAGCGAGGGAGGGAGAGAGCGAGGGAGAGAGAGAGCGAGGGAGAGAGAGCGAGGGAGAGAGAGCGAGGGAGAGAGAGCGAGGGAGAGAGAGCGAGGGAGAGAGAGCGAGGGAGAGAGAGCGAGGGAGAGAGAGCGAGGGAGAGAGAGCGAGGGAGAGAGAGCGAGGGAGAGAGAGCGAGGGAGAGAGAGCGAGGGAGAGAGAGCGAGGGAGAGAGAGCGAGGGAGAGAGAGCGAGGGAGAGAGAGCGAGGGAGAGAGAGCGAGGGAGAGAGAGAGCGAGGGAGAGAGAGAGCGAGGGAGAGAGAGAGCGAGGGAGAGAGAGAGCGAGGGAGAGAGAGAGCGAGGGAGAGAGAGCGAGGGAGAGAGAGCGAGGGAGAGAGAGAGCGAGGGAGAGAGAGAGCGAGGGAGAGAGAGAGCTAGGGGGGGAGAGAGCGAGGGGGAGAGAGAGCGAGGGGGAGAGAGAGCGAGGGGGAGAGAGAGCGAGGGGGAGAGAGAGCGAGGGGGAGAGAGAGCGAGGGGGAGAGAGAGCGAGGGGGAGAGAGAGCGAGGGGGAGAGAGCGAGGGAGAAATAGAGAGAGGGAGATGGAGAGAGAAGTGGGGAGGATAGGGAGGAGAGGGAGAGTGGGAGAGAGGGAGGAGAGGGAGAGAGGAAGATAGAGCGAGAGAGCAAGCGAAGGAGTGAGGGCAAGGGAGGGTACTGAGAGCAAGATCGAGAATCAAATTTTGTGACAAAAAGGAAAGGGGAGGGAGATATGACCTACGTAGTGTAGTGACGGCTGCTGTACACAGAAATGAGGGTTGTGGCGTTCATCCTCTTATAAGGCACGGATGTTTTTGCGTTGTGGTTGTGATGTGGAAGGAATTGGTAAGCCATTATCTACCACAAAATGTACTTCATACTTTTTTAAATCAATTCATCAAACCAACAACGATAAAAACAACCCGAGAAAGTTTTTGTAACATTCTTCGGTGGAATTGTCCGTTCTTCCGTTGAGGAGAAGAAAATCATTGCGGGAAATATGACAGTGAACGAAGTAAAGTAGAAAATGATCAAAGTTGAGCAAGGGAAGAATAAACAGAATGAAAGGAGTAAATCAGGATGGTGTGATAGGGAAAAGGTATAGATTTTCGGAGCGAGAGGAATGGGGGAGACAGAGACAAGGGGAACTTTTAATGATAGGCGATCGACTTGAGAGGTGAAAGCACGAAATAAGATCCTGGGATCACATGAACTTTGGATAGATATAAAAGGTAATTTAGAAGTTAAGAAAGCCAATCGGAAAATAAATAGGTGCAATATGTTGTGAAAAAGTATATCAATGTCGTGAAAATAAGCAGAGAGTGCAGATCATAAAGCGAATGGTTAAAAAAACATCGAGGCAGACAATATTGTAAAGAAAACAATGAAATCGCGTATGATGAGATGGGTTAGAATAGCGTAGAATGAAGCGAAATAGCAGGGGACATAATAGAGAAGTAAGGGGTGGAGAAACTAAGAAACGAAGACGACATATGACCTATTACTCAGAACACTGAACAGAGCGAGCAGCACAAACGTAACTAAAGCGAGTGTTGTCAAGGTCGATGCCACGACCGGGAGTCCGTGGCACGAGGGCCACGACGAAATCGTTCCTTCACGCAGTTCGTCACCCCGCCACCAGAGACGTCATCCCTAATGTAAAATAGCGGGGTTACTCCTAATAGTTACCCGACGCTAGTTGCGCAAAAAGCTCGTGACATGCCATAACGCGTGCCACTGACTCCAGCAGAAGACCTGTACACCACTGCTAAAGCGATGGGGAAGCAAATAAAAACAAAAATACAACCAGCATCGCGTACATTTTCGCAAGAGTAGTATTTTCTTATAGAGCTGTTGCTGCGCAGCCCCCAGCGGTGCTCCGCGCATCGCAGAGGCCACGCCGCCCCGCGCGCAGAGATACGACGGCCGCGGAGGGACGGAGGCGACGGCGTGGAGGAGCGGAGGAGGGGGAAGGAGGGGGGATTTACGCGGCCCGAGGCCAGGGGGCAGCGGGGACAGCCGCACAGATAACGCACCGCGACGACGACGCGGGAGATACGGGCCCGCCGCGCCGCGGGCCAGACAGCGCGACAGGCGGCCGCGGGCGGGGACGGGGACAGGGCAGCGGGGGTGGGGCACGACAGGGGGGAGCGGACGGCGATTGAGGCTGCGAAGAAAAAGAGGGAAGAGACGATAAAAGTAGCGCAGATAAAAATGACACGAGGAAGTTGTACGTGGGCGATTACATTGTAGGGTAGTGGACGCTAATCTTCACGGAAGAAAGGGAATAATCACACCATGTAAGGCGAGTGAAGTGCAGAGGATATGACGACAAATTAATGCTCCTGTCTCAGAATAAATGTTACAAACTTCTAGGTTGGGGTAAAAAATTATCACGTAGATTCGTAGGCTTCCGCGGCCGGAGTCATTATATTCTTGGCTGTCCGGGATGAGCCGCGTCTCAGTAGGTTTCACTGACGTTTCGGCCATCTTGCTGTGGCCTTCTTCAGAGCTAAACTGCAGCAGTTTAGCTCTGAAGAAGGCCACAGCAAGATGGCCGAAACGTCAGTGAAACCTACTGAGACGCGGCTCATCCCGGACAGCCAAGAATATAAAAAATTATCACGTTTTGCCAATGAACAAATAGCAATAAATTGTTTTTATGATGGAATTATATGCACTGATACGGAATTATATACATTTCCTTCCGGATGCAACTCTGTAAATGCAGGTATATTAAATCTCTTTGTCTGACTCACAACGTGACCTGCCGTACATCTGTACATAATGAGTTGCCGAAAGTGCACTAACAAATGACATTTTTAAATGCATGTAACTCTGCTCTATGCCTCTGCTCCAATTCCTCACTACATGTTCATTGACAAGATATGATCATTTTCGACACCCTCTTCATGTCTTAGAAGTTTTAAACATTTATTCTGAGGCACCGGTATATCGTAAATGACATTACTGAACCAACATACTCCTACTCTAAATTATATTTAAGCGAACGAAGGGACAGAAGAACGCGAAGAGTTACTGCAGAAGAGAAAAACAGGAAACAAGTGTTAAACTCCTTTAAAGAGGACGATGTTAAATACATTAACGAAATACACAAGGTGGAAAAGGAAATAACGACGACATATCCATCCAAGAAACAAGATGGGAAAGACGGGACGTAAAGGAATACGCGAACAAACGAACCACAAGGAACGGAAACATCTCGAGTCGAGGAACGTCTACAACGGCGTACTAAAGGAGGAACAGAACGCGTACATCGTTCAAGAGGGATGAGCGCCCTGAAAGAAGCGAGCGAAACGCGGTAGGGACCACAAAGGAAGAGCGGCCCCGAGAGCGACGCCGTCAAAGGAAGAGGCGAGCAACCGCAGACAAAGTGTAGATACGATTGACTTCCGTTCGCGCAAACAAGGGCCGCGCGCGGGGCGGGGGCGGCGGGGAGGAGCGTCGAATCGGCACCGGCGGCAGATCGCGCCCGCGGCGCCGTCTTATCGTGAGGGCTACCTCCCCCTTCCCGTCCCTCTCTTCTCCGCCGCAACTTTCGCGTGATTGGCTGTTGCTGCAGTCGCGAAACGCTTGGCCGGCTCCGCAGTCGTCGAGGGAAACATTTCGCCCGCCCAGGAAAACGTTCGCTTTGGAAGACGCTTCGTCGAAGAATTTCATGTCGGTCATTTGTTTGGATTTTGAGGGTAGGTGGTGAGGAACGATATATTAAGTAAAACGTAAGTTTCAGCCTGCCAACGTTCAGGCTTCCATGTCAGCCTTCTTCAGAGCTTGACATATATGCATGGAACTTGCTTACACTACTACATCCATATCTACATTATATCCTGCAATGTAAACCGCACTGATATATCGCTAAAGCTACCAGTAGTGTTAAGCTCACCCTGTAACCTGATCCAGAGATGAGGGAGAGGGCGAGTTTTAGCCTGCAAACGTTCCGGCCTCCTGAACCTTCTTCAGGGCTTGTCATATATACATGGAGCTTGCTTACACTACTGCTATAATACACCGTGCAACATACTGTGCATCAATACATTGGTAAAACTACCAGTGGTGTTAAGGATACCCTGTAACCTGATCCGCATAAAAGGGAGAAGACGAGGTTGTAAGCGTGAGTGAGGACGAGAGCGACAGTGAAGACAATTTTGAGTGCGAGGGCAAAAAGAGGTCGACATGAGGATGAGGGAGTGGGCGAAAACCGAGAGGAAGATGCGGTCTATAGAAAGACGAGAACAGAGGCAAAGAAAATAACAAAGCAAGGGCAAGAGGAGGCGAGGGCGAGATAGAGAACAAAGGGAGGCGAGTGCAAGGGCACACTCGAGAAAGAGGTCGAGGGCGAGAGTTCGACGGAGGAGAGGTCGAGGCGGAAGGCTAGAGGACGAGGACGAGGTCGAGGTCGGGGCGAGGGCGGGCCGGCAATAAGGGGGCGGAGTGCGCTGGAATGAGCGGCGGGGCTGCTGCATGGCAATGGCCTCATCGGCGCGCGCGGGCAGGGGGGGGGGCGAGGCGCACACGTTCGGCGCAAGTGAGAACACGTGGCATGTGTGCCCCGCGTCCCACTCGTTCTCAGACGTAGCGACAGAGCGAGGGACTTCTGGCTGTGGGGGCAAACACATACCAGTTGTTTTTTCGGGTGTAATTATTTTACTGGAATGGACCCATTATTAAGTGAAGGTCAGTAAAAACACTAATTCAAACTGCCAACGTTAAGGAAAATTGTTAAGAAAAAGGAAGTGGTATGATGTAGCCGGCAGCATTGACAGTGTGAGATGTGAGAGGACTTGTAAGGATGAGGTGTGCAATTATAAGGTGACGTGGTAATGTGGCGCGGTGGAAGGAATGCATGTGTCAGGAAAGCCAAGAAGTGTAAGAATGAAAATGTGGGGAGGATGAGATGCGAGAATCGTGGATAGGTCCGAGAGATCTGAAAAATGGTATGTAATTATGCACTTTTTATACATACAAGTCAAAATTGTGTAATAGGCTAGTAGATATTTGAGGGTTAAGCAATTTTTGTACTTAATGTGTAAAAAAAATCCGTGTGTTTGTAGCCCTGATGAAGGCTTAATAAAAACCGAAACGTTGGCAGTTTGAATTGGTGCTTTTACTGACCTACACTCAATAATGGGTCCATACTATTAATCAAGAGAGGTCAAGAAATCAAGCACGTGCTATTGTACTAGTGTGAAAATTTGCTGCCACAAACACGCGCGTTCCTTAAATGATATTTAGCGACTGTTCAATAACTTTTTCAATCATTATCTTTAACACCACAAAAGTCATTGTTGTAAAAATTTCCAATAGCCTAAAGAAAATAAAACATAATTCTGTTGTATACGTAAATACAATAATATTTTAGAAATATCATATAATAGGAGAATTGCGTAATAAATTGTTTGGAGTAATTATTCCACAGTAGTACCATAATTGTGTATCAGTAATATTTTTGAATATCAGTAATAATTGTGCGTCTTAATAAATGTTACGAAACGAAAATAAACGAAAGTATTACAGACAGAAATATCAGTGAAAGGTAAAAACATTCTTCATAAAAGCAGAAATTTCAGTTTCTGGTTACTCTTATTTTAAGTAGTTATCAAAATCCAAATGCTACTTATACTATAGTTTTCTAAAGTAGTGTTATACGTTAACAACACAAAAGTCAATACTTTCAAAATTACTGGAGAGATAATAAAGAATATTGTACCAAATTTGTGTGGAAAACAATATACATCTAAGAGAAACATTTACTACCAGTTTAGGGGTTGCAAAATTATTTCTCGACGTAAATAACGACAAGGATTAGGGCACATATATTATGCACTTATATCAAACATTGAAAGTAACTATAATACAATTTCAAAACAATGATTTTTGTATTGGTATTAGGAGTTGGTATAAATAGAAAATTAAGCGTATTTATATATTTAAATTATGATAAACCAGGCTGATGAAGCGTGAAATTAAATTTTCATAAATTCTATTTGTGCATTGAAATGAGATTGACAAATAAGATTCAGGATCGTTGAAATATGAATTATAAACGAAAAGTAAATCAAATAATTTCAAATATTTAGATTGTTGTACATCGGATGAAAATTATACCTATTAACATGAAAAATTTAATAGATTTAGAAGCATCTATGATACAACTGGCAGACACTTGAAACTGAACAAAGGAAGAAACGTCTGTGAAATTCTTCAATACTGTTCTTTTTCCATTACGGGTGTATGAATATGAAACAAGAGTCATGTCACAAAAGAACAAATACAGAATCCAGGCACAAAAAATTAAGTTAATGTGGAGCACTCTTGAACGTAACATCCTAGGTAAGAAAATAAATACGGATATAAGATAGAAATCAGAAGTTGAACCATTGATGGATAAGCTAAGGAGAAACAAACGACGGCTGCCAGTTCTTGTAATGGAATATAGATCACTCAGTCATCAGAAGAAGAGTTAGAAGGCCAAAAATGAAGTGGACGCCGGAACAGGTTCTTTAGAGCCTAATCCTTGGTAATCTTTGGAAGAAGATACTCATAATTATTATATTATATTTTAATTTTCACAATAACAAATGAAAATCACATTTAGGTTAGAGAATTATTTAGAAAATGAATATTTTTTTACTTTGAGTAAAAAAGGAATATATAGGTAAATTCTAAAAGCAGTAATATTCTTTCTAAAAACACAGACTAAGATTCAGAATAAAAACAGTAATTGCAATTGTTCTTGATATAACAAGGCAGGTTTTTGGCAACTTCGCCTTTGTCCTTTAATGGTGTAATCAGAAGATAAACAGCGAACATGTAGGAGCGTTCATGGATCACTCAAACAATAACAGGAAACTTAGTCCTGGATGAGGAACTGTTAATCAAGCCGTAATCTGCAGCGTAGAAATACGAGATGGCTTCGTACATTTGCATCTTGTAATACAAGAACAATTTCAGACTAGGATCGACTGAACTGAAATCTGACCCATACACCCCCTCCTCACACATTCAGTAAGTTTGCAACAGGAATCCATAAGCACGCCCCAGAAGATTAAGTTATGGAGGGTGGTTGAAGGGGATGGAAAGCGGGAGAGGGAGAAGGGAGAACTTGGCTATGTGCACGTGCACGTGGGTGGGTTAGGGTTTTACAAGAGGAGCAAAAAGGCCCACAAAGGCCGTCATAATACTTGTGATTCTTGAATTTATATTTTTGTTTTCAATATTTTCATTGTTGGCAACGATAATGGAGAATCTATTATACGATACCAAAACTAAAAGATTAGTATCGATATCGATGAAAAATATATTTTTGGCATATAATACTAATCTATTATTACCATCACTGTCAAGGCACGTCTTCTCTGTAGTTTTGTTCTTGAAAAAAAGACGTGCGTCGCTCCCCTCTTTTTTCAGTAAAGAATGCATTTCTACGTTAATGTTTTTTTTGTATTCCAGCATTATAAGACATTTTTGTTTCAAGAAATCGTTCATAATCGGGCGTTTTACGACACAAATGATGACATATTAGATTTTACGGCACGAATGATTGCGTCATCACACATTCAGCTAATCGCAGCGAGAGAATCGGGTGGAGGAAGAGGTAAACGGAACAGCCGACCACAGTTTTCTCGCGCAGATGTCAAATAGTCGAGACATCACAGAAAAGTGTTTTTGCAAAATTAAGTTTGATTCTCTTATAAATTTATAATGCTGTCATACAAAAAATAGTATATGCGACTCATTTATAAAGTTACTTTATTGCATTCCTACAAATTTGAAAACTCGTTCCTAACGTCGCTTGTTTTGAAAAGATGTACTCATGCAATAAAGCTTAACATTAAAATCTAATTGCATAAACTACTATAATCGAATCCGATCGCCTTAATGTACCGTTACTTACGTATTCGGAAGTACATTACATTGCTCATTATAATATACAATACAATAAAGCTTCCCGTAGTAGATAAAACGACTCTTAATTACATCCTAAATAATAAAGGTACTGCCTCAATTTAATACGTCTAATCATATACGTTTACAATTAGAAAATATGTCAAAATTTTAAAAACGCGATTGAATAAGATGTAGCGTGTATTAAACGTTAAAACACCAATACACGGTCATTAGTAATACTCCTGCAATCACGCTCAAGGATAATCAACTATCACAAAATGATAAGTTTGGGGTCTCTGGAATAAACAATCCTCCACAACCTTTTAACGTGACGTGAAAGGCGTATTTCTTCCTGTATTCCAAATAACGCGTCTATATTCGATGTATCGACACTTATACTTCGGTTTTTCTTTCTTGCCGCATGGGGATGTGTTATCAAAATGGAATATCTCACGGTATTTCGCGTCGTTTTCGGTTGTATTGCTAGGATTCGCATGATCGCCACTGAATCGAGCAGTGCGGGCGATCATGAGATTCCTGGCGGCGCAACAAAAACCGAAGTATAGGGTTTGATAACATGGAGCCATCGATATTCCACTTTGAATCGTTGCAAAACACCCTTGGGAGAAAAGGAAGCAGCGCAACGTGGTGGCAGAGGTACTCACTGACGAGGGTGACGAAGGGCAGCGAGTGGCGGTCGAAGTGCGTGGGCAAGCACGCGTCCTCCATCCGTCGCGTGTGAGCACCTGCAACAGACAGCGCGCCACAGGATGAGCAACAGCCACACACAACAGACTTTCATTTACCAAATATTCACAAGACTGAAGGATCAAAAGACAAGGGAATAATGAAAAGGATTAAATGGAGAGAAATTATATTATTATTATTATTATTATTATTATTATTATTATTATTATTAATTAATTAAATTTGCTCAAAGAATTGGTCGGCCCGATCCGGATTAGAACCGGGTCTTCTGGTTTACGCCCAGCTGCTTTGATCACTAAGCTACCGAGTCAACCAACCCTTTAAACAGTTTTCACGAGCGCACTATCGCTCCTTGTATGTAATTGTCAACAAGGTGACGGGAATGGTGACAATTATTATTATTAGCCTATACAATCCCATGCAAGGATAAGGCCTCCTGATTTCTCAAGGAAGATTTGTACTGTCAGCTACATGTGGCCTAATATAAGCGCAAGATAGACATAATATAGGCGCGCCTTGTGATATAATATAGACGCAAGAAGTGAAAGGTGAGGGTGGAATGAAAAAGATGGTTCAGGCGAAAAGCAGGTTCGCTTTCAATCATTTTGAACAAAATTTCATTGATCGTTTGTAACTTCCATAAACTAATTTTTGAGGAAGATAGGATAAGAGGCGGGGAGAACAAAATTGTTACGTAGCGAATAGTCAAACAATAATAATATTAATAGTAAGTACAATAAAAGAATCACTATAGAAAAGATAAGTTATAAATAATCACATAGATAAACCATAGACTATGTGGTGAATAGTCAAACATCTCGGACCGCAACTGCTGCACATCTGTTGTGAGCCGAGGTATAGTGACAGTACGACCATCCACCTTAAAGCACGGATCTCGCCCAGAGCAATTTTCATGTTTCCTCGTAGATGGAACAAAATGGTTTTTCCTTTCAAAATTATACTATCTATAAAATACACAGTCACAAACACCCTGGACCAAACATAGATTCTTTTCTATATTGTCGTCAATACTACCTCAATCTAGTAGAGCACATACATATTCAATGTGTAGACATATACTTTGGTGACTGAGTCCGCGGGTAAACAAACAAGGCATCATCACACCCTCAGAGCAAGACAGCGGCGCTGGTCGTGCACCAAAACGCACCGGCTTCAAACATCTCTCTTTCATGTCGGTCATGAAAGCCTGCGACTCCGGGGACTGCACCGGGCTGTTTCTTTCGCGCACAGAGGCCCTCTCAGCGAAATGCAAAGACGCGGGATTGTCTCACTGCGCTTTCAGGCGCACGCAAGGACCGCCTGGACAAAGGCGGCGGCGGTGGTGGTGGTGGTGGTGGTGGTGGTGGTGGTGGTGGTGGTGGTGGTGGTGGTGGTGGTGGTGGTGGTGGTGGCGGTGGCGGTGGCGGTGGCGGTGGCGGTGGCGGTGGCGGTGGCGGTGGCGGTGGCGGTGGCGGTGGCGGTGGCGGTGGCGGTGGCGGTGGCGGTGGCGGTGGCGGTGGCGGTGGCGGTGGCGGTGGCGGTGGCGGTGGCGGTGGCGGTGGCGGTGGCGGTGGCGGTGGCGGTGGCGGTGGCGGTGGCGGTGGCGGTGGCGGTGGCGGTGGCGGTGGCGGTGGCGGTGGCGGTGGCGGTGGCGGTGGCGGTGGCGGTGGCGGTGGCGGTGGCGGTGGCGGTGGCGGCGGTGGCGGCGGTGGCGGTGGCGGTGGCGGCGGTGGCGGTGGCGGCAGTGGCGGTGGCGGCGGTGGCGGTGCGGTGGCGGCGGCGGTGCGGTGGCGGTGGCGGTGGCGGTGGCGGTGGCGGTGGCGGTGGCGGTGGCGGTGGCGGTGGCGGTGGCGGTGGCGGTGGCGGTGGCGGTGGCGGTGGCGGTGGCGGTGGCGGTGGCGGTGGCGGTGGTGGCGGTGGCGGCGGTGGTGGCGGCGATGGGGGTGGTGGCGGGGGCGAAAAGCACCGAATTCAGATGGGCACCCAACGCATCCTGCTCGAACCCAGACCAGCTCCGAAGATAGGGAATGTGAATGTGATGGGCGACTTAAGTCTGGAACGCGTGGGTGAACATTCGCTACTAAAATGGTGAATTTAAAGGCTCGGGCGAAAAAAGATGATAACGCTAAAAAATGAAGCAGTTGTGATAATATTGGGTACTTACTAACAACAAATACTTGGCTTCTTTCATCAGATATTCATGCAGTGTGATCTTCAGTATGGTTCAATTTATGACTCGTAGGAGATATACGATACCATTGTGCACTGGGCAGAGGTTGTGTTTTGGTACTGCAAGACGTGTGAAAATTTAACAATAATAGAAATGAATACACAGAATGCTGCAAATTAATACGGGAAATAAGAACATTTAATAATTAGCGGCAGTGAAAGAAAGGGTTCGAGAAAGGAGAGTGGAATGTCGACGAAGAAGGCTTAGGGAACAAAGTATATTTAGAAACTAACTCTCATGAAGTGTTATTGGTCAATATTCTCAGAAAAAAAAGCACTCATTAAAAGGAATATTAGTTGCCAAAGTAAACAAGTTCTCTATTTAAGAGGACAAAACCGACTGAAGTGCGAAATAAAGACTATGTGAACGGAGTGGCAAGAAAAACAACAGATGTAGCATAGTGAGAAAGACATCGCTCAGTTGGACAAATGGGAGAGGACCCAGAAGTCAGCAGGTTGACCGACAGAGTGTAGCACCGCGGTCGAGAGGGCGCCGCGGAGCGATGCGCAGTGTTGGCAAGGGGAGGCAGGGGAGGGGGGCGTGGCGACGCCGGGCGCTGGCGCCTACCGCTGCCATCACCACCGCCGCTGCCACCAACCGCCCTCCCCCGACCGGTGCCACAGCCGCTGCGTCATCACCGTCGCCAATCCCCTACCCCGAGCGGTGCCACCACACCACCGCTGCCCCCGCCGCCGCCAACAACGGCGCCACTACCACCACTGACGCCATCACCGCCACCGCCACCGCCACTGCCACCGTCACACTACCGCCACCACCTCCCCCGCAACCGCTGCCGTCACAGCCTCCACCACTGCGACCATCGCCACCGCCACCGTCTCCACCATTACCACCCCGCCACCGCCACCGCCACTACCACCCTCGCCACCGCCACTACCACCATTGCCGCCATCGCCACCATTGCTAACACCGCCGCCGCCGTCACCACCTCCCAGCAACCGCTGCCGCCACCACCGCCACCGCCTCTTCCGCTACCACCCCGCCACCGGCGCCACCGTCACTACCACCATCGCCGCCGCCGCCGGCGCCTCTCCTCTCCGCGGCCCGCCCGCGGCGCCGGCGGCGTCGGCGGCTCCTCAAAGCGCGAGCAGAACAATGCGGCGGCGCCGCGCGGGACGCCTCCTGTCCCCTCCCCCCCCAACGCATTCGCTCTCCCGGGCGTCGCGGCGCCGCTGACGTCCGCCGCGGCTGCCGCCTCTCAGGGGTGGGGCGCCTCGCGTCGCCTCGCCTCGCTGCCCCGGGAGGAACAGACCGCGCGGCCATGTGCCTTTGCGACGCCCGCGCACTCCGCCCTTCAAAGACGCGTATCATCATCATTTGAAGTAGAGGGTGCTTTTTAATGAATTTCCCCATGATCCTCAGATATAATTAAGCAAGTGGAGGATAATTTATTCAGCCTTTTTACTTAAGGAGCGGATCACAATCCCTGGAAATAAAAATTACTGAATCTGACACCCCGATTAAGCAGAGCTAATGAAGTGGAACTATTAGAATATTTACAGAAATAGCCACCGTTTTTTGTAGTTATTTGCATATTATTCTGATATTTTAGAATTAAGAGCAAAATAAATAAACACTTGGGTGGGAATTCATTAATTACGAATGCTTGTAAATGGTAAACGTCGACATTTCTTCTCTAACGTCTTGGTCTTGTGGCCTGCGTGTGAGTGGTAACCGGCAATAGTTGGTACCAGAAAGAAGTCGCGGGGAACGAAAAATTATGAAACCTCATGAGTAGTGTAAAGACGTTCCCATCAAATATGGAGTGCTGGCAGATTTTCTGTTTCTGCGTTAATAAACGGGGCTTGCTTTCTTCCTTGGCAGCACATGGATATTTGCGATCCGCCAATTATTTTATCATAAGTCATATCACAACACTTCTATTTAACAAATAAACACATTACATGCTTTGAAAGGATAATTTAAATCATAGGAATTACGAAAAAGAGAAATATTACTCAAAATTACAACCGAAAAATGAAAAACTTTCTTTCAACTCCGACTTATCACTGGCTTCTGCAATAACTTACAATCAAGGAACATTTCAATAACTGTTTAATGCAGAAAATGATTTTCAATATGTTTCAATTTTATGGTAATAAAACTTTCAAACGACAATTACAACATAGCTACTTACAAGAACATTTATTAAAACCACAATTATTAAAGTTGTAGGAAGTTGTTTTCCAACTCTTGGTCTTCCGTGGAAGTATTTAAAATGTAAAACGTACAAGATGAATTAACAGCGGAATTCGTCAATTTCGAATGGATTGAACTATGTACTTATTAAAGTATTTTTCCTGAATAATTTTGGTTGTAATGTTCCACATAGTTTTGATAGCATATTCTTAGTACTCTTCACCATCTAATCTTCGTATATTAATTGCCTAAAATATGTGTAATTTCTTCATTTGTAATTTGTGCTTCCATTCGTATTTTCTTTCTTCACAAAATTCTTGAAATTGCTTGCACACGCTTTCTCTGTTCCTTTCGCTGTTTATCGGCAATGAATTTTTAATAATAGATTCTATTTCAGAGTTTTAAACATTACCAAAAAGACAAATTTTAATATTTTAATGATGCGCACAAGCTATTTTGGAGATGAAACAATTGCTATCGTTACCTTAAAAAGGTAAAAAAAAAATTTACAGCGATAAAGAAAGCTAAACTAATGGCGATAAACATCTGGAATTGGTTGAATTTGAATATATCCTTGCTTAGCGTTTGCTACTTACGACATGGACAGACATGAGTGAAATAGTCACAAGA
Source organism: Acheta domesticus (assembly GCA_031308135.1). Taxonomy (NCBI): domain Eukaryota; kingdom Metazoa; phylum Arthropoda; class Insecta; order Orthoptera; family Gryllidae; genus Acheta; species Acheta domesticus. Next base: position 178,656,087 of record JAHLJT010009419.1, on the reverse strand, counting down.
AAAACTACAAAGGGTGGTTTCTTTTCGTGGGGGACGGGACTGACTCGTGACGTAATTGCTAGCGCCTTCGGAAACGTTTTCCATGGCTGGAATCCGGGTTCTTTTCCCGACCGACCTGTTTGTAATTTGTGGAGGACAAAGTGAATTTTCAGATGTTCTCTTAGGGTTTTCTTGTTTCCGCTGCCCCATTCCATCTTTTCTCCATCTTTAACATCTTTACAGTATCACACCACATATTAGGCCATAACTCATGGTTTAAATTACGTTAGTGGTTAAACGGTCTTTCAACCACAATAAATAAATACACAATCACATGTTTTCTAAATAAATTGACTACCACTTTCCTTCCAATGGTACTTGATGTATCTCGCGAATATACGTTAGTAAACTCTACTTTCTAAAATGGATCTATCACAGAAAAGATCGCATTGCTTGGTATTAGATTGCTTCTGCTCACGTTCGTAGTTCACAAAGTTTTCTCGCTCGGCAGTGGAAAGAAAAATATAATGCACGACTTCCCGATTATGATGAAAAAAACTGAATACAAGTTGTAAGAAAAAAAATGGAATTCATTGATTTTCAAATAGAAACAAATTTTTCTTAGGTCAACAAATACATGAGAAAATAGTCAAAATAAATGTTAAGAATTTATTTCCATATCGGGCTGAAGCAATATGAAACGAATGGTTTCATGTAGTCTTATATTCTTATATGTCAGTCTGTCGCCCAAGCAAACAATGAACAACATTTGCGATTATTATCAGTCATATTACAATGTAATTGAAATATAGCAAGTAGAATAAATAAGATATGAAAGAGCTCGATTACTTTTGCAGAGCATATGTATTTTTCATTAATATATTGAAAGGTATTACTTCTCATTTCTAGTTTTGTTTTCACAGCAACATGCGCAAAACTCCCCGTCGGGAGCTATCCTGTAATTACACGTACATGCAAAATAATTTTCGCATATGGAACATCACTAATTTTGCTGAGACGGAGAATTAATCATTATAATGGATGTTGTGTGCTGAACAGAGCTTGCTTTAAAACGAGGTCGGTAGATGCAGCATCCTTCCAGACCGTGCTGTCTTCTCTGCTTGTCAAATTACCACCAATTACATTATGCCCCAACCAATTCCTGAAACCTAATTTCTAAATGACCTGAAATAATAGCAAAATGAAAGTGAATTGCTTTCATAATGTAGGAGAAATGGGTCTCCTTCAAAGACCACAAAATGTTGACTTGAAATTTGTGATCTTAGAGCATACGGAAGAGTGTATGGAGAAGGAATATAAATTGAAAACACGGAAAGTCACATCAAAGCCACATGTATGTGTTACATACAAGTCACACAAACGAGATCCAACTTTACTCCCATAAATATTATTATAATTACTAATATCTTTATCAATTATATGCAATAATAATACATGTAATAACTTACTAATGAGTTAAATAATAAGAAATGAGAAACCTTTTAATAGAATAACTAGTAGGATACTTGAAGTCGATTGTAGGTTATTTTTACGATAATTGAGACACACAATAGTGGACTATTGGAAAACGCAGGTATTAGAAAAGAATTCAACGGCTTCAAAATGCTCTAAAAAGTAGAATGATATTTATGTATATTATTAATTCCTCCTGCCGTCACTAGTTTGGCACTTTTCTTCACTGCACCTCTTGCCTTCACGATCAGTGGCCTTAGCAAACAGGATTGAGAGGATCTTGCCATCGCCTACGAATAATCCTTTCATATTTGGGGTGAAAGTCAGTTTGACATGTATTTGTGTCCCTCTGGACATGTTTCACGATGTAAACATATTAGCTGTTAGCTGAATCTCAATATTGGTATATTTTAACTTCAATGAGTGACATTCAGAAGCCAGAGTAAACAACACATTACATTCCAATATTTGTTTCTCTGTTATCTTTAACCTATACCTACACCATTTCGTGATATTTATTATTATTATTATTATTATTATTATTATTATTATTCCACTACATCACGACTAAAGATGTTATGAGTCGGCTGAAAATAAAATCTACTCCAGGTTGCATCCAGCTTCCTAAGGAGCAGATCTAGGGACTGTCGGTGTCTCTACAATACTTTGCGCAAAATGTAAGCTGTTCCAAATAAAGCAATTCCTTACACTTCCTAGTCTTTTGAATTACCTGGGAGTTTAGACAAGTTCTTACACTAATTTTGCGGAACAAATCCCAGAGCTCCGATGCCTATCGGCACGATCTGTGCTTTTACGCCCATATTCGGTTGACGTCGATTTCAAAACCCTTGTATTTAAGACGTTTCTTTGCCTCCTTGGTAACGATGTTTTAATCGCAAGGTACAGCAACAACAAGTAGACACAACTTTTTCTCCACATCCCGGATAACCATATCCGGTTTGTTTGCCGCAATCATGCGATCAGTTTGAATTTGTTGGTCATACAATACTGTACACATTCCAACCGGTTTTGGTGAGTGTTCGTACCACTTGGGGCATATATTTGGAACTTTGAGGGAGGCACAGCTCTGCCAGTGGAAGTAACTACATGCCCTGTCGCGTCTTTTCATGTGTTCGGCCTTTGCTAGTATTGGACAAGCTGAGACAATACGATCTATGTTTTCCTGGCAAATGCAGCATTTATCATCTTGGGAAATTTTGAGAACCGCTTTATCATAATGTTGTGTTCTCAAGTCTGATTTTGAGCAACTGTTAGAACTACTTCCGATTCTGGCTTCATTCTTCCCCTTTTAAGCCACATAAATGATTGATCTTTATTGATCTGTGCTCTATCAATTCGTTTCAAATATTGTCCGTGGAGTGGTTTGTCTCTCCACGAATTGTTTGAGTCTCACGTCAGACGTTCAGTGTCTCTATCATTCTCCGTGTCTTGCATAGTCTTCTTCGCAATGCTTCTTGCTACACTTACAATATCTCTTTTTCCCATTCTTCAGTCATTAATCTATAATGACTTATTATTATTATTATTATTATTATTATTATTATTATTATTATTATAACAGAACCAACCTGAGTGACCTACCGACAAAGGTTATTGGGTAGATAGATGATAATGATGATGAAATGCCATGGAAACTGATGAAACATTGGTCGACTGATTAGCAAGAGAAACGGAATAATCCGAGAAAATGTGCTACAAACCGCCTTATTTAGTACAAGCTTCATGTGAATTGTTCGGAATTTAAACTCCAGTTTTGAGAGGTTAAAGACCAGTACTCTAGCCGCTACCGTCTTCATCATCTTGTGATCTTAGAAAAGGTTTTTCGTAGAGTAATTAAACTTCTTAATACTTTCAAACTACATGTAATATCCGAGGGATAAAATGAGCACCTGAGGCAAATTGCTCTTATCCTCTTCTTACAACTAGGTTAATTAATTCACTATACAGCGTTCTAACTTGGTGCTTGACAGCTGTCTCGGTAACGGTAGCATAGCCGCAATTCTGACCTTCACTACGTATCTTCATCTTGAAACAGATTCAAGTGAAAATGTAATAAAATGATGCCCAATGAAATTCCAGCTTTCTAACAAGTTGCAGATCTGTTGGAAGTAAATCATCGTCACGGCAGACAAAATAAGACACAGCGAAGCGGTTACTCCCGACAATGTTAGAAATTCCAGCTTTCTAATAAATTGTATATCTCTGGGAAATAAACCATCATCAAAGGAAGTAAAATAAAATACTGTGATGAGGTTATAACCTGACCGCTAGAATATTACATCAATGTTAGAAGCTTTCTAACGAATTGTAGACCTGTCAGAAGTAAATCATCGTCACGGCAGACAAAATAAGACACAGCGAAGCGGTTACTCCCGATAATGTTAGAAATTCTAGCTTTCTAAGAAATTGTATATCTCTGGGAAATAAACCATCATCAAAGGAAGTAAAATAAAATACTGTGATGAGGTTATAACCTGACCGCTAGAATATTACATCAATGTTAGAAGCTTTCTAATGAATTGTAGACCTGTCAGAAGTAAATAATCCTCACGGCAGACAAAATAAGACACAGCGAAGCGGTTACTCCCGATAATGTTAGAAATTCCAGCTTTCTAAGAAATTGTATATCTCTGGGAAATAGACCATCATCAAAGGAAGTAAAATAAGATACTGTGAAGAGGTTATAACCTGACCGCTAGAATATTACATCAATGTTAGAAGCTTTCTAACGAATTGTAGACCTGTCAGAAGTAAATAATCCTCACGGCAGACAAAATAAGACACAGCGAAAAGGTTACTCCCGACAAAGTTAGAAATTCCAGATTTCTAACAAACTGTAGATCTGTGGGAAATAAACCATTGTCGAAGAAGGCAAAATGAGATACTGTGAAGAGGTTATTACCCAGGCGCTAGAATATTTCTCCAACGTTAGAAGCTTTCTATCAAATTGTAGATCTGTCCGAAGTAAGTCATCGCCACAGCAGATTAAATAAGATATTGTGAAGAGATTATTACTCGGCCGCTAGAATATTTCTCGAGACAATGTTACAAATCTGTGACAAATAAATCATCATCAAAGGAGGCAAAATAAGACACAGTGAAGAGGTTATTACCCAGCCGCTAGAATTTTTACTTTAATGTTAGACGCTCTCTAACGAATTGCAGAGCTGTCAGAAGTAAATCATCGTCACGGCAGACAAAATAAGCGCCACGGCGAAGAGGTCATTCCCCTGCGGGGTCCGCCACCCGCGCAGCGCCGCGGGCGCGGGAGGGGGGGCGTGAGCGTGAGCGTGCGCGTGCGTAAGCGCGGCGGCGCGCCGAGGAGGGCGCGGAATGCGGCGCCAGACGCGCGGTTTTTTGCACCGCCGCCACCAAAGAAATTTAAGTGCGCGCCGCGAATTTCTTCGGCGTATTCCTGCGAATGACGTCGCTGCGCCTAAAAACAGCGCCGCCGCCGGCCTTTCGCCCTCCCCCGTTGACCTCCGCCGTCCCTTCGCCCGCGCTCCGCTCTCTCTGTGCGCCGCGCCCCCGACGTTTGACCCGTAGTTAATCTTGCCCCGGCGCCCGGTTTTATTAAGGGGATATGGAATGCCCTATCCTGACAATGTTAAATGTTCGAGTCTAAATTTGCTACTACAAATGTAAGCTAAGAAAATGACAATTTAGTATGGAAAATATATATCTTTCGGGATATGGGCTTTAAAGATGCAATCTTCAGAATAGGCCAACTCGATAAATTGCCCCATCAGAATAATTATTTCCTAATAACTACTTCCTTTTGGGATTTTTTTTGTTGGTTAGTTTCACAACACAAAGTTTTCAATTTACTTCCTGCATGTCTAAGTATTTCAATATTTGTGCGCTGCATTATGTAACAAAATCTATATCTATACAATTTCTAATTATTAGAGCCAGCACTTAAGCTCAATGAAAGGAGGACTTCACATACAAATAATAAAAAATACATGTAACCTTGATATCATCATATTTCAAACGCTAATTTAAAGAGAAAAATATTTATTTGGCAGCAAAATCGTTCCACATCTTGCAAGTTATTGACTTTGGGTGCACATTTGCTTTTTTCAAAACACAAATAATACGCCTTAGTCAAAAATTACATTCTTACAATATGATAGCAAACTACTATGCTTTACAATTTTGGAAGTAGGTTATAAATGTGTTTAAGAGAAGACTATTTTACCTTTTAAATGTCTGATTTTTAAATTATACAGTACAATGTATTGTTAATTCCATGTAGTGTAGTAATTGTGAAGACGGGCATGAAAATAAATGTCATACTCGAGAAACCCTTGGCAAAAATGTTAACTATCATGTTAATAATTTTTTTCATTTCTCCATTTTAGTTTTCACTATTTTATTTCTCTTTTATACATTATCACAGATGATCGTAAATTATACACACAATCTTAATACTCGTATGAAATCTACTTAGTCAACATATTCTGTATTCAGCAATTAAACAAGTTACCTCGCGCGTGTCAAACAAATATTTTATGACTAATACTTATTTTTATTTATTCAAATTAAATTGTAATAATTATATTGTAACTTTGTACTACCATAATGTCAGCCATTTCTTATAATTATCTTTTCTTCACATACTACTTCTACGACAGAACATTATGTCTACTTCGAAACATCTAAGATATACACTACACAGATTGCCCTTATTACAGAATTTCCGGATAACAAGACGTTTATCAAAACTTCCTCTATTAGCATTGATTCGGGGTAAAATTTGATATGATTAGTGATAAAATTTGGTGGTTGCAGTGGTTATTGATAAAATTCATCGACTCGAATAGTTTTCCATCAAAAGAAGATCAAAATTCAAGATAAATTTTAATACAAAATAAGAAATACTTATTCTTTCTTACAAAAAGAGTTACCTCCGTGAAAATATGTTGATAAAAGATGAGTTATACGAATGAATTATTGATACAATCATCCTCAATATATTAATTATCCTTTCATTCATTTTACAACGTTATTTATTATACAATAGACTAGCTGAACCCCTGCGATTATATTGCACGAAACGAAGAGCAGGAGAAAAGTTACATCAGAAAATTCTACCAATGAATTCTACGGGAAATCGAAAACCTCAAAATACACTTACAGACACAATACACTTACAGACACTTACAACGTACGCTTACAGACAAAGATCTGTAAGCGTATGTTGTGACATACAAAACATAGTGACAGCGAACGTCAAGAAATAGACTTACAGCTTGAACATACGTAGTTGTTAGGGCGTTATTATGGTGCGCGCTTAGCTGGTGTATAAAAATTGAGCGGACACTGAGTGCCGTAAATGCCAGATCGTGTGGCGAGTATTAATTTGTCATATATTAGATGCCATATTAGTGCCAGTAATTATGTGCGGGGATGTTGAATAGTAATTCTTGCAGTCATATTTCAGGATAGGGAGTTTAGGGAAATAATCGAAAGAGAAACGAAGCAGATGACCCCGAGGACCGGCGAAAGAAGTACGGAAGATGTCGCGGAAGCCTGGGTTTGGTTCTACGAGGCGCCATCCCACTAAAACCAAGAGAGCTCTGGTATGGTCTAGAAAAAGTGCTATGAACTCAGTAAAGGTCATGACCGAATATTAAGTTCAATTTTTAGAGGGAAAGTTTTGAATAGAAAGTTCTTAAAAGATTGTAGTCAGAAAGTAACGAGGGAAGTACAAAGGATCTCGAATAAATCTCTTATTCTGTTTACATGAAATCCAATGAATTATTATTGTGCAATCTAGCACGTTTGCTGTGCAAATAGATGAAGAAATACTTTCAGATTTCGCTACGGAGGGCGGATCCAGTGGCAATTTTGCTGATCGCAGGAAAGCGAATAGTTACTGAGCAGGAACCCACAAAAAGGCTGAACTAGCACGGTAACAGGCTAATCAACAAATGATATTTGTTCAGTTAATTACTTGGAATTGTTTCCTGGCGCCCAATTTTCATGTTAGTTTATTAGTAAAATGTTTTAATGTCGTAGTAGACTATAGTTAGGTTACAGGGGACAGAACAGATCTTGGGACACGGGATTTAATTCTTGTAGGAGCAAGGCTGTTTTTTCCGAGATTAAAGTGACTTGTGCAAGGGGCAGTTTGGAGGTTAGAAAAGGATTTGGACGACAGTAAGGAAATTAAATTTGTAATTGGTTCTATGTCTAGTTCTCTATGAAGTTGTCTACTGGTTATATACCACGGGGCATTTGTAATTGTACGAAGCATTTTATTCTGGAAAAGTTGAAAGGGTTTCGTAGAAGAAGAAGAAGCGACACCTCCCCAGAATTGATGGAAGCAAATCATAGAAATGACCAATACAAGCAGCCGTTCTCTAGAATTCTCACACAGACAGCGGCGGAGGCAAATTCAGGGTTCGGATGTATGACCCCTTGATCCGTCAAACTTTATGGATTTCAACATATAGCCATATTTGGGCACAGATGGCACAGACAGAATGACAAAGACTTTCTGGTACTAGTTAGTTTCCTAATCTCTTTAGTCGGGACTAGATTTCCGGTTTTGACCCAGCCTCTCCCAGCGTCTACCAATCGACCTAAAAGACATGTTTTTATATTTTCTCAATTTTTTGGTCTTTTAATAGTACAGCTTTAAGAACATTATTAAGTACTAAAACCTGTTTAAACAACATTTTATTGAAATATTTGGAAAATGTCAACTGAGAATTTCTGGAAATGCGCAGTTATTAGCTCATTTTCACGTAAAACTTTAGAGTTTTCGAGAAAGTTCCCAAGAAATTATTTGAATCATTTGAACTCACAAATGCAATATTATATATAAATGCTAATATAATACAATTACTAATGACGTAAGATATATTTTAAAATTTATGTAACTTGTGAAAAATTAAAATAATACATCAAAACGACGTTTGTGTCATGTTATTCAGTGCATTTACGACTATCCAAACAAAACGTTTAAAGAAATAGATTTGTAGGCATTTTTGAAACATTGTTGTTTTAAAAATATTCCCAAATTTCATTCAAAATTACGCGAAAACTAGCAATACTTCGAAAGAATGTTCATGGCATTAATTAACATATTGTGAAGGACACATTTTGTTTAAAAAAATTCTCTTCAATAATTTAGTAGAACGAGGAGGTTCATAAAATTTAAATTTCACCAGGTTTTTGCAAGAAATTTAAAGCAAAAATGTGGGGTCATTTTTGGGAAAATTTTCCAAAAATTGTTTCGACATCGCAGGGTTCACTGTCGAGCCAGATCGATAGAGGAATATTCATTTTGGAAGAAATCTTACGAATAGATTCGGCCCTTTGTTGCTCACAGGAGGACAGGTGGATGGGCGAAAAAAAACCGAATTTTTTTGCTATTAGAAGACCCCAAAACGTGTATTTCTGTTAATCTCAAAAACGATTTTCGGCAACTTTGCAATTTTTCTCTACGTGTAATGCTTTGTATATACGTATCTAGTACGAGAAAGTGAAAGCAATCCATAACGACCACTGCTAGAAGGTCTCTGATTCATTGCATTTCGTCTATATAAAATTAAATTATTACCAAAAACCTACCTTATTTGTTCACTTGATTGTTTAAAATCTGTATTCCTGCGTAAATCCTGTATCTGTTTAAAAATCTGTTTCCGTGGTTTGTGGGCCGAGTGGCGCCACGCGCGGCGCGGCGCGGCGCGGCGGCCGGCGGGGGGACAGCCCTCGTGACGGGCAGCGCGTGCGTTCGCGCGCGCGCAACTGTATATATAGCGGCGAGCGAGCGAGCGATGCGGCGGGGCGGGGCGGGCGGCCGGGCATGTGCGGCGCGCGCGGCACGCGGCGGGGGCGGCGCCGGGGGCGGGCCGGGGGCGGCGCGCGGGGGGCGGCTAAGAATACCTGCGGGGGACGCGCGAAGCGCCGGCGCGACGGACGAGCAGGCGGCGGCGACGGGGACGGAATCGGGGGCGGGACGGCGGGAGCTGTGCTGGCGGCGGAGGTGACGACGCCGCGGGGTCGGTGGTGATGGTACAGGTGGCGACGTCGGGAGCTGTGCTGGCGATGGAGGTGACGGCGACGCAGAGGTTGTTACGCGTCCGCGTCCCGTAGGAATGGCGGTGGGGGCGGGGGGGCAGTGGGAGTGGTGAGGGCCGTGGGGACAGTGGAGGTGGGGGCGTCGGGGGCAGGGGCGGAGGTGGCGATGGCGGGGACTGTTGGTGGCGACAGGGAGATGGTGCGCGTCCGCGATATCCGCGAGTTGGTTCCATGGAGCCAAGAGTGCGAATTGGATTCTGGTCAAGGTTTGGAAAAACGGATTTTGCAACTTAATAAAAGGAAAGAAGGGAAGTGAACACGAATTGGTAAATTTAAAATAAATTATCAGGCTATTAATGCATTCTGAAGAATACACTACAACCACTATTATCTATATAGTTATTATCTATATAGTTGAGCACTCCGTGACGCAATGAAGGCATTTGGCACCTTTTCTGCGAAGCATGGTAAATCTATGAAGAAATTGGCGAACAAATGGGGATTTTTTCGAGATGTTTGTGATTTCACCACCAACGTCTGTCGTATAAGTCACTTATGTCATCGTCATTGTTTTTAAATACTTATATAGTTATAATTACTTCGTTCTTGTTTTCGAATTGAATTGAATTGAATTGATGCCTCATTTTACGTGGCGAGACTCAGGCCATGAGACCTGCTCTTCCGTCTGACCACGCAAATTTCGCTACGCTCCTTTCACCAACTAGTGGAAAGAAGGTATTACTGAGGCGACAAAATAGGCGATTTGAATTTAGCTCAGAGGCGTCATTTAGGCTTGAGGATCTTTTACATGCAAGTAAATCTACTAACACGGGACAGCCGGCTTTACTTCCCCTCCGAAGGAAGGCGTACGAAGGATTTTTTCGCCCCTAAAAATCCACGGCTTCGATCGGGTTTCAACCCGCCAACTTGGGCATTGCAGTCAGTTACGCTAACCGCTCACCATCGCCTTCGATTATTAATTACAAAAATAAATCATCTGAGCTAATAAAATTCTTTACACTGATTTGATGGAAAGAACGTTACGATAGTGCCAACTTAAAATTGAAACTTAGAATAACCCGATGCTCATAGGCATCGATAACAACGATTTATCTACCATTATTGTGGTAATGAATAATGATCCACCAGTGGTGGATTGAGAAGATGAGGAAAGGCGGATACCTCCATAGATGTTATCACATTTCTCTACACAATTTTTTCCGCGACTGAGAGTAAAAACCGACTAATCTGTTAATTCTCCAACGAGATGCATTTCTAGGTCAGCAGCCAGCTACCTTTTACTTCGGTCGCTAAAGATGCAACTAACACCGGGAAATTGGGCACCCAAGAAGTTGTTTCTTATTCCCCGCTAGAACTGCAAACAACGACGTCACAAAATATTTTAAATTCGATATTTCGATAATTCGCTAGATTAGAAGTTACTTTTTTTGTGATTACGCATGTAAGGCTTTCACGCAAACTCGCGTAAATACTTTTCGCAGGTGATAGACATCGGCTGCTCATTTCGCCTGACTGCACTTCAAACCAATACAGTGTTCGAAAATGTGATTTTTTTCTCGCCTACTACGCGGGAAGGAAAGGTTAGCCAATTGTTTTGATGCTATCTGTACCACCACTGAGCCATAGCAGCAATTAGCGTGAATCACACCGCCAAATGCACGACTATTTTATTAGTTCGTCATCAAATGGTGTCCACAGTGCGCAAGCAACAGTGCGATTCTTTTATTAGTGAGCCGCGATCGTGGAACATTCTGCTCGACGACGGGTCCCTGAATCACCGGGGAACTGTCCGCTGAACTCCCCTGGAATAGCTGCTCAAGTTCTCGCCCTGCAAAAGGCTTACTTTCCACTCTTGTTGAATAGTCGGCTTGTTACGGTTCGCTCAAAGTTCTCTGAAACAGAAAATGTTTATGCCACTTGCGTAAAATATAGACACATTTGCTATGTGCATCGAATCCTGGAGCCTTTCTTCTAAATTTTGGTCTTCTAATTACGACCATTTTTAACAGGACTCCGCAACCGCACATAGGGAATTGTCGTTTATGGATACAGAATTATCGCACATGGTTTGTGGCTTGCACGTTCTGATATGACTCCGTGCGATTTCCTTCTTTAGTGATTTCTGACAAGCTCGCATATATGCGACAAATGCCCACACAGAAGAAGAATTAAGACACAATATTCAGATCTCTACAACACAACAGAGCAACTTTTACCGAGTGAACCAGAACATATTTGGATGTCAAGAAAGTATCAGAATCGTGGAGAGCAGTTGGAGCACCTTCTATAACGTGAGTACAATGTAAACTTTCCGGCAACGAAAAGCCTCCTTCCCTCTTCGGCGATTCTACCGACCGCCCTGTCTTGATTTCTCCGGCATCCGTCGCCTTGTTCGTCGAAGACAAGGTGCATTTATGAAATGGTCGCACTGTATAAGAGTTGCGGTCGAGTGCGCTACATTGCTACAACACTAATTACTGGAAGAAAATAGTGTTTTCTGTGTTTAGATTGAGCATTGCAAATTTTACATATTCTTGTTCGTCATCAAAGGGTGCCCACTCGCGGTGCTGTCTTCCGGCGCGGGTAAGTGTGGACACCTGTACGTGGGACCGAGGACCCAATCCCGCCCGCGGGGGGCCTAAGTCAGGCTGTTCCAACATTCGTAGCTGCACGCGGGCGCCCGCGAGCCACTGCGGGCACTAGCGGAGACTGGCGGGCGCAGACTGCTGCCAACATTCGGCGCCGGCGCCTGGCGAAATATGAGCCCTCGGGGCGCGAGTTGGCCTTGGCCTTCGTCGACAATTCGGCGCTAATAGCCGAAGCAGGAAGCGGTTGCGTTGCAGAGCGGAGGGCACGCCGGGGCTTTTATTTATTTTATTTATTTTATTTTATTTATTTACGTCAAAAAACAGTTAAAAACTGCGTATGGCGAGCTATGGGGAGAAGTGAATACTCATACTCAGTGTCAGAAATAAATCTTCAAGTTTAACAGGAAACGTAAAATTCGATTCAATTCAACAATAATATTTTATGAAATTAATTTTCGATATGTTTTTTTCAACAAGTGAAGCAGTATCTGGTGTCACTGCTTCGGCTGCTGCGATGCGTAGAACGCTCTTCAATGTCTTGTCCTGAAGTTGGGTTCTTTCTTTGATTTTTATTCTTTTCATTGCAGAGAAAAGCTGCTCACAATAATATGTTGGCGTAAACATAGATATAATCTTAGCTGAAGTTTATCAGGCTTGGGAAAGACTTCCACATGTAAATTCTGATATAATTGAGACAAATTAAGGGTATTAAAAATCTGTTCTTTGTAAGTAGGGAGTTCTGCAAATCCATTATGTTATCTCCAACTGCATCGACGATGGCAAGGTATCCGGCGAGATAGAAAAAAGATTTTGGTTTCCTCTGCCAGCCATCGCTCTTTTCACATTGCTTCAATGACAAGCAAAGCGGTAGTGAGAAGAGCGCTTCCCCCTCCACAACCTCCTCCTGGGCCACCCGCGATTGTTCGAGTTGCCGTTCTCACGCCCGTGCCCGCGAGAGGTCGAGTTGGAACAGCCCGCCCGAAGTGAAGGCGCCTGTATTATATTAAAAACTAGAATATTGTCTCTAATGTATCAGATTATTCACGTATATATCTCTTACTCATGTATACAGGGTGAGTCACGTAACTTTAGCACCTCCTGTAACTTTTGAACGGTTGAAGATATTGCAATGCAGTTTTCACGGAAGTGAATGAGGGAATGGGGCTAATTGATATGTGTATTGATTTCTCTTTTATCACTTTTATTTTACGAGATATTTGAGGTAACTTTGTTTTTTTCAAATAGGACTATACATATTTTTTCTGTCTATCATGACAAGCGTAAAAAGACGAATCCAAAGATATAAATATTGTCATATGTTAGATAAGCATTTTTTTTTAGTAATTGTGATTTTTTTGCGACTAGTGTTTAACGGATATTTTCATTGTAACTGTCAACCCCACAAGGTCACGCAGCGCTCCCCCAGCAAACGTGGGGTCGGGGAAGGGAAGGGATTTAAGTACTTGAGGATACGAAAAATATTCACAAAACTGTTGCATTTTTTCCTGAACTCTCCTTTCCATCCTGATCCATTATCATATATTTTGTGTTTCTTAGAGATTGAAAATACGGATTTGTCTTAAGTAGTATTTATTGAAATAAGATTATTTCTATACCTAAGTTAGTATTATATTTTTATTAACATTGAAATTGTTGGCTCAAAATGTGCAATATTTTTGTACAGTTTTAATTATTTATTCTTATTGTGCTTTGTTTCAAGATCTCATTAATACGTATCTTATGAAACCCCCATTAAAAGGAGTTGAAGTTATAAACAGTTTTATTACGATACAAACTTATGACAAATCCTTATTTTCCATCCTTTAATTCCTTTAATCAAAGAAAGACGAAAATCTGAAAATGCGGAAGGATGGAAAGCACAGTTCAGGAAAAAAAACTGCAATGGTTTTGTGAATATTTGGAATACTATGTTTCGTATTTTCAAATAAGATCCCTCCCCTTCCCTTCCCTTCGCCGGGCGCACGTGTGCTGGTGGAGCGCTGCGTGACCTTGTGTGGTGGACTATTCAAAACGTCCGTTAAACCCCGGTCGCAAAAATCAAAATTAATCAAAAAAATGCTTATCTAACATATGACAATATGTACATCATTGGATTTGTCTTTTTACGCTCGTCATGGTGGACTGAAAAAATATGTATATTTCCATTTGAAAAAACAAAGTTACCTAAAAAATCTCGTAAAATAGAAGTGATAAAATAGAAATTAATGCACGTATCAATTAGCCCCTTTCCCTCATGCACTTCCGTGAAAACTGCATTGCAATAACTTCAACCGTTCAAAAGTTACAGGAGGTGCTAAAGTTACGTGACTCACCCTGTATATCATATGAGGCTGCAGAGGGCCAATGGCCAAGCTAGAATAATAATAATAAAAAAGTGAAGGCGCTTGTATTATATTAAAAACTAGAATATTGTCTCTAATGTATCAGATTATTCATGTATATATCTCTTACTAATGTATTGAAATATACCTTCATCCTTCACTTCGTAATACGTTGTCGTGAGTTTGACCTGTTCCGAATTTATAGAAAGATGTGGGCGCCAGGAACAGGTGACATAAACTAATACTAACTTTTCCCTATTTAATTCTGTCAAAATTATATGGGCATCCAGCTAGCTTGGGCCGATGGATTCGGATTACATGTATTCGCTATCGCTAAGATAGCCGATTACCTGATCTGCCGACTGTACAGCCTGGCGTGGAATCTGAAATATGGAAATTCTCTGCTTCCAACTAATTAGAAGCTTATGATTGACAAATGAACAGACTCTTTTCTTTTTCCAAAGAACAAAATTTAACAATTTATTCAATGTTAATTTTAACAGATTACTTAATGGCCATGACCCCTTTTTAAAAGATATTATTTTAATATACTGCAGTATATGTTACCGTCTTGCCGACCCGCTCGTTCCGAAGACGCTTCTCACTTGGCCGATGAATCCGAGTCGCTCTTCTGTCTTCTGATCTTGCGCGGTTGCTGAAGTATCCAGTCCACACTGCATAAAATCTAGCTAAGTTCTTTCCGACGCTTTAGGTTTATAATCTTTCACACGAGTTTAATAAAATACTAATGTTCGAACTATCGTCCGGTGAACACCCAAAACTGCCCAAGTCCGCGGATGTACTCCGGCAAATAATTTCTAAGTCCGATGACGACTGTTACTTTTCGCACGAAAATGTATAAGTCTCACTTTCAACTACAAGGTCCGCACACTATTTGCACTCCACGAAACTCAAGAGCCGAGTTCACGACCTACACTCCACCACTCTGAGTCAGACTGTAACGATCTGCACTCAACGAAGCTCCAAGTCCGAATGAATGTTTTTCTGTATTTTGCAACCCTTGATGGGTCGGTAGCGTCCCACGTTCTATTTTTCCAAAACACGGCGGTAAACACCAGAAAGTCTAATTGCCCCCCGCCAACCCGCTCATTTCTTACAACCCCATGTAGCCGCGCCTTCGTCCGTCATACGTTTTTCGACCAATCACATATTCTTTATTATATCGATCTAGCCAGCGTTCCGGCACCTACGAGGCTTGCAGCTAGTTTATTTACCTGCCCTGCACCATAGCAACCCTCTGCGCTGGCGTTACTAGGGCCGGATATCGCCATTTTACAAGTCCATTTAGTCGCCCCGTATACAACTAATATTATGAATAAACCATGTCCCGTTCTGGTATATCACAGTATATATCATATGCGGCTGCAGAGGGTCAATGGCCAAGCTAGAATAATAATAATAAAAAAGTGAAGGCGCTTGTATTATATTAAAAACTAGAATATTGCCTCTAATGTATCAGATTATTCACGTATATATCTCTTACTCATGTATATATCATATGAGGGCTGCAGAGGGCCAATGGCCAAGCTAGAATAATAATAATAATAATAAAAAAGTGAAGGCGCTTGTATTATATTAAAAACTAGAATATTGTCTCTAATGTATCAGATTATTCATGTATATATCTCTTACTAATGCATATATCATATGCGGCTGCAGAGGGTCAATGGCCAAGCTAGAATAAATAATGATAATAAAAAAAAGTGAAGGCGCGTGATTCCGGGGCGGATGCAGGCGGCCTTTGCGGTGGGCGGGCAGCGGCGGAGGCATTGCCCTCCGCAGGCGGTGACACCTGAGGCCTTGGCGCCGGCCCAGACAACGTGCGCATACCGCGCGCGTCTAAATGCAGGGCTGTGACCCCACCGCGCTATCAAGCCGCCACCGCCGTCTACGGAACGGAATTCTCAAATCTCTTCATAACTCATTTCTGCACGCGACAGCTTTAAAGGCCCATTCACAATGCAGACGTAAACATAAGCATAACGCAGAGGCATAAACTTTAACATAAGTGATAGACTGAAATATTCACAATGTCCAACATAAGCGTAAGCAAAGATTTTCTATTTTCTGTGGGTCATTCTAGTTACTATTGGTTGGATGTGCGTATCTACATTATATATATATATATATATATATATATATATATATATATATATATATAAATTTTGTGAAACTTATGAACTGTGGCTCAATAGCTCTTTACGAGTCAAGGCCTACCAGCGGAGTCGCTGTTGTAGCCATTTTATTTTCAATAAAAATTAAAACTAAATGATACTACTATGAATACCACAACAAAACTAAACTACAAAAAGATCGTGCGCTACAAACAACGCAGAAAAACCGTCGAAAATCAACCAAGCAATTTGGAAAACAAGTCTTTTGTTCGATCTATCGACTTCGATCCAATTTCGATACTCAATTTTGAGTTAAACGTACTGTGATTGGTTCATTTGTTATTTCTTACATAAGCATAAGCACAGACGCTTGAAGCTTACAAGCTTTTAAGTTAACGTCTTATGTGTTATGCTTATGCGAATGCATTATGAATGAGTCCGCTAATGGATGTAGTTCTAACTTTTATGTTAACGCCATGCTTATGTTTGTTTGCATTGTGAATGGACCTCAACCCTTCCGCCCGTCAAATTTTGGAACATTAGTGGACGCGCGGCGCACCGAGTGCGCCAAGCACATTTTTGTTTTTTCTTGAAACTATATTGTGATATTTGTGTTTAAACTTACGGCACATATTATCAGAATCATTATTACTAAAGGCACTGTCAATTCATTACAACACAACTACTTCCTCTACTTCGTATTCGAGTAGAAGTTTGTAATGTGATAGGTTTTTCTCTCAAAATCACCCCTGGAACAAAAAGTTATTGTTTCTCAAAAGAATACGATTTGAATTTACTAGTTTGAATACAGTAAGTATAAAAGGATTTTTTCATGAACGTGGAGAGATCAAAGTGCATAACAGAAGGATAATTTCAAACTCTGAATAACAATGCGTGAAGGGGGGGGGCACAGTAGGTGACAGAGGGTCCGTCGATGACTGATCCACCGATAATTCAACCCAGGATTGAGTGAGGACAACGAAACTTCACACACGGGAAGCCAAGACTACACCGAAAGGTTACACGAAGTGATATCAAACGTCGACACATCTGAACGGAAATGTCGCAACAATATCCGCCGATGGCGCACGCTGTGCGCCAAGGCGTCCGCTTAAGGGTTAAGGAGCGGATTCACA
The DNA here is from genome assembly GCA_031308135.1 of Acheta domesticus. Classification (NCBI taxonomy): domain Eukaryota; kingdom Metazoa; phylum Arthropoda; class Insecta; order Orthoptera; family Gryllidae; genus Acheta; species Acheta domesticus. Next base: position 178,638,358 of record JAHLJT010009419.1, on the reverse strand, counting down.
ATCGGCACTTGCGGAATAAGGGAATCTCAAAGCAACGATAGGTTGCGTAAAAGTGGTCACGTAGAGGAAATCGTATTTCATAGTCGGTTTTGAGAATGTGTTGTTTGCATTATCTCCTCCACGAAGGCTTAAATGTACCGCAGAGTGCACAAAATTAAGACTGCATTACGTAAGATATAGCAACAATAGATAAATAATATTGTAAAATTATGTGCTTAGAGTTGGTTCGACAATGTGAAATACATTACAAGCAAAATAAATATTTGATATATTAAATATTTTTTAAAACTTTTTTATTGATTTATGTATGTTTTCTTCAGTGTCAATATCATGATTTATTGACTTTCGCGATCCACTGATCATGTTGACTTCCTACAGATCGTAAGTTACAAGATATACCTATTCATCTTCTAAACGTTGTACAAATACCACATTATCAGACAAATCGTTGTCTTTGTAAACAAAGGCCGCGGGGATTGCACCTCAAAGGGACATAACCTATAGAGGTGAAGAAGAGGTTAAGTAACAAATATGCAAGAAGGCAACATATCTTAAAGCAATGTTTGGTGTGATATTCGTTCTCCGTATTTCAGATGACACTTTATGAAGTAGAAAGGAAGTGAATAATTGATTATAAATTCAGTACTGAAGCACGGAAGTAAAAAGCATCAGCATCATGCTATCAAGTAAAATTATGTGAAAGTAAAAAGGCCATTTACGGATATTCATACAAGTAATATTCAACATTTATTTAATATATGTTTCTGAGTTGCTGCTGAACGCTCTTGTGAATACATTCATGAATCGTGTTAGACCTTGTAAAGGAAATTGTGGAAATGAATATTCACTTAATATGTTATTTATATTGTTCAGTAATCTTGGAACAGTGAACTATTTTCAGAATTCCATTGCGGGATAAACGCTGGAAAACAAGCGGACACTAATTTTCTTTAACCTTTGAGTCTTCAAAGACATAGAAGGCTCAAAGTTTGCTGTGATTTTTAAACATATTTTATTCTTTTTCATAATCATGTTCAACTGGTCCGATACTGTTGGAGCAAGTATACTCTGATTTAAACATAGCTGGACTTCAGGTCAGGAGCTGGAAGGAGAGTGGGACATTTTTATCCAATAGCGAGCTCCAATACCAAAAATTAAATTCGTTACGAAGCTCTCGATTGGATGACAATGTTCCCCTCTCCTTCCAGGTCCTGACCTTGAAGTGTAGCTATGTTTAAAAAGGAATTTAGTAATTTATTCAAGGGCATTCTTTGCATAAAACGCGTTGTTATCAAAATATATGAATCATGAATGTCAGTTTCAAAACCTTTAAAAAATTGCAAGTCCACGAAAAAAGATCCAACACAATTTACTATGGAACGATTTCTGTTTGCTTTTTCATTACTTCAAAAAATGCAGATATTTGTCGCAGTCAATCATCGTTAATGAATCCATTCTTTCAATGTCAGTGTGTCATGCTACTGATAATTATTTAATTTTCATATCACCAAAGAATTTGATTTAATTACAGGTACTTCATTAAAACATATTATCAAACATATTCCACATTATTTCAAGATGTTAACATAAAAATCTCCCCTTTATTTGTGAGACATTGCGATATTATTATGCCAAAGTTTACTCACCTGTTTGAACTTCAATCACATGACCATCACGTTTGTAGAACATCATACACATGAAGCCACTTTGGCTGCAAAAAATAAAATGACAATATCAGCGCGATAACATATAAAAATTGGAAGATTAAATTATAATTTCATGCGGAACGGTACACTACTATTAGGGTACAATTATTTCAGATTTACATCAATTCATAATGAAGAATAAATACTCACATTTCAAAAATTATGTTTAGTTCCGATTCTTTTAATGATTCTCAATCGCGACATACGTTTGTTTTCACTTTGCGCCCTTTTCGTCAGCAAAATGTATATTTGTTATATTCCCTAATGAATTTTGCAGTATATTATTTCAACAGAAATAGCGCTTCTTCAGTATACTATTTCACCAGAAACGCACTTTCTTTATTTACTAAAATAAAAAAATTATTTCATGATGTAATGTATGATTTTGTAGAGCTCAGCTGTAATGCAGGGAAAGGGTGTATAGTTATTGTGTAAAGGGAGACTTTTTCCGCGCTCTGTCTTGCCGCATGAGTAATGCTTGTTTCCCTAACTTACGGTTCATTAATATGAATGACTCATACTTAGTTGTTTCTGTCACTGAACTTCGATTTAAAATAGAGAATGTCAGATTATTTAAAATTACTCGAGGTATTTTTAGTTTCAATAAATAATTGTAGCCAAGGGGAATATGCAGCAAAAAATGCATAAGTTAACATTGCTTAAAAACTAATGGATAAACTATTATTGCGATGTGATAGTTATTTATTTTAATTTTATCCAAAATAACTGTTATGCACGAAAGATTTGATTGCAATGTCATAAATTGTCTATTAAAACTATCTAATGATCAGCTGTGATTTGGGCAATAACATGAATCAATATCTGACTCAAGAGATTTTCTAATTCAACAATTAATTAATTGATTAGTAGATTGAAAACTGCATTGATTAGATTTAACCAACGATTACACACGCAATCGTCGCTTGATATTTCTTAAAACCTGAGGGCACGGTTCGCCCCAAATGGTGTGTGTGTGGACTCACCAGCCCATGGTGAAGTGCGCGACGAGGTGCGCCATCTCGTGCGTCTCCTGCAGCATGTCGGAGCACACGACGCGCATGTCCTGGTGCTCGCGCGGCGCGTCCGCCGTCAGCCCCAGCGACACGGCCGGCCCGCCCACGCCGTACCTGCGGGCGCAAGGGCAAAATAGCAATAATAATAATAATAATAATAATAATTTGTATTATTATTATAAATAAACCAGTTCTAACTGACCGCACTGTCGATCAAAACAGGCCAGATATTCTCCTCATAGATAAAAAGAAAAAAGGAGTAATAATAGACATCGCAGCACCATTATCCCACAATATCAAACAGAAAGAAATTGAAGACATTTCTAAATATGAAATCTTGTCTTATGAACTAAAATATATATTTGGAAATTAAATGTTACCAAAACATACCCACTAGTGATATTGGCGGAAGGCCTTGTCAGTAAAAACACTTAAAAGAACTTCAACTACCGAAAAAACGTTCTGAACATGGGACAGCGCGCAGTTCTGTTGTAAACAGCCCATATCGTAAGAAAATTTATCTCTTAAGTCCAGATATAAGATGAACTTCTTATTCTGTGACCGAACCTTTTCCAAAACAACTCTGGGGAAGGTGAACATTTTTACCACCGAAAATAGCTGAGGAAAATATTACAATAGTGAAATAATAACAATAAACATACACGCATAACTCGCGCATGTAAAATTAAAGAGAGGAGGAGAGAGAGATCGCCACTGCGGACGCGACTCGCGCGGATAATAATAATAATAATAATAATAATAATAATAATAATAATAATAATAATAAGAAGAAGAAGAAGAAGAAGAAGAAGAAGAAGAATATGAAGAAGTCGGTCCTTATTATCAGATTGCCGAGATCGCTAAGACAGGAGTGTCGTGGCGATCTCCGACTAAAGGGTCGCGGGTTCCAGTCCCGCATCGAACACGGATGTATTCGTGTACTTGTCGTCCTTTCACCCCTCATTATCATCATCATTCCATCCTTCATACCCTCAGGGCTAACTACCCTGGGGAATAAAAATGGGATCTAGCATAATGCTGATCCAACCTGAATTACACACGCCTAACTCTCCGGGCTCGGAAGATGACGCGAAGCGTGATCATAAATGGCCTATATGCGTATAATAATAGTAATAATAATTGCCTTATTTCTTATTTTTCATAAATGTTTTCTTAAAGAGGACTTATTGAGTGATTTGCTTTCATTGCATTCAAGAATTACGGAAAGTAGGGACTATTTGTTTGTATAAAAAAATAATTATTCTACTTGAGAGTAATCAATATGAAATATCATTTTAGACTTTGTGTAAGATACACAACTCAACACTAATTATTTATCAAAACAGTTAATAACAAAATTAAAATCAGTTTTGAAATAGTTTCTATTTTACAAAAAAAGTATTTTTGTAAAACAAAACCTTGTTATTAACGTCACGTTTAAGGAGACAAAGAGCCTGTACATAAAACCAAAATTGGTTCAAAATCCTAACACCAATCGAATCAAACATCAGTGTAAAAAGGCAACACAAACTTTCATTCTCTCATCCCGAAAATTAACGAAGAATCCCCCGCGGTTTTTCATGTCAGCTTACGTACACATGAACGCGACAATTCTCTCGAAACGCCCCTGTTACTCGTCTGCGCCTGGGACGAGCTACATTTCATATTTTCACCGGCTGAAAACAGCTGTTTCCATCACGGCACGTGATGGAGGGTTCATGGCACGCCTCTCCGGTAAAACAAAAACAAAAACGCGAAAACAAGCGAACTGATTCGCCCTTCATTTTACGACGGCGTTAACAAACAACGGGCGGTCGGCGCGCGGACAAGATGGCGACGCGGCGTCACCACGCTCCACGAGACGCGCGGCTGGCCTGCAAGCGCAGTGGACGGGGAAGCTCTGGCGGCGGACAGAAGACGCATTGCGGCACTCTTGAGTTGTGTACTGAATTTGTGGGGAAGTAAATCAAATAACTTTTGATAGCTGTCTACCTAAAATATATCAAGAATATTATTTCTATTTAGTTTTTTCTAGTACAATTGGGAAAAATGCTTCTGAAATTCATTCACTAAGGATTTGACAGTTATTTGACAAGTATTTGCTCAAAAAGTAAGAAATTAGAAAGAAATGGTTTGAAGCAGGTAAAAAAGAATAAAACAGAGCATACAACTCAATAAAAACTGAAAAATACGAAGATTCACGATTTTTCATTTTGAGATAGACAGCTATCCTAATACATCGAACCCTTAAACAAGTACCGTTTCGGGGACTTATCAGTCATTTGTATGTAATTATTTCGAAATAATATAGATAACGATTTTTAACATAACGCTTGTTACCCTTTGCATGTAAGGTGAAATCTGAAAACACGTCTGGCTGAATACACATGGCCGAGAAAACTATTTCGTATAATTTCACTCACAATTATTTGCGTTTATTGGCCTAATTATGCAAATTACTAATAATATTATTTAATAGCGAAACCGAAATAATTAAAACGTACTGGGAATCATGTTTTTCGGGATACGCTTTTTTTACAACAAAAAATAATCAATAATTGTACAAAGGTCGCAGGATATTAAGATTAAAACTGTTCGAGCGACTCCTTTTGAAAATTGTCTGCGGAGACAGCACATTTGAACGTTAAAAGTGAGTCAAAAACGTCCGACCGGTTCCTTCAAACACATAACGCGATCACGATATTATTTAAACCAAGAAAGAAGCAAATGATCGTATTTGGGATTGAGAAATTATATAGCACAACAAACATCGATGCTCCCATTGAGGAGAAAGCACGTATGCGAGTTAAATTTAAGCTCCTTCTAACAAACTCATATTTGGTGCGTGGTAAAAAGAACTTTGAGTCACTAAATTGCCATTTTTAGTATTTCACTAACAATGACAAGAAAAACTCACTATGAAAATATACTTGATTGTCTGTGAGATGCCGCGTCTTAAGCTCAGACGCCAACGTTTCGGCCGTCATCCTGCGACCTTCCTCAAGACGAAACGCCCTGAGGAAACGTATTTAGCCCTGAGGAAGGTAACAGCACGACGGACGAAACTTTGACAACTAAGCCTAGGACGTCTTCCGGGCAGCCAAGTAGATACCGACTCCGGCCGCGGAAGCCTAATCTTTCAAGCAAAACACTCACTGTCGTTGGGTATTAACGGCTCATTCCGGGAACAATTCGGAAATGAGGAATTATGCCCAACAATAACTCACCTTTCGACCACTGTGGCGATCGCACGTACGCGCGCACATTCACACACACACGCGCGCCCGCGCGCGCATAACCTCACGTGAGCGCGGGGCGGGGCGCGGATGGGGCGGAGAGGGCGGGGCGGGGTGTGCGTGTAAATTATCCGCGCGACCGCACGCGCGCATGCACGGGGACGATACGCCGCCGCAGGCGCTCGCGCCGCCCTTATACATAAAAGTCATTGGCTGGAAACAGCGAACCCATTATCCAGAGCATAAAACATACACGCATAACTCGAGTATGTAAAATTAAAGAGCGGGGGAGAGAGAGAGAGGTCGCCGCTGCGGACGCGACTCGCGTGGACCTCCCGCTCGGCCCGCGCCTGCCCGCTCGCTGCTCCCCCCCTCTGCGGATCAGCTCAACGCTCTGGCTCGCCCCGATGGGCCTATTCCGTTCCTTTTGCCCATCTTCCCCGCTCGGCTCTCTCGCTCTTCACAGTCGGTGTGTCCGCTGCTGCTCGCCACCAGTTGGTCAATTCCATTCCTTCTTTTCCTTTTCCCTGTCTTCGCTGCTTCGCTCTCTTTCTTCAAAGTCTGTGTGTTTCCGCTGCTGCTGCTCGCCACCAATTGGCCTATTCCATTCCTTCTTTTCGTTTTGCCCGGTTTCGCTACTCAGATCTTTCGCTCTTCACAGTGTGTTTCTGCTGCTACTCAGCCCTGTTGGCTTATCTATTCCTTCTTGTATCGGTGCTCCGCTCTCTCTCTTCAAATTCTGGGTGTTTCCACTGCTGCTCGCTACTAGTTGGCCAATTCCATTCACCATTTTCCCGTCGTCCCAATTCGCTGCTTGGCACTTCGCACAGTCAGTAAGTTTCTACTATAGCTTGACTTAGTAGGTTTACCCGTACCTCTCCTTCACTTTCTTCATTCTTCCCTGTTCTGTTTTCTATTTCCGTCTCCTTGATCTTCTTCAACCTAGTCCGCTGCTGCTCGTCGCATTTCTCCTATTCCATTCCTCCTTTTCTTTCTTTCTGTTTTCGCTGTTCAGCTCTCACGCTATGTATTTCCGCTGCTTTTGGCCCCCTAGATGGCCTATTCCATTCTTCATTTTCTTTCCTCCTGACTTCGCTGCTCGACACTCTATTCTTCATAGTCTGTGTGTTTCCGCTTATTCTCACCCCCAGTTGTCTATTCCATTCCTTCTTTTACTTTTGCCCGTATTCGTTCCACGGCTCTCTCACTTTTCATAGTCAGTGTGTTTCCACCATTGCCTGACTCAGACGCAACACTCAATTCTCTTCTTTATTTTTCTCTTCTTCCATTCTCAGTCTTCATGTTCTGTCTCCCTAGTTTTTCCTCCTCTCCATGCGCTTTTCCTTTCTCGAATTGTCTCTTTTCCATCACTTTCCACTACTCCACGTCACAATCTGCATTCTCTTCCCTTGCCTAGCATTGCTCTTTGTCTCTTCCCTTTCCTCTCCTCGATTGCCTCGGCACAGCTCCTCTTCATTTCGTATCATCACAGGTCGCGACGTCCACTCGTAAATTTCTCATCAACTACTCGACCCAATGTAATTTTGTTGTCCTTCATCAAGCTTAATCGTTTTTCTTTTTTGAACCAATCAGTTTTTAAAATACTAATCTTGTACATTAAAATATTCCCAATTATACATCATATTCCTATTAGGACGAAATGTTAATGATTGACTATTTTAGATATGTTCCATTTTACCATTCTTCACCATATACACGAAGAGGAAAGTTTCGTTTCAACTTCCATCAAACTTCGTCCCCCAGTTCATGATTTATTCCACCTAATACACCTAATTTCTTCTCTATTTTCTCTTATTTTACCATCTTCGTATCAGGGCACGATAAAAAATCCCACCCTAGTTTCTTAACTCCTCCCTTCTCTCCCTTCTCGATTTAGTCTCCCTGATGCAAACTCAACCGCCATCTGTTCGCATCTACATTTCCCTCACCTCCCTCCCGCGACACCGCTGTGCTTTTCGGTTCTCCCTCATGACCCTCATATCCCACTGCCGCCCACCTGCCCGCAAAGAGTAGCCATTATTTACAGGGCAACCTCCCGTGAGACCACGTGCACGGGTGCGCCTGCAAAACCCAATTTTTAAAGTCACGCCAAGTAAAATACAATTACGCAGCGCGAAGAATAAAACCCTTCTATACCGGCGAACGTAATGCAGCGCGTACGTGCAAATAATCCCGGCGAAATGCAGGCGCGGAAAGAACCGCAGTGTGAATTTTTAACGCGCTAATAAAAATCGAAATAAAAACGGGGATAATGTTGTGAAATGGAAGCGAAATCTGGACATAAACAAAACATTTCTGATAAACAGTAATGCAGTTTAGGAAAACCAATAACGTCCCACGCCAACAAGGAGCGTGCAGCATTTTCATTATTTTGAGAAAATATTAAATCTCGTATATAAAAACAGAGTTTGCAAACCGAAATCATTAACTTTTCTGGGTGGAAACTGTCACACAGCTAAAGCTTTCATAAAATCGTGAATAAAACAAATTGTTTAATAGAAGTAAATGAAGTTTGGGAAAAGCGAAGAGAAATTTTGTTTAAAGAGCATATACGTTTATTTGAATCCGATGGAAATAAAAATGTACGGTTAAATATCTGTGCTCGTTTTCTGACTCTTTCAAAAGACAGTAATAATTTCATCTCTCATAAAGAAGTAACGCAAATGGTCGTTTGCAAATTAAATGTAAATTGATACATTTTTTAATGTAGCGACGTGGAAATAATATGAAAGCGTTGCTTATTAAAAGCGAAATCGTACTTCATTGACAATATATGGATAAATTTAAAAATAAAAATTTGCCCGAAGAGAACTTTTAATAACGTGGAAAAAGTGGTGAACGAGCGCTAATAGTTACCTTTGAATTATTATGATGCAGAGATTAAATAATTTTTTACTCGTAGAAAGCTTATACAGTTTAAAAACTAAATGCGTAAATAATCAATCATAATTACTGGTAAATAAGTGACTTCAATGACCTATTTTCTTAATATGTTACGTTTGTTATTAATTCATTAAGTATGAAGATCCCCAAAAGGGGGTAAGGAATATTTGTTACACAACGTTGCTAAGTTTGTTATTACTACGTTTTCAACAGCGTCGTAATACTTTTCTAACTGAATATTTGATAATTCTGAGTTGAAATTACGCTTTTCTTAAAAATTCAACGGGGGATGGTATTTACAGCAAAACAAGCAGACGACAGTAATTTTCTGCCTCCAGACTGTGACGCATATTTGTTTGTTTCTCCAACCTGTATGTTAGTTGGTTGCCGCCAAAATGCGCATCCTAGGGCGGAACACCATGTAGGCCTACACTTAATGTGTGATTAATCTGTGTTGCTTGGAGCCACTGATGATGGGGAAAAACACTCTTGAAACACGTGTATGGCTGAATTTACTACAAATTAAAAATTTGAAGTCTACCATTGGGTTTGATACCTTTTTATCCTTGAAATTTTATCATGGAGTACCACAAGATCTCTGCTGCCACCGCAGAACTTAAACTTAAAATGATTGGGAAGAAAACACACATCAATTGATACAAGGTTTCAGACGAAAGGCTTATTCAGGATGAGTGATATATATTTAAATAATGCAAACTTATGCGTGAATTAGGATGTGCTTAGTGAACAATTGCGATGTATGATAGAAGTATAGTTTAACAGCCATGAAAGATTTTAAAACCTAGAAATTACAAGAAGAAATAAGAGAAATAAATAACGAATTAACTATACTGTAAAACTATACACTGAAATTAAAAGAGAAAAAACAAAAAATGAAGGAAAATAATAGAAAAAGAAAACAATATATTATAAAAATAAATGAAATAAATAAATAAAAAGAAAGTTAAAAAATCCATGGTTGTATCTACAAATGAATGATTAATCAGGTTAATTCCACACTTTTTAATGCTGAATGACAAGGGAAAGAAGAGACGTCAAAGGCGCGAAAACAAACAACACAAGGACGAGGAGGTCGGAAGCAGCAAGTGGAGAAGAGGCGATAGAGAAGAACGGAGGGCGGACGAAAGATGGAGGAGAGAACGAACGGGACGGAGGAGGATGGATGGCTGAGGAAGGAGGGTATTGGAGAGCGAAGGACGGAGAACGGTGGATGAAATAGGGTGGAGAAGAGAGGGCGGAGGGCGCATATAGTAGGATAATGAAAGAAGGCGAAGAAGAAAAAAAGAGAACGGAGGTTCATGGATGAAGGTAGGCACAGGAACAAATAGGAAGGTGAGGGTTGGAGGAGGACGAAGGGTGGTGAATTTCGGAGAGATGGGATGGAAGGTGGGAGAGAATGGAGGGTGTGGGATGATGGGAAGTGAAGGAGAATGGAAGTTAAGGAGGATACAGAGTAAAAAAGAATGGAGAGTGTAGAATGATGGAGGATGAAGAAGGTAGTGAATGAAAATTAAGAGTGAAAGGAGATTAAAGGAGAATGGAGGATGAAGAAGAATGGAGGGTGAAGGAGAATGGAGGGTGAAGGATAATGCAGAGTGAAGGATAATGGAGGGTGAAGAAGGATGGAGGGTGAAGGAGGACGGAGGGTGGAGGAGGATGGACGGTGAAAGAGAAGGTGAGTGAAAGATGATGGGGAGTGAAGGAGGATAGAGGGTGAAGGAGGATGGAGAGTGAAGGATGATGGAGAGTGAAGGATGATGGAGAGTGAAGGATGATGGAGAGTGAAGAAGGATGGAGAGTGAAGAAGGATGGAGAGTGAAGAAGGATGAGGGTGAAGAAGAATGGAGAGTGAAGAAGGATGGAGAGTGAAGAAGGATGGAGAGTGAAGAAGGATGGAGAGTGAAGAAGGATGGAGAGTGAAGAAGGATGGAGAGTGAAGAAGGATGGAGAGTGAAGGAGGATGGAGAGTGAAGGAGGATGGAGAGTGAAGGAGGATGAAGAGTGAAGAATAAAGGAGAGTGAAGGGGGATGGAGGGTGAAGGATGATGGAGAGTGAAGAAGGACGGAGGGTGAAGACAGAGAGTGAAGGAGAATGACGAAGGAAGGGGGTGCGGGTAGGAGTACTCACGCGGGCTGCTGCGCGGCGCCGGCGCCTCCGGCCGGCCGCACGGGCGCCGACGCGTTGGAGATGCGCAGCGTGTAGTTGCGGTGGCTGAAGGCGTAGATGCGGCTGTAGTCCAGCGTGTGCCAGTGCAGCGACACCGTCAGCCACTGCGGGAAGCGGCACTTGAGCGGCGACACGGCTGCTGACACACAACGCACCGTCAGCTGCAGCACTCCGCGCACGGAGGCTTACTATCGTCACACCAGCGCACAGCTTCACTTACAAAACAATTCAATAAGTAAGCAATAAATAATTCAATAAGTAAGCGATAAATAATTCAATGAGTAAGCGATAAATAATTCAATGAGTAAGTGATAATTAAGTCAATTACTAAGGTAATCAGTAATGCTAATCAGTAATGTTAATCACTAATATTAATTAGTAAGTTAGTCAGTAATAATTAAATTAATCAGTAAGCGATAATTATCTTAATCAGTAAGCGATAATTAACTTAATTAGTATTAAGTTCATCGGTGAGGCGGTGGTGCGTGCTATCTTCTGTGGCACTGTTTGATTTCAGGGGCTAAGGAGGCCAAAGACTGGCTGGAGAAGACGCCCACGCCAGGAAATTAAAAAAAATATTTAGAAAAAATATAGTATATTAGCATGTACTCGTCTTCTGACGGCAGGTTTTCCCACTTCAGGGTTTCTTTCCTCAGCCGTACCTTATGGTCTCCTTTCCGGGGCTTCGATGCGATGAAGAGACCATTAGGGGTGAATGCCAGAATTCGAAAGGTTAGAATGCGGTAGGATGTAGGTATTGTAATGGCTTAAAGGCCTTCAGCCTAGCCACAAAGTTAAAAGTATTGCAATTACATATAAATGTGTAATAATTACCTATTAAATAAAATAAAATTCATTTACAAAACGAAGAAAATGTTAAGAATGAAAAAACTTTTGAGTATCAGCTAATAAATGCAGTTCAATGAATCAAGTGTATTAAAACCATTCAGAAATCTGGAATATGTGTCAATATCAATATACATTTAAAAAATTATTTTTTAAAAACATGCTCTAAATATTCTAATGTACTTCCCTTAATATGTAACTGGCATTTGATGAGAATTATTGTATGGAGACAAACAAAGATCGTAGATATCAAAGATGAAAGGACAATTTCAGATATTCTCCCATCAGAAATGCAAATTACTTCATCAAATCTCCCTGTTGCAGCGTTGTTCTATTTAGTACAAATGTCGTAGTCACATAATTTCTCCGTTTGAAGGCTGGGCTTTCATCGCTCATGGGTGTTGACAATGACAAACGGGTATTCAAGAATACTTCGGGAAGTACAATCAGCGGGAGCTTTAGATAGTTAACACCTTTGCGTATTGATGAATTGATTTTCTCGAATAATTGCATTGTGTCAGAGAGTGATTTATGGATGTTTCCAGTTCTAGTAAAGTGCTCAGAGACTACCTATTCCCAAAATGTACTACAATGTATTAACGTACGAAGGAATTAGATTAACAATTTTATTATCAAATGAAATATACGTGGGTAAAATTGAAAACATTTTACAGAATAACGAAATATTTTTTTTAATTACTTATGAACATAAAATACAAATGGTCCACTTTATGAACTTAAGACTAACAAATTCGAATAGGTACATTCTTAAATTCAAATAGGAAGAAAACTATGTAGTCGCCAGCGGTGTCTATCTTTGAGGTGTGTGTCGTTTCGTAAGTGTGAGATATCTACCGTTTCGTAAAATTTCCAGAAATTCGGTTAAAAATACCAAAGCAATTAAATAGTTTCGATTTTAGCAAATGTAAATGTTTGATTGTCTTACTTCGCCTATGCTCAAACGTGATCCGACTTCAAGACTTCAAGAAAGAAGGTCGCCTTACATTTAATACTTACTTTTCACGTGTTGCGCTGTGGAACAGCAAAATTTGTATGTACTTTGTATGCAAAAATCTGTTGTGACATATAGGCCTACACGTTACAAAATGTAATTGTTATATAAAATTGCATAACAATTTGTGACGTCTATTTTTTAAAATATTTAATATTGTATATTGCAGTGTTATGGTAGAGTATTTTTATTTGTTTTACTTGAGCAGTGTGCACGCTACTGTTTGGGAAACCATTTTGCGTGATTTTGTTCAGCAGTACCGCATTTTTGCTGCTGCAGGGCACTAGTTATCCCGTACATCTTTAAATGCTTAATTATTTTCCAATGTAACATTCAATTCTCCAGAACGCACAGAGGAGAAAAGACGATCCGATCCACCCGGTCTGGTCGACGGATTCGCCTTCGGGGGACCGCAGCTGTTCGCTCTCAGTCACGTGCGTCGACAGCCCCGGCCGGCTCTTCGCAGCCCCTCGTCGCGCGGATAATGGCCGAAGCCTCATAACGCTCTCCCGAAGAACAGCGGCCCCCGTGCGGGGCCACCCGATCCGGCTCTCTGCGCGGAGCGCGCGCTTTGTTCGGGCGCAGCAAGTGGCTGCGCGCGCGCCAGCGCTCGTCCTCCCCGCCTCTCCAACGCCGCCTTCTCATTAGGGATGCGGCATCAATGCCCATGTTTTCAAAAAACATCCACGTTTCAATCTTTTAAAAACATCGATGTTTTCAAAAAACATCGGCGTTTCGATGTTTTCAAAAAACATCGGCGTTTCGATCTTTTCAAAAAACATCGGCGTTTCGATCTTTTCAAAAAACATCGACGTTTCGATGTTTTCAAAAAACATCGACGTTTCGATGTTTTCAAGAAACATCGGTGTTCCGATCTTTTGAAAAAATCGACTTTTCGATCTTTTCAAAAATCATCGACGTTTCAATTTTTTCAAAAAATATCGACGTTTCAATTTTTTCAAAAAATATCGACGTTTTAATCTTTTCAAAAAACATCGAATTTCGATGACTTCAAAAACCATCGACGTTTCAATATTTTCAAAAAACATCGACGTTTCGATTTTTTCAAAAAGCATAGACGTTTCAGTGTTTTCAAAAAGCATCGACGTTTCGATGTTTCCGAAAAACATCGACGTTTCGATGTTTTAAAAAAACGTGGGCGTTTCGATCTTTTCAAAAAACATTGACGTTTCGATGTTTTCATAAAACATCGACATTTTTAAGCCGATGTTTTTTAACATTGATATTTTGAAGCCGATGTTTTCACTTTCTCGCCTTACAGAAGAGAAAATTATGTAATCGTGCGCCGGAAAACGGAGAATCTTCAAACGCTCTGTGCTTGAACTTGACGTTTTGAATTTGAATGAGAAAGGAAAAAATACATCTATGGTGGAATTTTTGTATACCCTGTCCCAAATTATTTGTTTTTTTACACGAATCGGGCACTTACGTTTTTCTGCCTCAGCCCGAGTTCGTTCAGTGCGCGCCTATGTGGCGTAGTGGTATGAATGCCGGAAAGTTTACGGATTTGAGATTGCGTCTCGGAGATGAAAAAAATTTTGCTGGTTGAAAATCATTTTTGCTTGTTTATGTAGCAGTATAAAATTGCGGAACAATTAGGAACAATGCGAGAAAGTATGTGCGTTGGTAGCACCACTAGTTTAAAATAGATTTTTGAAGCCAATGTTTTGTGTTCGATGTTTTTACGAGTCAATATTTTTTAGATGAAAAAAAAGTTCATCCCTAAAAATATCCTAAAATAATTTTCAGATATCCACAAATTGTATATTCTTCTGATACATGTGGCCAAGAGAGAAAATAAATAAAATCGTGTTTTTGTCAATAAATAAGCTTATATATTTTTGAAATTATTATCGAATCAGTTAATAAAATCCATCAATTGCCAAAATCTTAATTTTTCTGGTGATCATTTCAAATCGATCATAATATCGCCAGCACAATGAATTTCATGCGGTTCTTTGGGACACCGAAGGCCAATTAGTAATTCCACTTACTAAAATTCCATTAAACGTTCCAGGCCTCTACTGGTGTAACACAAGTTTCAAACGTTTGGCAATACTAAGAGTGTGACACACAATTTATTTTTTCTAATTTTTTAAACATTTTTTATTTTTGAAAAAAAGCGTAAATAAAGTATCGCTTAAATAAAGTATTAGGAAAAGGAACGATTACAATAACTTATTGTTCTTATATTGAATCTTGGATTATTGAGCACGAGTTTGAAAATGTACTTTGAAGAGCTTTGTTTCTGTTCGTCTATTAACAACAAGAATTCGGCCGAGATCGAAAATCAAGTTGGGAATATTTTTTCAATTTTTTTCATAAGTTATCTTGAATAAACAAACTGATTTTTTAAACTTTTAATAGCTTAGTTTTTAACGCAATTTTGAAGTAATTATTAACTATTGTATTATTTAAATATATGCAACAACAACTACGAATACGCAGAAAAAACGTACGTGATTGTACTGAATATATAAAACTGCTTCATATCTACGAATTTTTACAGGTAATTTCTTTTATAATTTCACGCTTGTTGGTAAGGGGCGGAGCCCCTCTAGTTCTGAGGTAGAGGGAACTCTCTGAACCTCTGATCCGTACTTCCGAGTCCCGGCACCAGCTGCTTTCCTGATTGAAGAGAACTATTTAGAGTTCCCCTCGTGATGAACACTGGCTCTCGTATCTGGTCGCGATGAATATCGTGTTTATTCGCGTTTGCGCGTGCAAAAACATTTCAAACAGCGTGGAAATCTGTTACTTCGGTTACTTTCTAACTTTATGAATATCGTTCCGGCTGTCACAAAGCTTCTACAACAATCTACTATTGCCCGGTTATGCGCAGTAGCTGAACGCTTATTTCTCATGCATGTCGCGCTTTTGATTGCTACATAAAAGCTACCAATAACCCGTAGAAATAAAACCAATCTGATGGCAAATTAAACTGTATTTCAGTCTGCCACATTTCTCTATTTAACCGCCATTGAATGCGCATAAAACCAACGTTAACTATTTGAACGCAGAAATTTGTTGCATTCGAAAAATATAATTTTCTAAAAAAATCTTTCTACTTTTCAGAATAAAAATAACATTTAATTCTTATTGGCCAGGAACACGTCTAATAAAATAGTACAATATAGTATTCATTATATTTATTATCTTTATATTATATTATATTTATTATCTTTATTATATTTATAAGTATTTAAAAATGACTTGTCTCATGTCATATGTTATAACCAACTGGATCAATAAAGGATTACGGATATATGCCTGCGCCACCCGTGAATTCTTTCAAAGACTACACACCTATGTTTGAAAAATTCATAGAAGAATTTGCAATGCTGTTCCGCCACGTGTATTTCCGGCCAAATAATTAACAGCGCCTGCAGAAGTACTATCCACCTATTCATCCTCAGGTGATCCACTTGTTGAAAGAGCGCGCTAACATGTTCCACAGCCATCCGCGATCGTGGGTCTCCCCCCCCTCCACCCCCGCGCAGCCCACGGAATAAAGGGCGATAACTCTCCCTGAACGAAGCATTTAAAATGTATTGACCGGGTCGACGTACGGGAAATAATTGCCGCTATCATCTAGTAGCGGTAATTTTAAACTACAGCGCCAGGAAGCTGGAAATTAAAACTCGATTCAAGAGGAAATCCGCGTAGGCTCGCCGTTTATTGTTTGAACCGTGCGCGGGGTGGGGGGGGGGAGCGCGGCGCACGCACTGACGAGCGCGGTGAAGGGTAAGTGGTGGTGGTGGTGGTGGTGGTGGTGGTGGTGGTGGTGGTGGTGGTGGTGGTGGTGGTGGTGGTGGAGGACGCGGGCGAGGACTGAGGGGCCGGTGAGGACTCGCGCACAACCAGGGGTGCATTTTTCCCAATAGAGGGATAATCGTTACTCAGTTGGAAGACAATGCCATTTATCTTTTTTTTTTTATATAAATCACGTACATTGAAGCTGAGATTTCCAATATGTTCGTTTCCACGCTACAGAATCATACATGAGAAAAAGTAGTGAAGTTTGTTGTTTGGTAATACGCTAGACAGTAAAATAACAACGCTTTTCTTTCACTTCATAAATTCGTAGATGAATACATACACTTTTGAAAACATCCAACAGACTATATTGAACAAGGAATGTTCTGGAAGTCGAAGCTACGTAAGTTGATTGCACTATAGAAGAGTCAGTACTTCTCTTTCAAAGCAAAAGTATGATTTCTTTAAGTATTTCTTTTTGTGTTGGAGAGAAACTAGAGGAAAAAAGGAGGAATTATTTCAGTATTCCGGAAAGAACACTACAAAATTACGAAGATATTCTTGAAAGACCGCCGTGTCTTGTTTAATAGAATTTAGTAACAAAATAGTTTACATATTTTCCATAAAAAACTATTATCTTCCACCACACACAAAAGGTTAAGTTGAACTAACCACGGAATAACAAACGTTAGACGTCATGTTACAAAATAAACATTACCGTACCGAGAGAGGAAAGCGCCAGGTGCCAGAGAAGAGGGGACGGAGGCGGGGACGGAGGCGGGGACGGAGGCGGGGACGGAGGCGGGGACGGAGGCGGGGACGGAGGCGGGGACGGAGGCGGGGACGGAGGCGGGGACGGAGGCGGGGACGGAGGCGGGGACGGAGGCGGGGACGGAGGCGGGGACGGAGGCGGGGACGGAGGCGGGGACGGAGGCGGGGACGGAGGCGGGGACGGAGGCGGGGACGGAGGCGGGGACGGAGGCGGGGACGGAGGCGGGGACGGAGGCGGGGACGGAGGCGGGGACGGAGGCGGGGACGGAGGCGGGGACGGAGGCGGGGACGGAGGCGGGGACGGAGGCGGGGACGGAGGCGGGGACGGAGGCGGGGACGGAGGCGGGGACGGAGGCGGGGACGGAGGCGGGGACGGAGGCGGGGACGGAGGCGGGGACGGAGGCGGGGACGGAGGCGGGGACGGAGGCGGGGACGGAGGCGGGGACGGAGGCGGCGACGGAGGCGGGGACGGAGGCGGGGACGGAGGCGGGGACGGAGGCGGGGACGGAGGCGGGGACGGAGGCGGGGACGGAGGCGGGGACGGAGGCGGGGACGGAGGCGGGGACGGAGGCGGGGACGGAGGCGGGGACGGAGGCGGCGACGGAGGCGGGGACGGAGGCGGGGACTGAGGCGGGGAAGGAGGCGGAACGGAAGCGGAGACGGAGGCGAGGGGCATGACTGGGAATGGAAGTGAATGAGCTGGCGCGATGAGGAATGCGAGGGGATCGCAGAGAGCAGAAGTGGGAGGAGGGGCAGAAGGCGATCTTCATTAAGGCGCTCGAGGCAGGAAGTCGCGGCAGATACGTAAAAAGAAAGTTTGCAACTCTTCGCCCGTCTTATTTATTTTAAAACCCGCTTTATATTAACTCCCGGCGCGGCGTCCGTCATCCAAGCAGCCGCTTGCTTGGTGCGTTGGATACAAAACGAGGTTTCCTTTTTTACGCGAACTTGCGTGTTCTGGACAACGAAGGGCTTTTGTGTTTATAACATAAAAACTTGGTCTATTTTCTATTTTCAATACAAACAAATCTGTGTGAAATAAGAAATAGTTGATTCTCGGCTAAAGCGAAGAATATCAAGGAATGAAATTTAATTTATCTAAATTATTTGGGTGTATCTGTGGAAGGGTAAAAAAATTGATCGCCATTTTCAATTATGAGGAGATTCTGGATCCGACCTCTTGATTTTATTCCCAATATTTCCTGTTTTTATTTGTTTCTCTTTTTTTCATATTCCTTCCTCTATTTCATTCGTATTCTTGTCCCTTTAGCTTTTTAATTAGTTTATTATGTTCAGTAAATTCTAATAAGCCCATCTGATGGGAACAAGTTGTCTATCTTTTCTCTTTAATGAACACAAGTCAATTCAGAGGTATCTTCATATCTTTTGGACATGTATATTTATGTCGGCTTTCTTTGAATAACTTCACACACAACAATTTCGCACTTACAATTGAAGATATCAAAATGTTTATCAGGGTTTAAAATTACTTTCGAAATGTTTATCAGTTTACGCTTAATACCTCGTTTTCCTCTTTTGAGAGGGATGTTTGTCATTTAATTCGAACAGCTCTTTATCTTGTTAAAAATATTTTCTCGTAAATTGAATATTGGATAAAAATTATTGGTCTCCTATTTACCATTTTTCAAGTATAATGTAGTATAGACATCTTTGCGACATCGGCCTAGGGATTGTTTCTCTCAGTTTCAAAACAGTTTTCTATAGGAGATGGGTCAAAAGCTCGGTAATCGTACGTGGCGATAATAGGAAGTAGTTCTTAGATTCTTATTTACTCGGGTAGATGGCGTATTACTTCATATTTCTGTACATTCCATGACAATATTGGAACACCATATTTATCATTCTTCTAAAATTTTCATACGTCACAATTAAACATTTAAAAAATGCAAATAATTCGTTGAACTTGACAAAAAGTTTCAATTAACAATTTACTGATAAAAATGAAACTTGTTTAATTTGGACTTTTTTTAAAGTAAAACGTTAAGACAATTTATCAGTCGTAATTACTCGATTTCAAAATTCTATATCAGTGACATTCCCTACTAAATTATACATAAACATTCATTCATTAACTTCTATATTTTAGGGAATAAAGTAAATTTTTTTTATTCTTTGTATGTAAAGCAAATATGAATTGGAAAAGTGAAGTGAGTAGTGAAGACGTGGTACGTGGGTTGTTAATTGAATATTATACGAATAATTATTACTTTTTCTGAGAACGCATACGTGGCACAAAAAAGGCCGAACGAAACCTGTTAGCACGTCTCTCCCAACTTCCTTTGGTAATCTAATAATTGGGGAAGGAAGTCTCCGAACTTCTGTATTACGTCAAAGAGAATTCAATAATTGGACTATAAAATCTCTGCAGAGAAAGTGCTCGCTCAAAACAGTTCATCTAACTTGAGAGTAACTATTTATTAGTATGAATATGAGTAATTATCTACATTAGGAGGTATGTCGAAAGTGTACTCACAAGAGCGATGCAATTGGCATGAAGGGAAGACGATCAAAATGGCTTGATAACTTACACATTACAGGTTAAGAATGTTTGTCTTTAGAAACAATAAATGGATTAGAGCAGCAGCAAGAAGTCATACTAGCCATAACAATCCTCCTGTGTTCGGAATTGCTAATATCACTGCTTTGGAGGAAATGTGGGAGTCTAGGCTGTTTATATATACAAGTACACTTACATACATGCATACATACATAGTATAAAATTAAGAATAGCTTTGGTCAGAAACATGTTAACGCCCATTTCTTCGATAAAAATCGAAATAGTGGTAGATGAAATATATAAAGTGGTCGATGACATTAGGTCATTGTTACATCTCGTACTTTATAAAATGAATCTTTTTAATTAATTCGCGAACGTCCTTCTCGGGCTCGTGGCTTTAGAAATGTGCTCACCACTGTTAAAACAATTAATTTTATAAGCCAGGAGGTATAACAATGATCTAATGTCATCGGCCACTTTGTAATAGTATATTATGAAACGATGTAATGATGGGTATTTATACACGAGTGTGATATTACAATTCGAGCGACGAACGAGCGAGTATCGTAAACTTCACACGAGTGTATTAATACCTATTTCATAGAGTTTCATACGGTACTTTTTCTATGACTTTTATAAGTTACACTTCTGCAATGAATAGTTTCGTGGCAGTTGATACAGCCAAGGCCACCTAGCGGAGAGCTACCTAAATCTACCCACGCATGCTGTCCCACCTGCTTACCTGTCCAATTGCTATTTACTTATGCTATCCACTTAATTTTAAATAATATCCCACAGAAACACTAAAAAAAAAAAGAAATTAAAACTATTGAACATAATATAATATCAAATACAATTTTAATGTACCCGAAACATTTGCTAAAACGATTCTCAATGATTAATCAAGTGTCAATACTTGGTTTGTAATCTTCTCTGTGATTAGTCAAGAACCTATATCATAATGAAACCTGTATCGAAATGACTATCATTATGCAACTGGTTGCAGCCATCAAATGACAGCATTATACAATGGGAGAAGAAACAAATTTAGTTCTTGAATTAACGACCACACTATTAAAATTAGGAAAGTTTCATGGTTTTTGGTCAATTAATTTTTTTTTGTTTTAGCTCGCCAACTTTTCGGAACTTTATTTTACCCTCATCAGGGCTTGCTGAGGTTCAATATACAACATCATAATTCCACATCCGAACACGTGGCAACAGGGGAACTGGTACAATACTATCTACACTATCCGGCTCCATGTTTAAGACTTAAGACTTGAGTCTTGGACGCTTGAATAACTGGCATTATGCTATTTTATATTGAATCTTAGCAATCCCTGATGAAGGAACAATAAAGTTCCGAAACGTTGGCGAACTAAAAGAAAAGAAAATGTTTTAATTGACCAAAAACCATTAAACTTTCCTCATATTAATAATGTGGTCGTGATTTCAAGAATTAAATTTGTTTCTATTCCCATTTAATAATGCTGTCATTTGATGGCTGCAACCAGTTGCATAATGAGTCATTTCGATACAGTTTTCATTATTTGACCAAAAACGATGAAACTTCCCTACTAAGAGAAAACAAATGTACTCTCTCAGTCTGAATCAGTGAAAAACTACTGATTGACAGTGACTATTCACTGATGGTGTCAGTTATAACCCTGCCACTGACAATCAGTGAATTGAGCTGAACAAATCAGTGAAAATTGGGGTCCACTTTTTGAATCAGTGGAACTTCACTATTTGAATCAGTGAAATGTGTGACAACTAATTGAACTTGACGACTGAACGATCAGTGAACGATGGCGGCGCGGCACTTTTACCACTGACGATCAGTGAAATGCTGGCGGTCGTTATGAAAAGGATCGCATATTCGCTGATTGTCAGCGAAACTACCCATTTCGACTGAAGATATCAGTGACTTCGGCTCTCACTGATTGAATCAGTGACAATTTCACTGATTCAGATTCAGAGAGTAAGTCGTTCGCGAGCGTTGGCGAAGCGGTGCGGTGCGTTGCGGTGCGTTGCGGTGCGGTGCGTTGCGGTGCGGTGCGGCGCTTGCGCCTACCTTTGCGCAGGGTCATGGTGCGGGAGCCCTCGTTGGGCGAGAAGAGGCCGTTGCAGGTGGCGTCGCCCGACTGCGCCACGCGGAAGTCGGGCAGCGCGCCGGGCAGCAGGCCGTTGGCGCCCGCGCCGCCCGCGTGGAAGAAGCCACCGCCCAGCGCCCCGTTGCCCAGGCCGCCGCCCGGGCCCAGGCCGCCGCCGCCGCCGCCCGCGCCGCCGTTGCCGCCGCCGCCGCCGCCGTTGCCGTTGACGCCGCCCACCGCCCCCGCGGCGCTGCTCAGCGCCGCGCTGCTGCCGCCGCCGGGCTGCCACGGAGACACTCATTACGCTCATGGTTTATTTTGCAAGAAGACACACACACACATGCGTACACATGCACGTGCGCCCATACGCACACACATACGTGCGCATTCACACACCGTTACATGAGCTACGGCATTACATATGGTTAACTGGTTGCGATGGTTCACTGGGAACATCCGTTTCCTCTGAAGCTGTGTTGAACGAGAGGTTCGAGTCCTGATTGACGAGATGTTGCCGCTAGCTTGAAAGTTGGGTCCAATTCGACCATTGTCTGAAGGAGAATTCGAAGGGTCAGCTACTCTCATACTCTAACACACTGGACACGGATCGCGATCTCTCCTTTATCCTTGATCCTTCCTCGTTACACCTAAACGCACATACACACACATACCCACGTGCGCTCGCACACACACACACACACACACACACACACTTGCGTGCGCGCGCTCACACATACGTACACACACACACACACACACACACACACACATACCCGCGTGCGCGGGCATACACATACATACATACACATACCCGCGTGCGCGGGCATACACATACATACATACACATACCCGCGTGCGCGCACACATACGTACACACACATACCCGCGTGCGCGTGCCCAGACACACACATAAACACGCACGCGTACACAAGCACGCGCACTCACACACCGTTACATGACCTACACTATTACATATATCGGGAGACCTGTCGGGAGCTTGGGCTGGCAGAGGTTGCAGTGCAAAGGGAAAACCCTGCAAACCAACGTGCTCGCCACGAGATCTCGTTTTCAGCGGGGGAGGAACACAGTCACAATTCGGCATACAGCATCCACTACTCTTATGGGAACAAGGCGTACCAGTAAACATCTAATACTCCTACTTCCTTTCCATAACAGATTTCCATTGTATCTCCCAGCAACACAACCAGGACGCCCGAAATTTGCGGAGAGGAAATTCAAGGAGACGAGAATAACATAGGCGCATTTCCTAATGGTGCAAACAAGTATAAAACGGGACTATCCGTGGTTTGATGGTACAAATGTTATATACGCCAATATGCCAGCACTGCAACCGGGTTGACCAATGATAATAGAAAGGAAATGCTGGACGCGATCACGAGTGCGCAATTGTTACGTTTGCCAGAGTTGTGTCTCAAAACGAATAAGTTCTATTGAAAGAATTTTAAAAGGGGCTTCTAGAGAATTAACAAAAATTTACTCCAAGTTCACATGGTCTTAATATGGAGATTTTTCTTCGACAAAACTGGTAAAATATTTTCCAACATTGCTAAAAACCGCCCGGGAAATTTATTTTGACGCAGAAAATTAGTAAATAGCCTACTCAGAGCACTGCAAAAATGAAAACTATTCAACGCCAATTAAGTTTTAATAATTTCAAGTTAAGTATTAAAAAAATAATTTTTCATTCGTTTGATAATGTTTTTTTTCCAAATTTTAACTAGACCAATAAAACGTATATGATCAAAATACTTCCAGGTATTATACATCTAAATGTGAAACATGTCATTAACTTATTAGTGACAAAGTCAATACTAAAATCGCCCAACTGGCAATTCTGCCCTACCCCGTGCCATTGGCTAGGCCGCAGCTATAGAGGAGTTACTCTAAGAAGAGATCAATTTGGCAAGTCTGAAAACAAATGAACGTCACACAAGGCGACGACATTGGAACAGACAGTGATGTGACCATTTACTAATGAGCTAACCGTAAAACGAACCCACTGACAAAATGCATGCATGGACTTAACCTGCAATTATAATGCCAGTAGGGGCCAAACAGCAACTGTCAAAGCGGTCCCTTCTTCTAGTGATCTCTCTCTAGCAGTACTCACCCCGGGCCCGCCGCCTCCGCCGACGCCCTCGCCGCCCAGGCTCACCACGTTGGACTTCTCGTAGACGAAGCAGCGGTAGCGGTCCTCGTTGCTGGTGGCGTGGCTGTGGTGCACTTTGCCCACCAGGTAGCGCGACGAGCCCTCCTTCCACGTGGCCAGGCACTGCAGCTCCTCCACTGCACCCAACACACAAACATCGACGTCAGCGGTGGGCGAATTTATTTATTTGTCAAAAAACAGTAAGAACTGTATATGACGTGTGGGCAAAGATTTACCTACGCACATTTTCTTGAGGACCAGAATAAAAAAAAGGGAAATGGAAAACGAAAAAATGAATTTAGAAAATAATTATTTTAGAAAAATAAAAATATTTGAAAAATGTTTGTTCCCGAGTTATAGAAAATCAATTTCAACGGTAAATGAACTACAAGCAAAAGGAGTGCTCAACAAAACGAGCACACAGTGAAGCTACATTTACGTCCAGAAGCAAAACAAGGGGCCATCTCAGCATTTGCTCAATGGATCAGGGAAACTGGACAAATTGCTAATTTCTAGCTTCGTAGAGATTATTACGTGTTATTCTTACAATGCGATTCATTTACAAAAAGAAACACATTTTAATCTTATGTTTGTGACTCGGTTTTACTTTTACATGACTGTTTTTTCTTGGCCTAAAACGAAGGACGTAGATTGGTATTTTCGTCCTAATTTGATTTTGCGACCAGGATATTGACACTTTGCTTTTCAATTTTTAACCAAAATATTCTCCAAACCTCCATGAAAACGAGTTCTAAGAAATTCCCCTACTCTAGAAGAGGTAAGATATTGATGACGAGCAGCAAAAATATATAGTAAAATCACGTCATAGCCATTACGTCAATGAAGTGGTGATTTGATTCAAGTATTTGTGATAAGTAGCTACACAGTAATATATTTTACGAAATTTGATGTGAAGGCATTTGCCATTTAGACAGGAATTTCATTGAGTAAAAACAGTATTTTTCATGTTTGGTGACAATACCATAATTTTTACATTAATGGATGTATTCTTACGTATAAGTGAATAGATGAACTCAGAACGTCTAGCACGTCTATTAATTTAATTAAGGGCTAAAAGGGACTAAACATTTATACATATGCATATTTCTATTAATGGAATAAAAATATTTTTATGGACAAAACCTCAATCATGCTGGTGTTTCAAGCCCATTTTAACAAATCAATTAACTTAATTGAAGTGAATATTGCTAATATCAATAATTAATATGCTGGCAACGTTCATGAATATGGAAATGCATATGAAATCATTTATCCACCGAACTACTATTTGCGATGCAATTTTACATGTGGTGATAGAATTATTCATAAAATGAAATCATTACAAGTAATCAACAGTTAGAAAAACAGTGTGCATTATAGAATATACGAGTATGCAAGATAAGCTTTATAGAATGGAAGGTAGAAGGTTCGTGCTCTGAAGATAGGTAGCTTCGTCAGACGATACCAGTTCTGGAATGATTATAATCATTCTGTCAGTTCTAAGTCGTAGGATCAGTCGATTCTTACGATATAAGTGGGGAAAAGTTACGTTAGAAAGGATCGCACAAGGTCTGTCACTCCTCGTTTAAGATTGTACCGATCCGACGTCTTCGACATTGATTGGCGAAAATCATGGCCGCGGTCACAGCGTCGGTCTTTAGTAATTACTAAGCAAAGGGTGACGGACCCGCCCCTTTCTGGCCTTAACTTGGCCCCATTTTGAAGCAAGAATGGGGTAATCCCGCGACTCAGATAGAACAGATAGCGGATGTTAGGCAAAGGTTGAAATTGGACTGTAGCATGTAGGAAGAATAATAAAAAGAACTAAGAAAAGATAGAAAACGAGAGAAAAGAGAAAAAAGGTGAAGAGAGAAAATAGGAAAAACTGAAAGAAGAAAAAAGAGATTGAAGAAAAAAAGAATGAGAAGAGGAAAATGAAGAAAAAAAAATAAAAGTCAGAAAATACAGGATGAGTTGTTTTAGGTATAAAATATTTACACCAACACATCTCACAAGAGATAAACACCAACTGCCGTTTCTGTTATGTCCATAAATGAAAATCGCACGCTAACCTCAACAATAATTTATTAATTCATTCATTTCGAAAGTAGCCAGCCATATTGCCAGTCCCGGGCAATCTCCAATGCCCTGCTTCTCAACACGTCCGGCTCCTGGACGTTTCCCGCTGACGCTGGCTGAGATGTTCGCCCCACTACGATAGACATCTGGCTGCTGGTTCTCTGGACTGGACGCGTACTGCCAATCGTGACTCTCTCGGGGCTCTCTCCAGACGGCCCCCGGGGTGTCGGCCGGCTCCCTATAAAGGGCCGATGCTAGGCGGCGAGACTCGCTCCAAGCCTCGAGCCTGCCGGACCGTGCCCACGGTTTGCCGCTGCCTCCGCCGATTCCCGCCAGAGCGCGCTGTCTTGATGCTCGCGCGCCAAATCCAATAATTATGCGCGATGATAAGCGCGACATAACAGTTTCGACCTCAAAAGCATGAATGCTTTTTGAGCAATGTTCTAATTGTGTCGCAATTGCCTTTGATACAGTTGACGAGGTCACGCGCGATTGCATTGATAGACACAGAACAGTGCTCATTCGCTCTCAATTCCAAGTCCAAGTCCAAATTCCAACGTTTGCCTCCAGTGAAACTTAGTAGTTTGTTTACTGAGACCCTCGCATGCATCAAACTCTAGACTTTACAAAATAACAGAAAATCGTCGACAAATTGCTGCGTAGGTTCCCAAATCAAGGGCCTAGAATATTACTAAATACTCCTTGGAACGTAAGTAATAATCTCCATAAATATACATCCATTAAACTCATCCGCATATGTATCACAAAAACTATGTTGTTTACAAAATCACCAGGGTTTTTCTAAGCATTGCACTTCAACCTAGGTCTTGATCAATTCCCAGAACCTCCCTGTCAACATCTTCCTTCGCAACATGACAAACATATCCCAACGCAATTAATATTTCCGTCATTAAGCCATAATATTCACTCATACTCTTAAAATTAGAGCTCTCAATGCTATAAAGGAATGTTTCCATAACTATACACTATTACCTAATGTACGAAATTACTTGCTCCCAACTCTGAAAAGCCACATGACTGAGTGTGGCATTGTCAATACATTTTGCAACAAATAAAATAAATTGATGGGTAGTAAAAAGGCGTTTCTCAATAAAATGTCAGAAGACATATTTATTGACGTCATCTTGCAGACACTTGCTGGTGAGTGTGTTTATTCTACACGCTAAGTGAGTCAGTCTGTACAAGTGGCGGCGGTACGTGTGGAAATGTGACGCTAATTACGCCGCAAGCGGAGCGCGCCGGGACGCGGGAGAAAGCGGGCGAGGCAGGGAATCCGCCAAAGAGTAAAGAGCGGCCTGGAAACTTTTCGGGCGCGGCGCGGCGCGGCGCGCCGCGCGCGGTTCCTCTGGGGACTTCGGAGGTCAACGCGAGTCACGGAGGCTGAAGTCAAGTGGCCATTAAGGCAGCCTCTCAGAGTTGGGAAGTGCTTCCTTAGTGCGGAAAGAAAGGGAGGAACGATGCTAACTAAGGAAACAGCGGATAATTGCACGCCCCGCCCTCTGACAATCACGCGAGACGCGAAACTTGGCGGATAATATCATTTCGCCAAGGGCCCGCCATAATCTACCCAATTTCTATTTTATGAAGAAAATGGATGAAGAGATCTAGGTGGATTAAAAAGGAGGATCCATTCGTATTAAAAATGCGGAAAAAAGGTTTAAATATCTGTCATAGTTTTAAATTTTTGTGTCTAACCAACTGAAGAATTTTAATTATTTTGTTCTCGCGATTTACATCTATAAATTTTAAAAATACATTTGATAATATGACTAGAAGTTACTGTACAGTTACATGATTTACACGGTTACATGGTTATTGATACAATTTGGTGATATTAACGGAGGGCTCAATTCATGTTTTACGACATATTGTAAAATATTTTTAATGAATAAAATACTTTATATAGTGACTTATAATCCATGTGAAAGAATTAAGAATATATTACCAAAAATTAATTTATAAATAAGGTAATTTTAATCAACTTCATTTCATTACTGGAAAACATTAACTTTTTAAATAAAAATCTCATTAAGTTTCGAATCACAGATTTAAGATCAAGATTAATGATGGGTAAGGCTCGAAATGAATAACTAAGAGAAAGTATGAAGGGATTGGAAGTTTAATTAAACTTCTGCACCGTTTCATAATAATTAGGATTTCAAAATATAGAAACATGATACTTTTCTGATAAAATATACACAAATCACCTTTTTTAAAAATTGTTCTATTGTAATGTTCTTAAAATCGAGGTAAAACCTAGTTGTCAGAAATGTTTGCTTTAAGTTGAGAAACTTAGTTTGAAGGTCAGTGGCGATACAGAAAATGAAAAATGTTTCTCTGAGAGAGTTCGTGTACACGTGAGATGAAAATGAGTTTTGCAGTGGCACACGATAAAGACGCAAGATTATTATATGCAAATAATTTTGATAAAACATATGAAAGGTCAAAGGAAAAATTAAAAATTCTGCAAAACATTACAATGCCAAATAAGCTACTGTGTACAAGTGCGCATTTCTACCATTTACTTTTGAACTAGTTTAGGGCTTAGATATGCGACCTTGTGAACTGCCAAAACTGCCGGAGAACTGCGAAGTTCCATTACTGCACTTGCACCACTTGCAAACGGATTTACACACAAGCTCATTTGAGAAACTTCCTACTTGCTCGTGGACACTGAAACTTGCAAAGTTCTTCTTAGATATTCTATTCACTTTCTGTGCATATCAGAGAGTACCTAATTTTGTTTCTCGTTCTCGAACATCTTTGCAAAATTTTCAAGGAATACGCGAGTGCTTTACATAATGCTTTCTGACTCGAGGTGATCTATCTATTCTCGGAGACTATTAACGGTCTCTATCTTGTGCATTAAAAAGTTGGTTCCCAGTATTTTTCTTGCTTCGACCCCCTTTAAACCAATGGTTTCCTTCATCGACCCGCTTCAATTTTTCTCTAATATATGCACACAAAATTATCACAATACAAGTAACTGACTTAGAGCTAAATTAGATTAATATGAACAAGACTTGGAAAAATGATTAGATTTATTTTTAGTAATATTACTATTTTTAAACTTACATACAAGAACAAATTTACAAAACCAAAATCACATATTATAATTGCGCTAAAGCTTTATTTTATTAATGAGAAAGATGTGAAATTCCAAGAGATGACCGCATTTGTAATTACATGTTTTGAAGATTTGTATCGGTAAAAATTATAATTATATTCAGAATTGTTTTGTAATTATGGGATCTTGATCGTTATTATACCAATCAGTCGTCATTGACTATTTAGATATCGACCAATAAACGCCGCCTTGATCATCATCGGCCTCCGGGGGTTGAGATACCGATCCCTTTGTTTTAGTGACATATATACCGACCTCGACTGTTTTAAATGCTGAAAACTCGATTCTCACAATGAATGATACTGAATGAATGAATAAATTAAATGAAGCTTCTTATCAGAGGAGTAGGAACAAAATCTTTTTCAAGCAATATTTAATCTCCAAACATGAAAATCGTTTATCAATATCCGCAGCCAATGATTCACACGCCCAAAACCCATTCGCGGCACGCAGTTCTCATTGCATTCGTAGGAACTTTCTCGGAAGGCATTGATTTCGCCCCTTCGTTATTTTCCTTTCCCTCACCGCAACAGTGGCTCTGCAGGTTACAAATACGTCACCGTATCAATCAACTAAATATAATTCATTACTTAATAACTGTTCACAAAAGTCACGTATCTGTGTACTAACTCAGTCGCCAAAATCCTCAGGGGAAAAGTCTGAAAATACTGGCCTCCTCAATTCATGACTTTTCACGGCAGAACTCGGGCCGGACCTCTCAGACAAATAATTAATTATTTGTTTCTTCTGTAGAAGCCTGCATGATAGAAGTCTGTTGTTCCAAATACTTTCCTATATTGCCTCTGGTAGTACTATTGAGTTATAAGCAATTTCGTTTTCTTAACGGGTTTTAGGAATTGATCATTTTAAACATGCTGGGCCCTGTTGACCCGCAGCGAGAATTGGTGTAACAAAATGTGGACACAGCTCTACGTGAATATTTTTTATCAAATCGAGATTTAGCCGTATCAATTGTTGAAATAACTTTATCACATTCCAAGTTATGTTATATGTAATGTAAGTAACTGAATAATGTATATTTTAATGGAATTAATCTTTGTCTCGAAGATTCACTTTCGGGGTCGTTAGCCGAATTGCTTAACAACGCTGCGTGAAGTAACGGAAGTCACCAATTCTGGACAACAAGGAATCCCGGATGGGTAACCACCTGGGAACCTCGGTTACTAACGGTGCCGAGCCCCTAGACCGCGGGATAAAAGTCATCCACTGACAGCGGTGTTTCGAGACATACAACAAATAACTTGACGGAGGATTACTTCAAAATACGCTCAACGCCCCAAACAGGCTAAAAAGACGTGTTGCGTAAAAGACGCAACGAGTTAAAAACATAAAAGGGGATGCAAATGGAATATCAGCTTTGAATATGTAAAGATTTACTGTTTTTGCAATTAAACAAATTCTAAAAACACTGTAGAGCGCGATCTTAAGAATTTGAATATTGAGTTTTCCGACTTTTTCTTCAAATTCTTTTTTTTTCATAAAACAAAATAAATTTAAAAAAAGAATTTGAAAAAAAGTCGGAAAACTCAATATTTTTGATCCAATTTCTTTCCTAAGGGGTCAGGGGTACTTGAGCAAAGATATAACACAGTGAAATCTCTTGCCAAGACCCCCTGTTTAAGAAGACCACTTCCTTCAAGACCAGTTTTCATTAGAAATGAAGAATTATTCTTCCAGACCACTGTATTTTTACCCCTTTAAAAACGACCTCCCCTTTGCCCGACGAAAGACCACGAATTTGTCGTAACGTAATATCGCAATTCCTTTAAGACGACCAGAAAACCTCAAAATAATATACTCGAGAGATTGTTGTACTGTGAGGCAAGTGTCAGATAAGCAACAGCGATCGGGCGCATGCGATTTCACGATAACGCCGAAGGGGAGACCTTCCAGGAAATGTAAAGAAACAATCGCGTTATAAAGATGAAAGATAATTTCACAGAAGTAAAATAATACCCGTGGACCGCGATAATCAGGAGGCCTTCTTATGTCAAAAACGCATTGTGAAAGACAATTCTTGAAACACACTATACTATTCTTTTTTAAATCATATAATTAATAAATACCATTGATCAAGGGAATTTAATGGTGCAATACAACAACGTTTTCATTTACAACCAGAATACTGTTACGATGCCTACCATAGTAGTCACAACAACAGCGGTCAATACAGTTTAACAGTGCGATGTTCCCTTTAAGAAGTCACCCCCCTCTAAAAGACCAATTTTAAGTTATTAATCACGTGGTCGGCTTAAAGAAGTTTCACTGTATTGCCATAATAAATATCAGTTAAAAAATCCTTTGTTTATACTTTAAGCAAAGTTTAAAAATACATTTCCATTAGAAAGTTGTAGAGCTAAATAATTTTTGCACTTATTTGCAAAAGTATTAACCTTCACTACTAATTTGACACACTAACATATGCAAAAAAGTTATCTTTAATTTTATCCATGTTTTTTATATTTTAAATACACCTCAAACACTATATAAATAATACGTATTCATTTAAATTGTAAGCAATTCTCATAATTTTCCATAGAAATAAAAATAAGTAATAAGGGATCACAGTTCAAGTAGGAGCTGCCCGTTAGGAAATTCGGTGCGAGCTCTCCCGGTTTAAGAAATTTTAAAGTATGCTTCGATGGCACAGACACTAAAGAAGTGTTTACATCGGCACGACCCGACATCCCCCTTCACCACACTCCTGAACAGAGTACGACACATCCTCACCATTCCTAAAGATACGGCGGGTCGTCATCGGCTGCAAAGCGCTAGCCGCGATTCACAAGGTTAATTGATTGATTGTTAGTGATTCCAAGCGGGCCCAGGACTAATGTTCAATAAGTGTAATATGTCCAGTAACTCATTAGTCCAATAAGTGTTTTTCCATCTGGAGGTGGCGTTGATATCCCCCCGCTGGATGGCGAGATCCGGCGCCGACCTACCGTCGGCTAGCGGGTTTTCCCCAACGAGGTATCTCCCACTAGCGGATCACCGCCCCAGAAGGGACAAGCTGTAAGCTCCCGAACGGTCTCCCGGCATGTGTGGTAGTGTAGTGCATGTTAATGTAAGCGTGTGTGCGCGAAAGGGATGAGGATAGGTCAAGGAAGAGGAAGGAAAGATCGCCCGCGGTCCGTGGCCCGTTTGTTAGGGTACTGCTCCGGCATTCGCCTGGTGTTGATCGGAGAAACGTCGAAAAACTACCGATCAGAGCAGCCAGCCGCCAGAATTCTCGTCAAAGACAGCGAATAAATTCGACCTAGCTCTCGAGCTAGTGTGGCCATTCACAAGATGCGAGTGCGAATTCCCCCAGCTGTCGGCCAGGGCGGATGCGTACCCGCGGCACGAGGCCAGCGCAGCGTGGCGAGGCGTGGCGTGGCGTGGCGTGGCGTGGCGCGTGGACCCGCGCGCGGTTACTGCTCCGATACAGCAAGTTTTGATTTTTATTGGCCATCAGGGCCTTTAATTGCTTCTTGCGGCGCCGCCTCCGTGAGACGAGCTTTCTCGGCCTCGTGCGGCGCGATGTCCCGCGTCTCGTGCCGAATTTATGGAGTTGCGCCCTTGTTGCCAACTCGCGCTGATTACGCCAACTTTTGATGGGGCACGACGCGACGCGATGCGCCCCCGCCGCCCCTCCTCCACTCCCACGCTCCTCGCTTCGCGCTCGCTCTGCGGACACGCCGTGCTCGGCCACGTGGGGAGGGCGAGGCTTCCGACAGGAAGGTGGGAACGCACCGTTCCTTTTTTTTTTTTGGTTATGTAAGGTCGCATCAACTACTAGATCCTTAGCGACCACTATTGGATGTAACGTTATGGTATGAGGATGAAACGGTATGGTGATGGTTGGGGGTGAAAGGACGAACACATACAACCATGCCCAAAGCGGGAATCGAACCGGCGACCCCACTATCCAAGATCACTACGGCACTACTGCTTTCGCGATCTCGGCTCTTTGGCTTGGTTCAATCTTTCTACACTCCGATTTAAACTCAGTGGAACTTCAAGCTGGACGGAGATGGGAACACTGTCATCCAATTAAAAATCAAAAACGTAAATCATAACGATGCTCCCGATTGGGTGACAGTGTCCCCCTCACTGTCCAGCTCGTGACCATGAAATGCACAGTGTTTTAATCGGAGTATAGGACGAAGTGAAGTGTTAAGATGACCGGACTTTTCGTACCAAGATTTTTAGATTAAGCTGCATTTAAACTTTAATTGTTAAAAAATGAGAACATTAAAGAAATGATGGATGTGGATTATTGGACGTCATTAAAAAACAAAAGATGGAATAAGATAGGCGTGTTCGAAGAATGGACATAAAGAGAATTCTTCGTAAGATTTTAGAATGGATGCCGATAGGGAAGAGGAAGAGTGGAAGACCAGAAATTAAATGGGTGAATGGCATGAAATAAATTATGAAAGAGAAAATAAAAGAAGACGATTAGGAAGACAAGGAACAGTGGAGGAAAAAAATTAAAAGTATAAAATGGGAATTATTTGTTTTGGATAGAGCAAAATGTTATAATTGTATAATATTGTACAACTGTTCAATAAAAATACACTTTAATTGTTTGCTAATTTATTAGTTAAATATATTATTTAACAAAGTTAAATTGTTTGTTAATTTGTAGTTATATACAAAGATGTACTCAAAGGAGGGAGAATGGTTCTTGATCCCCTCCAGAAGCAAAAGAGATTCACAAAAATACATTTTACTACTTTTCTATACCAACGAAAGTAATTCAATAAGCATTTTAATACTTTATAAATAGTTAAATCCACAATCTTAAACGCAGAATTAGAGAAAATGTATTTATAAGAAATCATTAAGTTGTCTGCATACTACACCTACCACCTACACTGTATACTGTATACTGTATACTACATCTACCAATTCCTTCAGAAATATCCTGATTGCTTCACTGATTATTTACAATATATTCAATTCAGATATTGAATATCTTTCGTTAATACAGAAAATTTGTAAAACCTGTTTCACGAACGTTCCGGAACGGAGCCGTTTCTGTCGAGGCCAAAGACAAAAGGGTGTCTTGTGAACCATTTCTATAGAGCGTCCAAGCATTTGATTGCAGTACAGAGCTTATGGAGAACAGCGTTGTCACTTCTCAGCAGCGCTTGTACGCAACACTCGCCGTGCTTAATACTTGGATTGATATGAAATTTTGCCAGCTTGTTCAGCACCTTGAATACCACTTGAACGGAAAGAATTTCAAAACATGTTAAATAGATGGCTTAATATTAGAAATTAAAGATTTTTGATAAAAAAAGATGTATTATTTTTATTAGAATTATTATTTAAGAAACAGACCTTTAAATGAGAGTTAAAACTGAAATATCAATAGCAAAAAAAGTCCAAACCCAGTTGGAACATTGTTAATTCATCACATACTGACGAGGCTTGAATTGTTTTGCGCGAATGACATCGATATCAAGGTCAATATTGCTAATTTTTAGTCCCAAGT
Source organism: Acheta domesticus (assembly GCA_031308135.1). Lineage (NCBI taxonomy): Eukaryota > Metazoa > Arthropoda > Insecta > Orthoptera > Gryllidae > Acheta > Acheta domesticus. The sequence continues at coordinate 178,603,391 of JAHLJT010009419.1, read as the reverse complement.
CATTTTATACGTCCAATACATCCACTTTTTTATGTAAAATAAGGGAAAATGCTCATTCACAAAGGTGAGATGACATGGATGGTATCAAATACTGCAAGGGTTTGTGCGGACAATGCATAATATTCTTTTCGAACACCCAGCTAATAATTCGTCACCTATTTGCATTTGAAAGCACATTTTACGACAGCTACTGGTTGAATGTCTTGGCATTAATATTATTAACAGTAAAATTTCTAATTCATTTTTATATATGTTTAAATGCATTTCACGTTTTTAATAAGTGAAATTCAAAAATAAATACTCTATTTTTCCTTTCACATCACCTGTTGAGAATCGCTGAGAAGTATTTAAGATCACTTAACGACATGAAATGTTCGTTCGGAGCGCACGAAATATTGTTTTTATTACCGTCTAACTCAAGAACCATGATTCATACAGAAATGTGGTTGGTCTCATATCAAAATTTGGACTTCCCTTGTCATTTCATCCGCTGGGTGTTTGTGCTTTTCTGCAATAATAAAAAAGTTTCTCGCATAGTGAAAATTTAATATCGTCAAAATGTAGAAATAAGCATTTGCCTATCATTTATAATTAATTTCATGGAAATTAAACCATAAAACTAAATTACAAAAGAACCATCACATTCATAAGAGTTCTGGGAATAACTGGTAAAAAACTCAATTGTCTAAGATTAACACAACTGAAGCTATCGTTGAATGAACTTGTTAAGTATTTGCGCGTGAAACAAAATGGACGAGTCGAATAACCCCGAGCCTCCTGAATCGGCAACGCAGCTTGCGGTAGAAAGAGAGAGTCTTATGTAAAATTGTATTGGATAGAAAGAGAGGGCAATACTCCATAAGGCGCCGTACTGCAATCAAATGTTTGGATGCACAATAGTAGTGGCCTACTATATTAAAATTAACTAAAAATCTTTGGAAAGAAATAAATGTTTTGAAGATTATTTAGGAAATTTATTATTTTTTTATTAAATGTTTGCGACATATTGAGATATTTAATAGAAAATTATTATTTTAAAACATTGATCTACTTATATTAATATCCTGATTTATACACTATTTTTAAAGTATTTTGATAACAGCAAATTATTAATTTCAGATAATCGGTTTTAGAGACGCCTTTAAAAAAATATATTTTCGCGAGTTGCAAATCGCTTTCATTGTTGCAGAAACTGCTAACTCACGCAACAGTTGCCAATCAAAACATTTGGTGGAAAAATGAGAGGCATATAAAGTCAGTTAATACATTATTTGTCAAGCAAATCTTGAGAGCATACTTCCGAAATTTATTTTGATCGATGAAAAGCAACATTTTTTTCCGAATTAGAAATGGAAGTTCGAAAAAATTGTCGTTCGATCCTGAGTCGCGTGACATATCGTTCTGCAACCGTCGATACAGCTGAGACAGGAACAAATGCGCCCGCTCGTTCGTGTCCTGTTTATCGACACAGGGGAAAGGTGACATTTACGCTTGTTGAGAGGATAATATAGGTCTTTCGAATTGACAGACACTTAATTCTTCACTTCTTCTACCATTCTTCAACATCGACAGCGCAGTGAATAGATAGCCTTTACTGTTATTTGGTTTATTCCACGCAGTACTGGCGGGGGCCGTGCGTCATAAAGTTGGCTGCACTGACAGGCTAACGTTGGCTAGCGACATTCAATTCCAGGAACTGTCGGGGTTCTATGGTAGGAGTAGTATGTGCGGCGCGTTAGGAAAGAAGGAAAAGTGCTTTCTGAAATATCGATGTTTTGTCTTTGTACTTTTCTCTCCGAAATTAAGTTTGTCGTTACGACTACTGCACACTGACAACTATGTAGATTTGACAGAAAAGCTATTGAATGGTAAATTACCTGTCACTACAGTAATTTCGGGACATTTATAATAGCTTCTCAATTTGGAATTAACGTATTTTAGATAACAATTTTCCTTATTAACTCGACCGATCTTCTCGCAGTGTGATTTCTTCGACATGCGCCTGTGACAACTTATAATTTCTCAATTTAATACAATTAGTGTCCGTAGCAGTCGTTTAAACAAACATAATTATATGTTTCATAATTTATTGCAGTGACGTTAAAAGAGAACGTTCTTCAATTCCAAAACATCTGAGCAATATAAAATATATTTTCGAATTTTATGACTAGAAATAACTTGACTGTTTTAATGAATGCTACGTATTTTCTACCCAACTCAGAAATTTTGTCGATTTCTGAGGTAAACCATACCTTAGGGTTATGGAAAGAAGCAATAAGATGTATATATAGACGGACGAGTATCTAGATCCTGCCATATTAATAAACTTGCGGTGTATAAAACATTTTTTGTATTCCAGCATTATAAGCGACCTTTTCTGTCGCAAGAAAACATTCATTTACGGCGATTTACGGCACAAATGATAACGTATTACATTTTACGGCACGAATGTTTGCGTCATGACACATTCAGCCAATCGCAGCGAGAAAATCGGGAGGAGGAACATGTAAACGGAACAGTCGACTACCGTTTTCTCGCACGGATTTCAAATACCCGAAACATCACAAAGTTGTTTCACAAAATTAAGTTTGATTCCCTTATGTATTTATAATGCTGTTATACAAAAAAATACGTATTCAACTCGTTTATAAAATTGTTTTATTGCATTCTTACAAATCTGAAACCTCGCTCCTAACGTCACTCGTTTTCAAAACATGAACTCATGCTTTGAAAACGCATGAGTACATGTTTTCAGTACTTTTGTACTTGCCTTTTGGCAAGGCAAAACCTCAGATTTTCTTAGACGCAGGGGGATCAGCCAATCAGAAATTTATTTGTGAACAATCTTGGCAAGAAAACAGATAAATTAACGCATGGAAACGAACAAGGAACGATGTTAGGTCAGTGTTCGCCCATAGGTCTGCAATGCTTTTAAGAAAATAATTCAGTCGTCTGGTTCGTGGGGAGAAGCAGAAGGCGCGTTGATCAGAACGATAGGAAAGGTGGCCCCATTAACAGAAATGAAAGAGAAATTAAAGGCTATATATTAGTTCCACGACTGAATGGAGCAGTGTTGTTAATGCTGTGCTAAATATTTCTTGTCATATCCTTTAATTTGTTAATACTTGAGATCCTTTGCAGGCAAGATCGTCGTCTCACACAAATATAAATTTTCTACGAACCGCAAAAATGAGCAAGTAGCAGGGAGAATAAGTATTATAAATAAATAAATTATTTATTTATTTATCAAAAGTTAAAGGAATAGAAGAGCGTTTAGCGTTATATTATTAAAACAATTTCTTTAATCGCCAGAATGTTTGCTGCAACATATAATTTGACACTGTAGAACTACAAACTTACGGAAAGGAAAGACGAAACGCGCAGACAAGAGGAGCTTGAAGAGGAAGTGAACGTGAGGGAAATATTTCAGGACAAAAATGGCATAATACATACAGAGGGTCAAACTTCAAAAATGAGCTCTTAAGACACTTTTAAGCATATTGAGTCTAATAAACTCTTTGTATATTATAAATGGCTGAGCCGCAATAAGCACTCAAAAGTTGCCTTGAAATATACTTTCTACGCAAAAATTTGCATTTTAGAAATATATGAACACTCCAGAATCGTGTAAATTGTGTGTTATTTACAAAAGAAATGAAGATATATATATATATATATATATATATATATATATATATATATATATATATATATATTCAGAAAGAAAAATTAACACAGAAATTAAAAAAGCATTCGTTGTGTAATTCTGAATAGCCAACGAGTTTGCTAGACAAAAATACGGTTAAAATTGTCTTACGACCTTATTTTCGAAGTTTCGACATTTCCTCCCATTGTGTAGAGCAGGGCTGTTCAACTTAGAGAGCCTTACGGGCCACATATCAAATTCCAGTTATACCGCGGATCTCACTGTTATTTAAGATGATTTTTACCCTAACTACTGAGATTATACTGTAACAAACATCACGTACGCATTTTATTCAACAAAATTAATGTTAATACAATAATAATGTACATACAATGAGAAAATGAATATATCATTAAATAAATATTAGATGAATTGTGCAATTGTAGTGTATTTAGTTGGTACAATAAAATTTTTCAAAGCAGTCGCTACTAAAACTTCAAATTATTCAAAACAAATTCTTTAGAAAAATTCTACCTGCACCTTGGTTTATTCCCAATACATAAATTCACAATGAACTAAATCTCCCTACAATCCATGATTTGATTAAAATTTATAGTCTCAATTTTTTTAACATTCTTCCTTCATTACACCATACTCATTCTTTAATCTCGTTAAAACTTATCCCTTTCCCCGTAGAATTAATTCCAAATTTTCTAAAGATAAATTTCATCCTCCGTAATTTTATTTATTTTCTCTTCTTTTCCATGTTTCTTAGTCTTATATATTTGTCTAATTCTTAAAAAATTTGCCTTCATAAATCCTCTTAAAGAGGTAACTGTTAGTGTCCAAAACGACTGTCCACGTATTGTAAATTTCAATGCCCTGAAAGACAAATTGTCGAACAGGAAGTAATAAATAAAAAAATAAAAAATAAAAATAAATAAAAAATAAGTTAAAAATAAAAAATTAAAAAATAAAAAAATTAAAAAAAAAAACAGTCGCGGGCCGCACAAAACGATTCGGCGGGCCGCATGCGGCCGCGGGCCGCCAGTTGGAAAGCCCTGGCATGGAGAAAGCGCGAGTACTGACCGGTGCTCTCGGTGCCGTGGACGTCGGGGCAGGCCTGGTAGCGCAGCAGCAGGCGCGAGTCCTCGGTGCACGAGTCGATGCTGGAGACGGGCGACGCGCACTCGCCGTGGCCGCGGTTGTACGTGAAGGTGAAGGGCCCGCGGAACGGGCAGACGACGGGCGCGGCGTCCACGCGGAACATGGAGTAGAGCAGCGCGTCGCCCGTGATGAGCGAGCACAGCGTCGGCAGCGACTCGCGCGGGTGGCAGAACGCTAAGGCACACCAAAGCAGCAGCGCTCAGTACACAGGCTATTCATTAGACACGTGGATGGTGAGCATGTATTGTTAACAACTTGTGGACTATATACATGTAAAGAAAATATATTTTCTTTAATTCGAATATGCCGCGCTTCCAACGCTTAGCGTTTCGTTTTTAGACAGACGAAGTATGATGATAAATAGACAAAAGAATATGGGGAGAAAGTTTATTAGATTGTATTGTATTTAAATAAGTAAATAGAGAAGCGGTAGTAATAAGCATAAATTGTCGTTTCTCTGTTTACACACACACACACACACACACACGCACGCACGCACGCGCGCACACACACACACACACACACACACACACACGCGCGCGCGCACGCACGCACGCACGCACGCACGCACGCACGCACGCACACACACACACACACACACACACACACACATATATATATATATATATATATATATATATATATATATATATATATATATATATAGCTGGAGTCTGGTGAGGAAAAGTTGGGTAAAACCTGTTGCTAAATTTAGGGGAAAAAATCCTCTATCTCGTGGTGTAGTCAAAATCCATGTTATGTTGCGGGTGGCAGAACGCTAAGGCACACCAAAGCAGCGCTCAGTACTCTGGTCATTAGACACGTGTATGGTGAGCATGATGATATCACAGGAAGTGATGTTTTTTACTTTCACGCCTCACAAATACTTCGTAGGAAGAGAAAGTTATGTCATCGTGCGCCGGAAACGGATAATTTTCGTCAGAAAAAACTCTTGTAGCTGGAATCTGGTGAGGAAAAAGTGGATAAAACCTGTTGCTAAATTTAGGGAAAAAATCCTCTATCTCGTGGTGTAGTCAAAATCCATGATTTGTTGCTTCTTCATACTTTAAAATCGACTGACGGCAAAACGTCCGTCCGTCTATCCGTCTGTGGTCAAAACTAGCGCCTGAACCGTTCAGCCGATTTTCTTCAAAATTGATATTCCCCAATCATTTTTACTGATGTCAATGCTCCTGGAATTTGAAACCGATATTTTAATTTTTGGTGGTACTTTACAAGAATCCCGTCGGAGATTTTCAAAGTTAAAAGAAAATGGCTCCAAATTTTTTTATTTGATTTCTTGACTAGTTATTCTGGGCGTGACAAATGCTAAGATTATTAGTCCCGTAAGGGTAGGGCATTTTTTATTCTCTATATATTCTTTATGCGGGAGGAGGCAATGATCACCCTTCGCTGGATGGTGAGGGGAATAAGAAATAGATACAAATTTGGTGCAAATCAGTGAATGAAAGGAAAGATGAAACACGCAGACGAGAGGACGAGAAGGAAGGAGGAAACACCAGATAACGAAATGGAAGAAGAATATGAAGAGGAGAAGGAAATGAATGTGAGTGAAATTTTTGAAGATAAAAATGCCGACCTTTCGTCAGCTGGGAGGGTTGTTCCTAACCACCTATTTCCCATCACGTATTCTCCCCAACCACGTATACTTTAGTTTTAACTCATAATGGCTCATTGCTGAAACCAAATGTGTATTAATTAACTTATTTTTTTCTAAACCGCTGGGGACAAGTTATCCTTTTTCTATCTCTAGGAAAATTAATAACGTCATCCACCGAAAGAATGACAATAAAAGAAGAAAACTATCCTAAAGCAACAGTTTATTTTGCGTGAGTCAATATTAAACAACCCTTTAGACAGTACAAATTGAACCCGAAACCACCGTCCCAATAAGATCGCTTTTTGCTTTCTCAACATATCGCGCGCCTCGTGCTGTAAACACCGCACGTGAGCGTGTAATCCCGAGGAGTTGAAGCGCATTTTTCAGGTTCACAAGCGGTCGGGGCGCTCTCAATTCCCCTCTCCCCCTCCCACCCCATCCGCCTCCCGCCCTCGCGCTCAGCTCCGTCGTCTCTCCGCCTCCCCCCCTCGGTCACGGTGACCCACTTGCTGTCGACGTCAGCCGGCGGCTGGTCGCCTGGCGAGCCGCCCGCAGCGCCTCCCCCGCACCCCCCCCCCGACTGCCTCAGTCGCAGACACGTCGTCGCCGCCTCCGCTGCCACTTCGGTAATTCGCGAGAAGGGTGCCACCGGCAAGTGGTGGGAAGGACAGGCACAACGGAAAATGGGAGCTTCATCTGGGTAGGGGGGAGGGAGGGAAATGAAGATGGAAAGAGCTCTTGGTATGGATTGTACCGAGGAATGAGTGACAAGGCAGTTGCTCGGAAATGGGGAATTTTCACGTGGCAGGTGAAGTATGAATGTATATGTACTGAGTAGAAGATGAGGATGAACTGAATGTTCGGAATCTGGCTTGAGGCGGGTGATATGTGACAGGGGAGGTGGAGTCGGGGTTGCAGTAAGGTGAAAATTGAAGAGAAATTGGGTGGGGTGGTTGTTAAGCGGAGTAACGCTGGGATGGGATGGATGGGATGAGTTGGGTTACGCCAGACGGGTGCTTGGAAAAGCAAAGCGAGGTCTGGGTCCAAAGCAGGATGAGTGAGATTAGGCGAGCGACGTAGAAGGGCTGGAGCTATCGAGGTGGGGGCAGAAGGGGCCGAACTGTGCGAACAGAGCGGACGACGCCGCAGAAAGGGAGGAGGGCACGAGGAAGTGGAGAGAGGGGTAGAATGGCAGGGGGTGAGGATATGAGGCAGGGCAAGAGCAGGTGGAGGAATAGGTGGTGGAGGAATGGGCGGGCAATGATTGGGCGGGAGAGGAGAATGGGCGGGAGTGAGAATGAGCGTGACAAGAATCAACGGTGAAAAAAAATAGGTGAATAAGAAGGGAGCGGGAACGAGACGAGATTGGGCGATGGTGTGTGGGGGAGACGATACGGGGGGGGAACTATGGAGTGGGGAGGGGGTGAAGGGGGGTGAGGTGAGCAGGGCGTGCGGGCGTTCCGCGGCATCAGGGTCGCCGGGTGGAACAGACATTCGGCCAAATTGATATTGCGCTCCTCCAGGTCGGTGAGCCGTTTCCAAGCGGGCCGCCTGCCTACTGCTGCCTTCGCCAGGAAATACAGCCGCTTCGGAGTAGAGCGCCATGGGGATTCTTGTTTCCGTCCGCCGTTTACTATATTACGCTGCCCTAATATCTAAAGTCCCGTTCTCATTTGCGTGACTTAATAAAATATTCCAAAACTTCGTGTTTCGCCTCAATGGTATGCAGTGCTATACTAGAAGAAAGATATTCTGAATGCATATTTTGTGAAGTTTAACATTATCAGTTGACGGGTGTGTTGGAACTAATTTTAACCTACAACTAATAATCATCGTTTAAACAAAACAAGAAGACGTAGAAATACCCAAGATCAATTTCTTAAGTCTACGAGGTGAATGTACCTAATGAATAAAACATACATTTACTTGCCATGTCTAATTACAGAATTTTAATGCAAAATTACGAGACATGCTTAGAATTAGCCACTTCACGGGAATGACGTTTGCAGTTAAGCAGACTTTATGTTCCTTGTGTCATTACTCACAATGTAGTGCATCATTTAATTTTGTGCTTGAGCAACGTTTATTGCAATGCAATGAAAAAATGATTGTTAAATCTCGTCTCATTGTTTCGCAGGTGATCTCAAATAAGCCGTCATTTTCAGTAAATTATTATTACAAAGGATAATGAAAACTTTCCAATACTTTAAACATCGTTAAACTGTAATCTTTCGTACTTCAATAGGTCTTTTTTGAAAACTTTCATATTTTCTCAGAGGGGAGAGGAGGAATGAAATACGAAATTAACTTCACTATAACGTCTTCGAGAATATATCCTTCTTAAAAATTTAATTTAATAGCCTTGATCAATTATTTACAGATTTTCATTAATTATTTAATTAATTAATTAGAATACTTACTCACATTTTAGAATACGAAACCTTTTGGACGCTTCATAATACTAACTTTATTCCCTTCAAAACATTTATCTCTTTAAGAGATTTACATTAAACTTGCAACTTTAGTCAACATACTTACTTTCCTTATACTGCAACACGTTGATATGCTTCTCATGAATCACAACACAGCGGAAGCACACGCCTTTCCTGCAAAATTGGAATGAAAACAAATTAGTATTACATAAATCACCGGCAAGAGATTGGAGACAATTGCATTCAAACGAGTGATCAATATTTATTAGCATTACTTCTTAAATTAAGGAAAACGTATGATAAAAGAATGCATTTAAACGTTAAAGTGAAGATATTCGTTTTGAATTGCGCAATATTTCAATGAAATGTGTACATGATTTTTATTATTCTGATATTTGTGCATTATAATCGGTATTTTCTTTTCTTTCAACATCAAATGTGGTATTTTATTATTTTCCTATCATTTAAATGATTACTTCGAAAACTTTTGCTTTTCCACCAGGTTTGCAAATTTAATTAAGATATTTAATAATAGGTGCAGTAAAACGAGTTTTATTAGTAGCTGCCGCCGTTTCACGCTACCTAATTTCTCCATCTTTCCAACTTTCAAATATTCTTCCTCTAAGCTTCTAGCATTGTCATTGCTCCCAGCTTCTCCTCCCACGTCCTCATTGAATAACTTCTGAAGGCGTAAGTAATTATTGCATTGTAAGGACAAAAATTTCAATAATTTAATATTACGAAATCATTACCAATTATACGTAAGTACGTGATGTTGATATGAAAATTATTGGAAAGTACGTGATGTACCACAACTAGTTTCTTAATGAAACTATTTCGCAAACGTGTACCTGATATAGTTTCATGATCACTTTTTAAATAATGGTAGTTTTCGAGTAATTTTCAATTTAATCTGTGGTCGCCGAACGCAGAAGTCTAAATTATGGGGTTTCGAAAACTCATAAAAAAAATATTGTTTTTTGTTTTTTAACTCTTTGGTAGCAGAGCATAATGAATGCAACGTCAAAAAATCATTTTCATTTAAACTCTGGAATTTTCAAAAACATGAAACATATTTTGTGAATCACTTGCGCTTCATTTTCCAAGAGATTTATGGTGTTGGAAAGCCAGAATAATATTATAATAAAACGGAACAGTTACGAATAATACGAGAAAGTATGTTAATGTAGCATAATAAAGTTCACTTGTCCAGTCAAGTAGTATCCGGGTCAGGAAAAAATCTCAAAAGGTTTTTTCTCAATGAATCTATGATTCTGGAGAGCAGAATTCGAATTTGAGGTTTGCCACGTAGAAGAATTTCGGTTACACGAAGAACAATGTAAAAAACTTAAAAATATCTCCAATTTTCAGTTTTTTGCGCACATATCGAAAAAATACACGCTTTATCGAAATAATCTCTATACACACGAAGTTAAAGTAGACAAAATTTCCTAAACAATGCATCTTTTACTTTGATTTCTAACCCATTGTTCAGGCGCTCGAGTGCGCTGAAAATTGCGAATTTTTGGCCCTCTGGCTAAAACGGGAGAAAAGCCGTCTCTCACTCCATTACCTCGCGGTGACGCTCTAATTTCACGACTCAAGATTGAAAACAACTATGATTTAATTCCATTGTTTAATGATGTATGAAATCACAAAACGTATTAAGTGAATTAAAATGTTTAAGTTTATTTTAAAGTAAAGTTATAACACGTAATGTAATTAATAAGGACATCATTTTGTCTTCTAGCGTGTGAAAGTTTAGAAGATCCGATTCGACGATCACATTGGTTGTGGAACAAAACGTTACTGGACCATTCAATGTTAAGTAATAGTTTTTGTGTTCATTATTTTGCTTTCTTATTTTTCTAATCCATAAACTCAGTGTTTTTGTAGGGGGCGAGCAATAAGAGTTTTCACTATCCATTGTTCTACCCTGACACGAGCTGAAATTGCTGAATAGTTTTTGGCACTGTAAGGCTCCTAGTGTTACCAGAAAAGTTTTATTCTCACATTTACCACTAGAGAACGTCTCAACAAGGGTTCTGGAAGGCGTTTCCGAAGAAGTGAGTATAGGATCTGCTTAAAACGGGAACTATTGCAGTATATAATTTTACCTGCAATTTGGGCAGGATTAGTTTACATGCTGCAAGTATACCTACAAGGACAGTGTGGATTTTTCACCCATCGAAAATCCGTGCACTTATGGTTGTGTCATCTGCCATAAATCATTATCATTTGAATCAGAAAAAGCCTCTATCCATGGCAATATTACATCTCACAGATCATCTCGTAGGGAGGAGAAAATCTTAAGCCAACCCAATGAAAGGATAAATGGGTCACAAAAATGAAACAGTACGTGATTTGCATTAAAACAATAAAATGTAATCATTAAATAATATAATTTTGATACTGGTTAAAAATACTTGCTTGCAAATAAGATTATGCAAGTTATTCAACTATTCAGAAGTTATCTGCCATTGCAGTTGGTAATGTGATTTTATTTTTGTTGTTTTCTCTAGACATTTGAAAACCTGATGATGTGGCCACAAGAAAATGTTAATTTTGAGTTGTATCATTGTTTTGTGGTTTAAAGAAGCTAACATTTACAAGAGTTGATTGCCTGTAAATAATATTTAGAAATCGCCTCTCAACGTAGTTATAAGACAATCATTATACGACAATAATAATAATAATAACAATAATAATAACAATAATATTTTTGATACTACTAAAACAAATTAAGCAATTATGTTATATTTTTTTCAAATATAATTTACGTGCACTACTGGAATAACTTATCTGTTTTGTTCTCGTTTAACAACCATGCTCTAAATTCACGACCCAATTCACTGAGAGTATCCGGTAGAGGAATAAAGTAGTTTTATTGCACTCTGTGAGTGTTTTCTCTGGCTATTTCGAATGGTTGTTCCAAATTGGCTACTAAATCTACCAATGACAAACTGTTTCAGGGTTGACTCTGTGCGAAAGGAATCAAATCACTGAAGGAGAAATTGGAGTAAACGTGGGAGTTCTTTTCTGTTTGCTTGAATTTAGTTGTTTCTGACATGGCGAGAATAAAATATTTTACCTAGCATTATTAATATTATTTTCAAAATATTAATTACATTACATTTTAATATTTATATTTAATAATTACTTGGAAAATACATTTCGACTCAGATATTTACGAATTTCTTTTGAAAACCATTGGAGTTTGAAATTAGGTTATTCTTTAATTTTTGGGACACCATGGGAATAAAATATTTTACCTAGCATTATTAATATTATTTTCAAAATATTAATTACATTACATTTTAATATTTATATTTAATAATTACTTGGAAAATACATTTCGACTCAGATATTTACGAATTTCTTTTGAAAACCATTGGAGTTTGAAATTAGGTTATTCTTTAATTTTTGGGACACCATTTTTTGCTTGCCCTCTTTAATTAACCTCGTAACCTCGTGGATTATAAAATTCAAGTATGGATTTATTTAGCCAACGTAACATAACTAATATATTTTTCAAAGCTCGGATTCAAATATTGTTGGGAAGACGACTTATGAAAACTTGCAATTGCTAGGTTGGTTGTACGAATGCTGCGTATATATAGTAAGTAAATAACAGCCTTAAACTATAAGTGATGACTTATTTATTAGTTCAAAAATTACTGTTAAGAGTTAAAACTAAATATTTTTCATGTAGGTTTATATTGTAACTAAATACATTTTAGTTTGTTTGCTTTCACCGTAACTCATTCATCGATTTGATGCTATGTTTTTCTTTCAATATTTCCATGTCCATTCACAGTAATTCTTTCTCATTTTTCAAGTCTTTAAAACTATCACCTTGTAAGTACAATTTCAATTCAAATATACATGCAAAGAGATGCGTTGAAGTGAAAATCGAAAGATAAGTATTTGATGTGAAATATAAGGTTATGATCCTCGTGTTTTATCCTGTCGTCACGTTCAAGAGATGGGTATATACAGCATTCTCCTTTTAAAACTCTGTCCATACGGAAATTTTTACGTTGAATGCAGGCACTAAACCGTAATATGCGTTGTTATAAATTCATATTTACGGGCTGCAAGATACTTCACATCCATAGTGGCGTACATTGAATTGTTGATTACTTCACCTAGGGAATCGTAAATAAGTATCAATTGCTCTAACTACATCGAAGGAAAATAGTTTTCGGTGCTGACACTCACCAGTAAGTAAGAATTTTAAAGGAATTTCGCGAAATACCAAATTGAGACAAATAAGAATAAACAATTATCTCGTGCACTTCTGAAATCAATTGTGAATTTGTAAAACTATATAATTCCCTCGAGCGTAGAGCATGTCAATGGCTGCCGTTGAATAATATTGTCTTTCATTTGTTTTCAGAAAGAAGCTTTTATGTCATTCTATTTTCGTGAATACTTGACTATAAACGAAGACTTTCCGAAATATGCCTTATGAAAATTAGAACAGAAGAGTGTGTATTTTTTAACCACAGAAAGATATTATGAAAGATTTAAAAAATACAAAAATGTTAAAAATAAAGCACTGATTTTCACCGACTAGAAAACCCATTTTCTTTCACGAATTTTTAACAAAAAGGGGAGGGTTATTTACAAGTGTTTTAAACTTTTAAAGTTTAAAACGTCAAGAATACGACAAGAATTGAAAAAATAGAAAATGGCAAAAACATTGGATACTGATTATCTTCGATAGTTCACTATTTAAAGGAAGATTAGTAAACTGTTTTTGTTACCACATACATATTTGTTTTTTATTTTTTAAGAAAAAGTCAAATTGAACAAATGACAGATTTCTTCGACAAATTGTCCTTGGAAAGTGCTGTATATCCGCGGCGAGCGTTGAACGGGGCGCGCTATGCAGCGCGCACCAGAGCTTCGCCACCCCGGAAAATAGTTCCGGGTCGCTGGCTGGCGCAGGAATACCGCAGCGACCTGGGGGAGGGCGAGCACCGAGACCGGCAGCGGCAGTCAGTCAGCGGAGAGCGAACGAGCTAGCGAAGTATTCAGACTTGTGTTAACTCTGTATTTGTTCTATTGCTATAGGACCGGCTGTGCCCCGGACTTCCCTTTGGATTGTGGCCGGGCCCCGCTAGTCTCCGGCGGAGCAGACTTGGCAGGCTCGCCCCCCTCGGCCCCGCCCCCTAGCAGCGTGTCATTAAGGGCACGCGTTCGTTCGCGGCCGTCGTGCTGGCCGTACGCCGTACCGGCACAACAACTCCTCGCTGAGGCCACGCAGCCGTTGTCGCCGGCTACGCGATAACGCCGGCGCCCCTGGGTTTCGTGCACGGTGGTGGCCTTACCGCGCCGCACGGGGAGCGCGCCGTCGCCCCGTGGAAGCTGCCGTCGGCGGCCCGCACCGAGCATTCGGTTCCGAGTTGTGTAAACGGCCCCGAGCCGTCGGGTTATCACAACTGTATTGTTAGAGGTTGAAATAAACTGTTGTTGCTTGTGAGGGCGTATTTCCTTCTGATATACAACAGAAAGCAATAAAAAATTAATCGTAGAAATTACTCTATAACATACACATTGAAGATAAATATTCATTAAAATAGCATTAGAGAATAGGGCCTGTAATTTTAGTACAAAAGATAATTCAAAATGACAAGGAAAAAAGCGCGTACGTGAATAAAGTACAGTATGAAAGTAAATGGAACGAGAATACTCGAGAACAATATAAAGATGTTCAATAATTCTACTATAAATATAAGGAAGACATTTCCTCCCGCAGCTAATGTAAAACATTGAAGAAGTTAACTTTTATTTGATGGCATTTCCTTGTTTCTAATACACCACTTTGTCACTTATATACTTTATAATCTAGTTACTTCTTTGAATTCAAGACGTCTTAAAGTTTCTTCCGAATTCCATTCTCTGTTCCTAGATTCACGAAGTCTGTCTCTGTTCTACGCCCATCTCATCTTCCAACGTCGTCGGTTGTGTTCGTCGCAGCAACTTCGCTATCTTGCGGCAGCTAGACGCAGCAGCGAAATTTTCTTCAGACGAGAAACTTTCTTAACAGTTTTTAATCTAGATTTTATCACTTAAATGTTACCGAACGAAATGTGACGGACACAAATATAATCAAGTTTTGGAGAAGACTCATTTCATTTAATTAACTGAGAACGAAATGTGCGCGTATCCTTCCTCTGCTTTCAAAGTCGCAACTTCTGATTTAATGAGAGGTTAGAAAATTGTGTCCCTATTAATTGCAGTCTTTTCATTTTTATATTCCCCCATAGTCATTCCCCTTGGTCACGTAATGTCTGGAAGCAGCGTTCAAGAATGTGGAATATCAAAATTGCACGTAATTTACTACAAAATTATATTAAAAATTATATAAAATGGGCTTAACTCTGGAGAATACTGATAAATCCTAATAAAACTCAAGCAAACATTTCTATCCTTTGCAGACCAATTAAACCTCTTTCCCCAATTGTCAACAATATTAATAATCCTTGACTTGAAAATAATATACCCGTTAAATATTTAGGATTACCTTTAGATCAACGTCTCACTTGGAAATCGCATATTTAATTTGCCACCAACAAAACCTACCACAAAATATCAAAATTGTACCCTTCCTTTAATAACAATTCAGAATTAAGAATAGATTGTAAAATTTCAATTTTTAAATACATTATTAACCCTTGTTTTACATACGCTTGCTCTATTTGGTGTCATGCCTCATCTACTAACATGAAGAAAATACAAATGGTTCAAAATAAATTCCTAAGAAAAGAACTACAATGAGCTTGGTTTATATCTAATAAACAAATCCACAGAGAACTTCAAATTTACTCTATTAAAACCTTTATAATCAAACTCAAAATTTCTTTAATACATAACCGCTTTCTCCTGCATCTCAACACTTTTACAATAGGTCAAAATTATTCTGCTCTTCGTATTCGTTCTCACTTTCACAAAGACATTTTTCGGCCCCTCCCCATAAATATAAATGTTTATTCTATTTAATTCAATGTCTTCCAAATTTAATCATTCACTATTCTTTCTTTCTTTGATTATACCCCTCATACATTTCAATAACTTATATTTTATTTACGTATTTTGAAAATTGGTAAATATCATAATTATTCATTCGTAATTGAACAGATAATAAATGATAAAAAAAACATGGAGCTTGAAGCATTAACGTTTCAATCCCATGCCAAGTGTAGGTATTTTCATCACACAAATGTGGCATGGTTAGGTTCACACATCTACAAGTATTCCAAATGAGCTTTTATACTATCGATAATCATCCATCTCTCACTACAATTCACACCTCTCGATCAAACTTTTGTATTTCATAGAGTGGAAGGCAGATTATTGCGATCACATGCCTAGGAAAGGAAAAGTAAAAATATCTCAGACTTCTTCATATTTTAGAGGTTCCTAATAATTTCAGACAACCTATAGTAAACAGTTTCATTCACTTTAACATTTATTCGTATCGGAATGTACTGAAATGTAACCTTTCGAGGCGTTTGGATTTGGTCTAAAGGTATCTCATTAGGAATTCAAAAACAGTATTATTTTTTATATTAATTGAAAACACAAACATTATAAAACTAGTGGCCTGCAGCAGCAAAAATGCTTCTGAAAACCACGTAAAATTGTTTTCCCAAAAGTAGCACTCATATCGCTAAATATTTAAATATAAATATTTAAAGAAAAATAGCATCGACGAATACTGACATGATATAGGAGAACAGTCATTTGCGTACCAGTATTATAACAAATGTTGCTGTTCGCAACACGTGAATGCAAATATTCAATGGCCGGCGACTTCTTCGTTGTATTGATTGATTTGTTTAGGACATGTCGTATTCTACGATCGTTAGTGTACGTGTGTGTGAGAAAGGGGAGAGAATAGGGCAATGAAGGTGACGAAAAATCGCGCACGCGGTCTGTGGTCCTTTTGTTGCGGTACTTCTCCGGCATTCGCCTAGCATTGATTGGAGTAACCATGTAAAACCACCGATCAGAGCAGCAGGCAACTAGAAATCTCCTCCAGCCGGAGGCTGTATTTGACCTAGCTACATAACTAGGGTCGAAAATTCGCCGTCGAACTCGGACTCGAATCCTAGAATCCCGGTCACAGCCACTCAAAATCAGTGCTGACCCTGATCTTCATTCTACCGGTATGTTCTTCGGCGTCTTGCTGTTGCATGACGTGAGCTGTGACATAAGCTATAACGTACTCAATTTGAGAAAGAGTAGGTATGCGCAAAATGAGTATAATCGGACATTAAAATCAAATATTTGAAATTACAGTCAAAATTGAAATTAATTATTTTTGGATTTTTTTCGAGTTTCTGGGTATCCAATGACTAGACATCGAATGTTTAGGGAAATGCCTATTTTTTTCTACCGAACTTATTTAAAGGCTGATAATATATGTGCACGAATCATCACAAATGATGACTTATGACCAAGTTTTATAATGCTTATTTTTGCTTATTTTGGTATAAATGCCTTTTCTTTACAATTATTTTGCGTTTTTGCCTTTTATGTATTATTTTTATATACAATGCTAAGATATGAGAAAATCGGCCATGGTCCAACCTGACCAATCATTACGAAACCTTCAATTCATGTATTTGAATTTTGAAATACGAGAGAATTCCTGAAAGTATACCAATATATTTTTCGCCATTTCCCAATTTCATAAATACTAGCCATGTCCTGAGAAAATGGTCGATTGACAATACACCGAGGGACCTATTGAGTGGAAATAAATGTAAATTCCCAGAAGGTTTCAGTGTTGCTAATTTTGGACTTCTAAAATTCATGCCAGACACATCGGTAGATGTTCAGAAATCCTTCTCTGTATTCAAACTGATTTTGTTTCCCAATCGTTGCAGATTTGAAATTGTAATCCTTGAAAAGTTATTGGTGATATATTGCTATGAACACTATTAAGAATAAAATGTAGAAGAGTTGTAAATATGTATGGACTTTTACAACTAATTTTTAATTTTATTGTGAATGTAATTTATGACTGCCTTTTTTCTCCTTATTCTTGACATTTTCAGTGCCTTTTTAGGCGCCTCAAAAGGGATTTTTTAGTGCCTAAACATCCGATGTCTACTAATGACATTACTCAGATGGGAGGAGGCTGCATATCTTATTTCATTTTCCGCGCCCATTGGAAATGAGTAATAGACATTGTACTTAATTTGGTATACATAAATTGTTCCTATTACTTCTTCCACCTCTTTGCTCAGAAATGTGTATTCCACCCATATCATACAGAGTACACCACATATAGCACTAGTATTTGTAACTGCACAGGTCATACGTTTGTCCAAATTTGCAATAAACTTGGTGCAATGCTAGTTTTTAAAAAAATCTCCCTTGACGTGAAACAAATGCTTCTGTGAAAACAATGCATCCAAGATAAAAACGATGTTAAAATAGCGGAATAATTAAATTATTTTACTCATTTATCTCGCAGAAAGGAGAACATCAATAATTGCAACTGTTCCGGGGGAAATGGAAGTCCTACAATAAATGACACACACTGTATGTTTTACCAGCAATATTCACGGCTCACAAATTTCGAAATGCGTTACAATTAAAATTGCCATCCTTGCGAGTTCAGCTTCATAAAAGTTGTACATTTAAACGATATTTTCTACCCGAGTAACGACGTATACTTTGGTAAATATATTTTTACCAAACGTTTTTATATCACATATGAAACTTAACCATGTGATTCATTATCTGAATGAAGATGGAACATTGAATTACGCAGTGCAATTTGTATTACAAATACCGCGACAATTATGTCAGATTTTAATAAATCTTAGCCCTTATATCATTCATAAAAATCTAATTAGTATTAAGAATGTTTCTCACTGGATGAGTCACATGCCAGCATTGTAGGCGGGATTTAAACACTGCCCTGAGACACCACGCTGTTACAACCACTATATTACACTGCTTTGGATCACAGAGTATATAATTCCAGTAATGTGTTCTAATTGTGAAAAAGGTATAAGTGACGGATTGGGTTGATGTGGGCGTTATTGGATAGGGCGAGGAGGGGTGAGAAGGAGGAGGGAACCAAACGGCGAGACGGGGCGAGACAGAGTGAAGAGACGAGGGTAAGAGACGAGGCGAAGAGACGAGGCGAAGAGACGAGGCGAAGAGACGAGGCGAAGAGACGAGGCGAAGAGACGAGGCGAAGAGACGAGGCGGAAAGACGCGGCGAAGAGAAGGGGGCGAGACGGGGCGACGAGTCGGGGCGTGTACGGTAGGATTGCAGCGGTTCGAGGCAATTCGGAGCGAGTGGGTTTGTTGGGGGAGAGAGGAAGGCTGTAGGGAAGATGCGGAGAAAGAAGGGACGGGGAATGGAGGAGCATGGGCCGGGAGGGCCGGGGCGGAAGGGAGTGAGACGGGACGGGAAAGAATAGGGCGAGCCGTGGCGTCGCGAGGTTGGCAGTGCTTGGAGGAATGAGAGGGGGGAGGCAGGGAAGGACAGGGCGAAGCTGGGCGGGGATGGGTGAGGCTGGGCGAGGCTGGACGAGGCTGGGTGGGTATGGGCGGGTGTGGGCGGGTGTGGGCGGGTCAGGACGGGGCTGGGAGAGGCTGGGCGGGGCTAGGCGAGTGTGAACGGGGATGGGCAGGGCTGGGAGAGTCTGACCGTGGCTGAGCAGGGCTGAGCGGGTCAGGGCGGGACATGATGATTCGGGACGATTCGGGAGCTGGTCTGGGCGGGGCGGGGCGGGACGGGGCGGGGAAGGGCAGGGCCGGCCAGGGCAGGGCAGGGCAGGGTGGTGAGGGGAGGGGCGGGACGAGACGGGCAGGAGCGAGATGGGCGAGGGCCAGACACGTGGAGCGAGAAGGGAAGCGCGTGCGGGTTGGGGGGCGCGTGCGAGCCGCGGCACTTACTCGTTGACGACGACGAACTTGTCGCCCTCGGAGGCGACGCAGCGGCCCTTGCTGCTGAGGCGGTCGCGCTCGATGTAGATGGGCTGGCGCACGCCCGACTGGAACCACGCGCCCTCCCAGCGGCTGGGGAAGCGGCACTGCCCTGCAACACAGCCACACGCCACCATCAGCACTCGCAAGCCACGCACGCTAAGGCTTACAGAAAGATTTTTTTTAATACGCCAGGGCGTCAAAGATTGAAACTGATAAAAAAATGACTAACCATCAATTTATATATATTCTTAAATCTAAGTTAAAATATTATTTACATGTTCACTCAATAGTGTAGTATGTATTTAATTTACAATATCAAAATCAATTTATTGAGAATATTAAACTAATTCAAAGGGCTTGGTTTTCTTTAGCCTCCTCCACTGGTTATGATTATCTAAAAGGTGAATTCTACGTTAACATGTTCATGCAGTTGCATTTCATGTTTGGCAGCGAATCTTCTAATTTCACTTCACACATATGGAATGCAACTCCAAGATCACGATGTAGATCCCTATTTCTAATGTACTATGGGGCATTTACAATGTTTCGCAGTACTTTGTTCTTAGGGGAAATATGCTCCAACTAATCTTATTATTTATCGTTCATAAATTATCACACATACAGGTGTTCCAGAATAAATGTTACAAATTTCATGTGGTCAGTGCATGTAGTGAGGTCGAAAATGATATGTGTTTGCAAATGAGCATATCAGTGGAAAATTTCATGATAACGAGACACACACGTTTTATTTGACCTTTAATATTAATGCAACCCCAGATACACGTGTATTCGACAGGCACTTAAAATATCCCCGATGGGATCAGGTGAATAGCAGGATATCTGTGAAAAAGAAGTTGCCTGACAATGTTACACACATACGTGGCTAGTGTCACGTATGTGTGTAACTCAATGTAACTAAATGCAATTAATTATATGGAATTCCTCACTATATTTTGATTGGCAAAAAGTGAAATAATTTTCGACATTTTTACATAACCCCAAAATGTGTATTATTTATTCTCGGACCTGTTATACTTATCTTACACAATTTATCTTTTTTAGATGTACATAGTTGTATATCTATTCCACATTTGATGCCGAGAGAACAACTAGCGTTTTAGGGCTACAATAATTTTTTGATTTTCGCGAGTTTAATTTGAACCGTTCAGTTGAAGGGGTTTGGTAATAATGCTCATGTATCTGTATTTTTGTCAGCCAGAGGAAAATAAAGTTTTTGTAAAACCTAACATATCTTATTTGTGTATAAACTTCTTGATTCTTTCGACAATTATCGTTGTTTCATGAACACGTGTGAACAGCGTTTGAAACGTACTGATTAATGTTCGAAGAAAATCTTTATTTTGGATATGTGAAATGAGGTTTAACACTATAAAAGGGCTGAAGAATGAGGTTTAACACTCGAGAACTGTTTTCAGATCCAGATCATTAAAAAATATAAAAATAAGATGTACAATGTGATTGGATGTATAATTGGGCATTTGAAAATATTAACAATCGAAACAAGAGTCATTATTTGTAAAAATCAACTGGAACTCTAATGAAGTGCCATCATCCACTTCCTTGTGAAAGTATTGGTATAACAGGCAGCTATTCTCTTAATTCTCTGCTTTTACTGCGACGTCTGTTATGTGTACACAAATGCTTGATGATTTCCCCGAGTTTACAGAATATTTACAATTCATTCACTGCGAAGCACCAAATCACCAGTGTTCCACGTTCTTTTCGACACAATGCGCGCGTCGTGAAAGCTTCTCCGCGCTCTCGCCAGGGGCGCGTCCGCCGTCGCCGCCTTCGCTTCACCTCGCGGAGAGCGCTCCCCGTCTCCCTCCACCACTTCCGGCCTCCCCCCTCCACCGTGGCCGCGCGCGCCAAGGAGCCGTCGCCGGAGGATAATTGGAGTGTCGCCGGCGCCCTCCCCTTCCCCTCCCCCTCCCTCTCCCCGCCACCGCTCTTCCACTCCACTCTCCGCTAGCGCCGCCTCCGTCTCCGTCGCCGTCTCTCCTACTGGCGTCGCCTTCGCCTCAACCGTGGTGTTACTTGTTCACTTTAAGTTCGCTGGCGGCGAAATAAGGAATTACTGTTTATTTCAGGTCACTGCCTTCTACATTCTTGCAACTCGTGCATGCCTGAATAGAGAGGGGGAAGCAAATACGAAAGAAACAGCACTGTCTGAGAACTAATGTTTTGTAAGCACCGAACACACATCTCATAACTCTCGACAATTATAAACATTACTTAACATTACTATTCAAATAATTTTCCTATACGTTATTTGTTCCTTCTGCAGTTTTTTGGAGAGACTGCTTTCTATTATACTCTCGTGCATGCAAAGCGTGCGAAGATCTTGAAGGCAGTACCTGATGAAAACAGACAATGGCCTTCCCACCAATATCGCACAACTTAAAGAGAAGTTACGTTTGAAGATCACTTTGAATACAATCGACTAGTGGCCTTTTTAATTCGATGAACGAAGTTTTCACTACCCCAAGTAGAATCTTTAGTCATACAGAGGTTTGATACAAATGTAAGTGTTGTTCGAAGAATGTGGTAGTGAGACACGTTAATTCTGAAGTATTATGATTAATAAAAAAAAATGAATTCTATTAGAAACAAGCACTCAAACTTATGGGGTAACGTGAATGTTACATTCATGTTACAAGATAGTCTACCGATTTTAATCACCTTTTTCACCCAGAGTCTATGCCGCGACATGTGTTCTGTAAGTATGAATTTGGTATATTGTTCTAACAAACGTAACACCATTCTTTTATTTCCTTGCATCAACGACCCTAGTATTGCTTAATCATCTCAATAAGAACAATTAATTTCAGTTTTTAAACAGCTTTTCTGAAAGACTTTAGCGGAATAGTAAACGGCGTTGCTTTTATTACATCATTTTATTTCACCCTCTTGTATCTTTTAATATACCATTTAACATACCTCCTGTTTGAGTCATTTTAATTTACATATTCTTTATTTCGCAGTATTCAATGTCGCTGCCGTCATCACTGCATGACCTCACTGTCAATAGCCACAGTACATTCGATGCTGCAACCGTATCCATCTATCTATCAAGTGCTCTTATACTCGTGCTGACATTTCGACTGCCATCCCGACAGTCATGAAATCGGTGCTATGGCCTCTGCTTTTCAAGCCATCACTTGCAGTGTCACCATTTCGTCTTGGCGATCTCCTCCGTTTCAAGGTATGACAACCACAACTACAAAGCCATCACCTAAATCATTTCCAACATTTCTGCCACATCTTTCACAATTTCCGTCTCGCTGTCATCAGTTTCTTTACATCTTAGTTTTGTCGCAAGTGTCGCTGAAATTTCCTTAATTTTCCAACTACCTTCATCACTTTTCCAGACAATGTTTTAGGAAGTTCCGTCGCCATATTTTGTAAACGTGAGCATCGTCTCCACTATTGTTGCAGATTTTTCTGTCGTCATTATTTCCTGTAATTTCGTTGTCCTCGACAATCGACAGCTTTGGTAAATTCCTATTAATTTTTCACAATGTCCTCATTTCACTGCTGATGACAGTGCTATGACCAACTTTACCATAATTCTTGCAACCTACATCACTTTCATCACAGTCCTTGCCTAAAATTTTCTCTGTGGTCACCACCGCTTTGTCGTCAGCCCTACCCGGCTGTTACCTGACAAAATCAATGGCATTTCTAATCACCATTGTTAACGGACACATCGTCGTCTGCCGGTACATCGCTTC
Source organism: Acheta domesticus (assembly GCA_031308135.1). Lineage (NCBI taxonomy): Eukaryota > Metazoa > Arthropoda > Insecta > Orthoptera > Gryllidae > Acheta > Acheta domesticus. Next base: position 178,579,805 of record JAHLJT010009419.1, on the reverse strand, counting down.
ACTGATTATTTTATTTCCCGGCGCGTAAACTTCTATGGTCATTAGTACCGTAAGTGTAGTGCGTGTTTTATCACGGGAGATGGTCGGCGTTTTCCCCCCACTGGATGGAGCAATACAGCGCATGGGACCTACACGTCTGATTATCGGACAAGGTAGAGCACAACAGTGTAAACGTGTGTAAGAAGAGGAATCATAGGACAAGGAAGAAGAAGGAGAGATGGCGCTGGGCCCGTGGCTCTTTTGTTAGGGTACTGCTCCGGCATTCGACTGGTGTTGATCGGATAAATCACGGAAGTCTACTGGTCAGAATAGCCGGCCGGTAGAATTCTCCAGACAGCGTCTGATTTCGACGTAAGTAGCTAGTGTCAAAAATCCTGCCACTGTCGGAACTCGAAACCTGAGGAGTTCCCTCTTGTAGGCACTGTGGTGACATCAATTGGTTCCTTGAACCAGCTCAGTCAATGTCATTATCGCCCTAAGGACTATCTCTACCTTCACCGCCTCAATCGCCATCGTCACAGCCAACGCCAACACCATTGTCTGCAACGCCACCATTGCCAAAACCACCACTTCGTTGCCTCCACTTCCCTCATTTTTCCAAGAATTTCCCCCTCTATTCGTTTCCCCTCCCTTTCTTCCCTCCCCACTCCTTCTAGCGGAAAGGTGCCGACGGTTGTTTGTCAATATTATCGGTTTCCCCCGGAGCCCCTTTTATTTCCGACGGGGGGAAAATTCTTAATTTCTCTAATGGCTAATCTCCTTGTCGGGAGAGAAAAAAATAATAAAAACGCTTCGAGAATGAGGCACAATCAGAAAACTCTGAATCTAATTTCGCGGTCTCTGTCTTAGCGCGAGTCGGCGCGGCGAAGACGGCGAAGAATTTCTGAAGCGTTCGTCTTCGTCTGCTTCGTAAAGCAACTCGCGCTTCGCTGTTCAAATGACTTACGCGCCGCGCCGTCGATAAAAGAGCTCGTCTTCGGACTCATTTCGAGATCGCCGGCCAAACAATGTAATCTGGAAATGGAAGACTGACAGGACGCTTTCAAGGGTGTTTCGGTCTCCGTGAAAACAAATGCCTTCGCAATCAATGCGCGAGCTGAGTGATTCCCAATCGATGAGGCATTGAAAAAGCAGAGGAATTCTCCGGCTGTAATCTCCTTGCTGTAATATCTATGTATTTAAAATTCTTATTGTTTTCGCTTAAAAAGGGTTTGAGTTATCTACTCAACCAAATTTCGTATTTTTTTACTTTTGTAGAAAGGTAGTGGGGCCCTAGATGCATTATCACATGCTCTTAGTGTGCTGTTTCATAGAAAAAACACTAGATATTAATATACTAAATTTAAAAAAAAACTGAATGCTTATCTGCCTCATTTGTTGAACTGAACGCTTATCTGTCTCATTCCGTTGCGCGAGTTTCAATCTGTACATCCAAAGCTGACGTCGATTCGTGATCAGGCGCGAGAAAGTCATAGAGTATGAGGTTAAAGTTAGCCAAGTACAGATATCGAGATTTTTAAGTGAAAAAGGTCAGTAGGTGTTTTTTAAAAGCGAATATCAATAAGTGTCTGCAAACTGTCAAATTTTGACTGGTTTCCACTAATGACCTCTTAATTCTGCAAGAGACTTCATTGACAGGCATACGCTGAAATTTTTTTGACAGATTGAGGGAAAATTATTTTGCAGAATAATTTAAGATTTTTTTAATTAATTTAGATAAAATATTGTAATATGTATATTAAAACAGGAAATCTCTACGTTAGTCTTTCATTCCCTTGAAGGCCAAACTCATTCAACACTAAAAGAAATTTTAAAATAATCAATGAAGTAAAATAATGTCAAAAAATAATTATAGTAGAACATTCTACATTTTTGAAATATATTCAAAATGATTCAACCTCTTGCCTCAGTGGCAAAACAAGCTTAAAATACATTTTCTTTTTAATAAGTCTCAAATATCGTCTCCCCTTCCTTCATAGTTCTCCAGCACACTTGTGACTCTGGACACCACGCAAGTGTTATACACATTTCACTAACATGCAGTATGTTACTTTGGTAAATATTGTTTTATATTCTTCATGTATTGTTATTATGACTTTCTACTATTCTTATTCCTCTTCATTTATTTATTTACTCATTTATTTCTCAATACGTTGAAAACCAAAGATGAAAAATTCTCGAAAAAATGTTATTTGAATGTGATTGAAAACAATTGTACACATAAATATTTGTGTAGAAAATTACTTGTTTTTCTCCTCTTCCATAAAGGAGTTGTACAACATTTTAAATCAGTTAATTAATAACACTCAATGTGAGTAAATCGTGAAGGCAAATTCAGTAAGCACTGATTAGGATTTCAATTATTTCATTAGGTGGATTGAAAAAGACAATACAATTTTATCAAAGTTAAGTTCTCAAACAATGTAGCAAGAAATGTTTTGTCATACTTTTGCCCAAAGACGGACTGAAAACGTACAAATCTCATCTTAATGCACCAATTGCATGCTCCATTACGTGGCCAGACGACAACACAAGCAGTGGATAGGAATCAAGCATATTGTAAGAGCTCATGATCGTAATAATCCACCGATTTCACCGTTGTAGCGATAAACGCATTTCAATTAAAGCTTCTATGTATTGGAGAGAATAGACTATCGGAGGAGCAACGGGCGTGGGTAAGAGCTGGAACAACCTTTTTATTTAAGATGGCTTCATCTTTTCCCACATATCTACGACGCCCATCGCCTGGCATAATGCAATCTATTTATCTATTACGCTACGTCTCCCATGAAATCGGACCCCCTTTCGCGCCAAAGGGAACGTCCCTTGAACACTCTATGGGGCCACACCTCTTCGGAGAACATCACTCGCAGAGAATGCCCGCCTCTTCCACTTCCCATTTCGGGGATAGCCCTGAGGCCCTTCTTATCAGTTACTTTACAATATTTTCCGCAGTAGCCCTTCCTCACATCTCGGTGCTTTCACCCTTTGTAGAGGTGGATGAATTATTTCGGATGTGTAATGAGAGGAAGTGAACGAAGTTGGTTCATTGTGATGCAAGCCAATTGGGAAGCCAAACATCCATGCCCGAATCGAAATTCGAACCCGCGACCCTTCAAACCGAGACGATAAGGCGCGTCAGCCGTCCAGGGGGCTGGAGCATATTTATTGCTTCAACCATCCTGAAGCTAAGAACTAACCCTTACATTGCCAGAAAATAAATGAGAATTAAAAAGAAAGAATGTAGAAGGAATGCAGCAGGGAGGAATGTAGATGGAGAAAGGGAGAAGGAAAGAATGGTAAATTGAGAGAGGAAGTAAAAGATAAAGAGAGCGAAAGAAAAGAGAGGGAGGGAAGGCTGGGAATAGAAAGAGGAGGAGACAGAATAGGGAGACAGGGAAGGAGAAGCGTGAGAGGGAAAGAGAAAGAGAGTAAGACTTATTGACCGTACTTTGAGACCGTGTACCCAGACGTGGAAACATGGTCAACAACGCGTTCGTCACGACTGTTCGCCCCGTCACGATCCTAGGAAACACGCGCGTAGAGTCCCTAGATACAGAGAGTAGCGAAACCGCCGCCATTTAATATCTATCAGCCGATAGACCCTCTAGGTAGCATTCAGCAGCTGAAGGAAAATTATTACAATTGGTGACATTATGAAGATGCTTAAGATTATTAATACTGATCTTAGATTGACGTTCTCAACATACATACAGAATATCACATAGTTCTAATCCTCCGGACAACTGGACATAAAATGGCGGGATCGGTGGAACAATGGAATGCGCTACTCTCTGTATCTAGGGACTCGACGCGCGCGTAGCCGTCAGCGCTGCCAGGGAGCGGTCGCGCGAGGCGCGCTATGGGCTGCGAGGGGCTCCGGCGTTAACTGGTGGAAAATGACCAGCGCAGCGGAGGCACTGGGCGCAGGGAGGCTGCGAAGCGGCGATGGCGATGGCGACAGAAACCAAGGGGGAGAGCACGGAGAGAGAAGTTAAATTTGAGACACAAACAGATCACGAGAGATAGTGGAGAGAGAGAGAGAGGAGAGAGAGAATGATCGAAAGAAAAAGAGATGTCGAAAAATATAAGAGGGAGAGAAAAGATTCCACTACAGAAAGACAGCAAAAGGGAGAAACAAAAAATCAGAGGGAGTGTGTGTGTGTGAGAGAGGGAGAGAGAGAGAGAGAGAAAGAGAGAGAGAGAAAGAGAGAGAGAGAATGAGAGAGAGAAAGAGAGAGAAAGAGAGAGAGAAAGAGAGAGAGAAAGAGAGAGAGAAAGAGAGAGAGAGAGAGAGAGATTAATAGCACGCGAGAAAACCAAACAGGCGAATGATAAACAATTTAAAACAGGAAGACGTTTCAGAGATACAGAGAAATGGACCACTGAAAGTAACGAAATAGCGAGTTCCTAAGAAGAAAGAAATAGTAAGATATATGGTAGAACAATAGTGTGATGCAAACAGGAAAACATAATTCAAACAGTGCTCTTGAAGTGGTGATAGAAAACATGTCAAAGAAGAGAAAATGAAAAAAAAAAGAGAACCAAGACAAAACTTCTAAAGAAAATGGAAGAATGTCTACGAAGCAAGAGGGAAGATCAAGAGATAACCAGTCAACACATTCGGCAAAGTTAACTCGGAAGCGACGATTATTGCATAAAGATTTAATTGGCGCCTGGCAAGACACAGCACCACAGAAGAGCAAGGTGGGCGGTGACGCTGGCGAGCCTGCACACCCCCACCACGCGCATGTACGCGTCAGCCACCCTCCCTTCCATCCCTTCCTCCCTCCTCCGCCATCACCCCGCCTCTGCGCCTACCCTCGCCTTCGCCCCCACCTTGTCCTCCGACGTCGCCTCCGTTCCCGCATCCAACCAATCCCCTCCTTCCCCGCCTTCGCTCCCGCCAACGCCTCGTCCTCCACACGCTGTTTCCTCCCCGCAGTCTCGCCTCCGCCTGGTCTTCCGATGTCGCCTCCATTCCCGCCTCCAACCTAGCTCCTCCTTGCCTGCACCGAGAGAGATGGCTCTGTGCGTCAACTGATGTCACTGTAGTCACTCTGACCGGGAGGTCCTAGGGTTACACTCCCGGCGGTAGCAGTATTTTCTACAGTAGCTTGTCAGCTCGGTCGAATTCAGTCGCTGTCTGAAGGAGAATTCGGGCTGCTCTGATTGAATTGAATTGCCTTATTTTTTACGTGGCGAGACTCAGACCATGAGGCCGGCTCTTCCGTCTGACCACGCAAATTTCGCTACACTCCTTTCCCCGGATAGAGCGGAAAGAAGGTATTACTGAGGCGACGAAACCAGCGATTTGAATTTAGCTCACAGGGTTCATTTAGGCTTGAGGATCTTTTACATGCAAGTAAATCTACTAACATGGGACAGCCGGCTTTACTTCCCCTCCGAAGGAAGGCGTACGAAGGATTTTTTCGCCCCTAAAAATCCACGGCTTCGGGTTTGAACCCGCGAACTTGGCTGTAGCAGTCCGTTACGCTGACCACTACACCGCCGTAACGGCAGTTTTCCGAGGTTTCTCCGATCAACACCAGGAGAATACCGGAGCATTACCCTAACAATCGGGCCCCGGGCCGCATGCGATCTTTCCTTCTTCTTTCTAGTTCTATCCTCACCCCTTCCACACACACTTACACTAACATGCACTACACTACCACACATGCCGGGAGACCGGTCGGGAGCGGAGAGCTTGTTCAAGCTGGGGCGGTGGTGAGAGATTTCTGGTTGAGGGGAAAACCCTGCTATTCGACGATAGGTCGGCGCCGGGTCTTGCCATCAAGCGGGAAAATATCATCGCCACCTCCCGAGGAAAAAACACGCACTACACTTACGGAACTAATGACCAAAGTAGTTTACGCACCTGGAATCACGAACAATCAGTCAATCAATCCTCCCCCGCCCTCCGCCTCCATCCCCGCTCCCGCCTACACTTCGTCCTCCACTCTCTGACTCCTCCACACCCACTTCTTCTCCACCTTTCCGTGTGCCCTCCACCTTTGCTCTCCTTCTATCCACGCCTCCACCTCCCGTCTTATCCTTCGTCATCCCCTCCGTCTCCCAACCCAAAACGCCCCTCCTTGCCCTCTTTGCCCCGCGCCGTTGCTCTCGCCCTACACCTCGTCCTCCATCGCCTGCCTCCACCCCCCGTTTTCCCCGGCGGTTCAGGGGGTGTTTTTCTCGGGGGCGGCGGGGCGGGCGCTGGCGCACGCAAGCGTAAAAACGCTGCCTCTCCGCGCCGGCGGGGGCGGGGGTGATCAATCGGGGGCGGGCCGCTCCGCCAGATGGCGCGCGCCGGCAAAACGCCCAAACAAAAATCCCGATGGTGGGGGCGGAGCGGCGAGGAGACAGAGACGGCAACGGGAGTTGCCCGCGGCGGGCGATGGCCAGGCGCTGACGACGGAGCGCCGGAGTGAAAGGTACTAGAGTATCGGCAGCTTGTAAGCGACTCACCACGTGATACGGTACGTCACGTGACTTGCTCTGAAGCAATCAGCTCACGAGAATTTGTTTACTTTCTCACAGACAGGGTTAAGCGATGCCGCTCATCTGAGTCACATGCAGTCGCGGAGGCGATAAGGTTCGGTTAAGATGAAGATTATGAACATGATATCAAGACCTGTGATCGCCTATCGGTAAGACGTATACTGTGATTTTTGTATCTTTGCCCCTGACGGGAATCAGCTGTTTCCTGCCATCCAATCTGGAGCTTATATTCCGCTACAATGACGTCACTATGTTGACGTTCATACTCCCGATTTGATGAAATCGTCAACAGCTGATTCCTGACAAGGGAAAAGTTACAAAAATCGCAGTGTAATGTCTTGAGATTTCATTTATCTGTCGTGTAGGTGGAGCCATGTGCGTTGTAAATTGTGGGAACAGTGCATCGAATTGTCAGAGCTGCAGAGCGATTGTTACACGCTGCCGGTACTGTAGAGTGGGGTGGAGCAGGAAACGTTTGAGCTGGAACAAACTGGATGATAGCTGCAGGCTAGACGAGATAAGGAGATGGTCAGCCGGTGGATGAGACGAGTAGGTAGCGGTTTTGGAGATGAGTAAGGCATTGGCCAACTGCGAACGGAATAGAGGCCAGTGTGGAAGTTAGGACCAGAGGGGGACCAGAGACCTGGAAAGATGAGGATAGTAATCGCCGTGATGAGGATGGTGATAGCCATGATGAGGGTGGTGACGAGGACAGTGATCAAGATAATAATTGTGATACTACTGGTAAAGGTGATGATGGTGGTGAAGAGAATGATGGTCTGGATATCATTTGGGTGCAGATGAGTGTGGTGATCAAGACGGTAGACAGGCGGATGGACGTGCACTGGATGGAGTGACGTTACATGAAGCTTCTTAAATGAAGCTCGGGCTGGACGAAATTGTAGAAAGGGGGGAGAGGACGAGAAAGTAAGAGGAGGAGTGATGATCTGATTACCGGGGAATGCAATAATCATCTTGAGCCAGACAGGAGGGCGGGTTGGAGGACTGCGTGGAGAGACACGCAATGAACGGCATTTCAGATGAAAACTTATCGCGAACAAAGCTATAAATGTGAGCAAACTAGTAGGCAAAAAGTTATGCAAAGATCAACAGAGTAAGAAACTCGTGGACAGCACGAATGCTTAACATTATTCATTTAGATTGTGATTTAGAGGCAGCTCAACAACTGTGGTCGTTGGGGCCCATCAGGGATGATCTAAAAAGTAGTTCGAAGCGATATTGACGACGAGATTAATGATTCTAGAGAAATATTTTAATATGAGGGTAGTTAAGTAGTAGAACCCCGAGAAATCCTGTTGAGAGCTGGCTTCGTCACATTCCATGGGTAGAGTATCGAACCTAAGCTCCAACGGTGAAAGCCGTTTAGCACTTAAAGGTACCAAAGGTTTGTACCAGAGAGATGGGTGATTTTGTATGAGCATGGGAAAAACTGCACAAGAAAAGACACGAACAACGACTTGCAAAAGAAAGACATGAAAACGCCATAAAATGTTTCGCGCCATATATGCGAAGGCTGAGGGAGCAGGTAAGTACTCTTGTTCCTTGCCTGCAAATTATGTTGTTGACAAACATGTAAAGGCGACTCCACACATTCGCTATTCACCGAGCAGCAAATTAGCTCGCTCAATCTCGAACAGCTGATGTGTTCGGCGTGTGTTCGCTTGCTTTGATGTGTCCAAAACGTGGTGGGTAGAACGAGCAGAGAATAGTCGTCATTCGGCAAATAGGGAGCAGCCCAACTACATTATTTGGGACTTGGCGTGCAGTCACACACTACTCGCCAAATAACAAATGTCTGGAGCTGCCTTAAGGATTGTAATGTTTTACAATTAAGTATTAAACATTTCTGAAAGCAGCAAATAGTTTATGTTACGCAAATGCTTAAAAAAACAGGATAAAACCTAGCAATATTCACACTGTATGAGTTGTCTCAGTGGAATCCATATGTATTTACAGTTCACGTTTTGGGAATTGTTAAAACTGTTCACCACACTGTCCCCTTCCTTCTCAGAGATGCGGCTTTTTAAGCGTGCAATGTCCTCATTCCTGACGCGTTATTTTGATCGGTTGAACGACCAATCCCATCACGTTTTTTTTTTTAATTGGTCGCGGAAGGAAAAAGGACGATGTCGATCGTTAACATGGAGCCTCATTTCCATTCTTCATATCGAATGGCATCAGGAAATAAGAGCAAAACGACGGGCCGGTGAAGAGCCAATGGGGACCAATAGTCTTTCTTGATTTTGCGAGCCTCCTGCTCGAGACAGAGCTGGCTGAAATAGTCATTCAAGCACACTAATTGATGGTCACAATGTCAAAAGTAGAAATATGTTAAGCCTTCGCAAAAGGGCAAATTAAAAGTGTATTCACAGCTTTTATATTGTATTACACATGTAAAATATCGTAGGTTTTCAGCCGGAGTCAATATCAGAAAAACTTACCCACACATCATTTATTTATTTATTTATTTATTTACACACCACACCAAACTTACCAATACAACTGCGGTGGACGAAACGTTTGGCCCTTCTACGCCAACTAGACCACGGCCTACCAGCCCGGTAAGTTTTTCTCATACATGTAAAATAGTAATTACTCGCGACTAAATTGGAGAAACACAATTTAAGACATTTTATTTGCTTAATTAACGAAATTACGTAAAATCAAATAAATATAATTTTATTGTTACTATTGAGAATTAATATTATAAACCACAATAGTGACATAATTCAGGAAAGTAGATGAGTACATGACACGTACAAAAACTGAAGCAGATGGGAGAAATGCATCCGTAATACGTTTATCTTGATCTCATCTTTTGAGCAATTGATAAATGTAATTTTTTTCTACAATATATAACCGATGTGTCATTTTTATTCATACAGCTCGAAGAACATAGTTTGTTAATATTTATGATTTGGTGTAATTATTGAAAAAATATGACAAATGACTAATGAATAAAATTAATTGTATCTCCTTTCCTACTCTCGTAATTATAAGAGTGGATAACAATTTTTGTTCAAGACTTCAAAACGCTTGAAGAGCGAGAATGAAAACAAATAAAAATGCATTAAGCGTTTCTAGACTCTCTTTTTGTCTCAATTTAGATGTCGTTCCTATACAGCCCTATTAAGTAATTAAAGTTAATTAATTTAACCAAGGTGGACCAAGCAATGTTTCCAAACACGGTTTCTGATCTAGATGCTCGGAAATTCTACCATTGATTTCATTTGTGTTCTGATTAAGCAAAACAAAGTGTAAACTGGTTTGTAGTACGTCTTGAATCCTAATTCCGATGTATTGCGATGTATTACGATGCCATGCCCAACATTGTTGAGAAAGTTAATAAATAATAATAATAATAATAATAATAATAATAATCGTGTTTACTTATCGATGTTGCTGTACCTTGCGATCAAAACTTTATTACCAAGGAGGCAGAGAAACGTCTTAAATACAAGAGTTTGGAAATCGAGATCAGCCGAATGTGGGGCGTAAAAGCACAGGTCGTCCTGATAGTTGTCGGAGCTCTGGGATTTGTTCCGCAAAATTTGAGTAAGAACTTGTCTAAACTCCCAGGTATTTCAAAAGACTGGGAAGTGCAAGAAATAGCTTTATTTGGAACAGCCCACATTTTGCGTAAAGTATTGTAGAGGCACTGATAGTCACCGGATCTGCTCCTTAGGTAGCTGGTTGCAACCTAGAGTAGACTTTATATTCAGCCGACTCATAACATCTTTAGTCGTGATGTAATGGAAAAATAATAATAATAACAACATAACCCATAACCCTGCAATAGTAAAGAGATAAAGGATATACGAAATACAAAAAAAAAGCACTTTATTATTATTTGTTCACAATATTTATTTGTTCACTACTGAAAATGAATCCATTGAGGACTGTAAATGCCCAGTTCCTTCACATGCCATTGTAACTGTGTCAAAACATTTACGTATTGTTCGGATGTTACAGATTGCAAATAAAAATATATAAAAAGAAAAAAAAATCAAAATCACATCTTCTACGCAATTGAGCAGCTAATGAACTTCCTATCTCTCCTAGGCAATCGACTCTTCAGTACTATTATAATTTACAGCGCATTATTAGAGTAAAACCTTCAAATTGTATTTTGCATAAAAATATTATAATATATTTCTATTGGAGTGAACTCATACGAAATGAGCGTCACTCAGCGGTGTAATTTTATTTGAGAGAACGAAGGTAACATTTTGCCAACTTCTACATTAGCACAAAAGCTGCATGCATGCTTTTAAAATATTGCAATCAATGCTATGTTTCTCCACCAGCTTTTGATTTGCGCTGAAAAACTTCGTATAGCGCTCATACCGCGTGCTACAACTGTTCCTTCGGTGGCACGCGACATCGTTATTTGAAAACATTGCGATGGGAGACATTGATAAACAGGTACGCCCTATCTGGAGCAAGCGATTGGTGAAAATTCGGAAAGGCGGCAATTTCAAGTATCGACAGAATTGTAGTCGCTTCCGTAACTTATCTGGAATCGCGGCCTACTTCGATTTAAATGCACCATAAACAGGTCGAACAGAGTGAAATAATGCGATTCTCTTCGGAGAGAAATTTACCTTAGACAGTCACCTTGCGGATAGGCTCCTATTGCATGCGTTCACCGTGGAATTCGTTTAAGCGAGAGAAATAATGCTATGGTAATTACCAATGATGTATTGCGCTACCTTACGTCACTGAAACGTTCCTTCCAGATTGAGCAAAACCAAAGAAAAGAAGAGAATTTCCGGAACATTTTTAGAAATGTTTGCTGGCTTTAAAAATATTGTTCCTCCAATACATTCAACATCCTATAATAACAATAATAATAATAATAATAATAATAATAATTTATGATGATGCAAATCTAAATTTACGCTGGTAAATTCAATTCTTTTCGTTAACATTGTGCAAATTTCAAGGAACAAAATCGTCTATCAATGGTGGCAAAGCTGTAAGAGAAACGTGAATTTACCTACAATTTCTTCTATATTACTCACAACCCAAAATTTCTTGTACATGAATTTACTCAGAATGTCGTGTATATTCAGAAGATAAATATAGACGGAAGAGATGCCTATTTTTTAACAATCATCCTCGAAAACGATACATTACGGAACACTTTAAAAAGATGAAATTTATGGCTTTCTTAAACCAAGTAAACGAGATGTTTTGCCAAGCAGCTATCATCCAATCACACTTCTGTCAGTTGCCAATAAAATTCTTGAACAAGTGATTCGTATCAGACAAGCTCGTAATGGCAGAACGACTGGGGATAATCAAAGTAGATATGTTTCTTATTTGATTAGATAATAAAATAGTTGCTAATGCTACCAAGAAAGTACGAAACATTTATAAGGCACGCTGGATTCAGACAGCCTGGATCTCGTCCTCTGCCATCTTGGGTGTTTTTTCTTCTAATTATTGCAGTGTCTGTTGCCTCCCGTTCCCCAGAGGACTGGGGGTGGGTAGGTCAAGGACAGACCTGCACAGCATTTTGCACTTTCACTGACCTCAGGAGCTGCGTGCGGGCAACTCGAGTGCAAATGAGAAAATCGATGAAGGGTGGGGATGAGACCCAATCTAGGAGAGGGGACCACCAATCAGAATGCGCAATTCGAAAGATAGCGCGTAAATTTAAAGAGCAATCGGCAAGAACATGACGGTCATATACAGTTCAAGAAATATTATCTTTTGTATTATATTGCAAATGTTTGTTATCGGTATATGACAGGGCGAAATATGAAACTACAACGAATTATACATATTAGATTTCGACACAAAGTATTATAATTGCTTGTAGGGCTTATAATGTAATTCACTTTGCTACGATGTAATCACAAATTTAGTGTTGTGCTAAACACAAAATTTTGATACTGAATTGTTTTTGTTTGATGATGACAGCAATAAACTATTTTTTATTAACTATGTTTAATTGTATAAGACGGTTTTCTCAAAGCAAAAACATATTGTTCTTAAAAAACATGATTATTTTCTGTTCTAATTTCTGACAAGAGTGTAGAGTCGTTTACAAGATCGAATAAAAATATAAAGCCCTTTGCATTCTATTTAACCAATACCCATGATTATCTTATGATTGGCCGTAACATATCGTCACAGAAGTTTGCTCGTTGATCTCTTTTATTCAGTTTCATAATGGGGAAAATGGTCACAAATGTGCTATTAAACATTACCCTTCTTGAAACTGCCACATATTCTATTTTTATGTCAATTTTGATGTGAGAGATTGCTTTCATGATTTTGTTCATTTTTCTATGATTTGGAGATTTTAACATTCCTGGTAAACAATCAATTATTAAATTGCAATTTTGTGTTAGATATAATTAAATAATATTTTTTTCTTATATATAAGCATATATTTTAAAGCTATTGCTTTAAAATAATGCTTAAGAGTCACAATGAGCATGTTATTTTCTTAAAAAAAATAGAAAATGAAAATACATACAGTGGTGGATATATAGTAGGGCACAGAACGTAAACAGTGAATTATGACCCTGGTAACTCAAAATACTAGACATAATCCATTTAAACAAATGGGCATTTAATTTTGAAGCATGGATCATTATTAGACGCCCAGGCATTAAATCTACGCGCCGCGTCGTGCTACGTCACACGTCTCCCCTCCCCGCAAAGCTTCCTACTCCCAACTACTTGCACTTTGGGCGCTGCCACGGGCAGACGATCGGCTCGCAAGGGCAGAATGCCGACGGGAGCAGGCGTTGTGCAGGTCTGGTCAAGGGTGATTTTGTGAAGGTTTGAACTGAAGATTTGAAAGGTTATTGAAGGTGTTTCGAAGACATAGTGGAGGGGGGAGGAAAGTAGAGAGGTTTTTTGTTGAGGGTGTTTTAAGAGTAACAAAGAGGGGATAGATAGGTTGTTTTGTTGACGGTGTTGTGGGGTTGAGAATAAGAGGTGGGGGGGGAGTGAAGAATAAAGAAAATGGGTTGGTTAGAAAGTGGCAATAGCTAAAGGGTAAATAATTAATATCGTTAAAGTACCAACGGATTTAAAAACCCATTTTTCATTCTTTTTTTTTCTAAATAATAATTTTTCGGTGCGTCTTTCATCGAACTTTCCGCAACCAGCAATCATGGCCCTCCTCGCCTTCATTTGGCCCGCGGTGGGTCTTGGCCGTGTCGTGCGGCGCGTGCGGTCGCGAGCGGCGGCGGCGGCGGCGGCGGCGGCGGCGGCGTGCGCGCGCGTGTTGATTGAGCACGCGTGACGCGGCGGCGCGCCGCCTCGCCGCTAAGTGCGTTCGCCCATTAGGCGCAAATGGAGCGAAGCGCCGGCCGGCGCGCGGACGGTGGAGGGGAGGAGGAGGGGATGGGGAGGGGAGGGGGCTCCAGGATTTGCGCGCCGGCCGCGGTCACCTGTCGTTTGTTCTCGCCCGACGACCCGCTGCCCCCCCGCCCGCTCCGCCACCGCCGTGGGCGCCCTTTGAAGCTCCGTAACTACTGAGGGCTGCTGCGGTGGTGGGGGAGGGGGTGGAGAAGGGGCGGGGGAAGGGGGGGAGGGAGGCGGGCTCCCGAGAGGCTGAGAACGAGCTATGGGTGGAGAGACTATAATAATGATGCTCTTGCAAAACTCAAGCGTCTTGTTAAAAATCTGAAGTTTGTGAATGCGTTTAATGTGTAAACTTTAGTGTACTTTCATAATAATAATAATAATAATATATTATTATTATCACATTCTAAATTCAAAATTAAATATGTTAGGTGTCGATTAAATATAAAACTTACTCCAAATGGCAACCAGCTTCTATCTGCAAGGGGCAGATCTGGTGACTGTGAACAAAATTCATTGCTGAAATTTGGGCTGTTCCCAATGTACTGAACTTCCCAGTCCTTTGAATGACATAGCAGAACATGCACAAATTTTTCCTCGACCTAGTCTTTTACGGCTCATCAGGTTGATCTCGATTTCCAAATTGTTGTTAATTCAGCCTCTTCGGTTATGGCGTTCTGTTCCCACAAGAGGGCAAAATCTTCAGAGACACGACTTTTTCTCGAAATCCAGAATAACTATATCAGTTTTTTGCAGTTCTATCAGAGATTATGATTTTAGTGTATTCATATTAATAGGTGTATGTGTGGAACTTTCAGAGTGTTGTAGAGTTGCAAGTAACGTTACCTACGCGTTTTATGTATTCGGGCTTTGCTAGATTTGAATACGCTGAGTCGATATGATCAATAGTTTCTACCTATTTCTGACAATTATTATTATTATTATTATTATTATTATTATTATTATTATTATTATTACTATTGCTTGAATTTGCGAAGTATCTGCGCAATGGCCACGATCAGACACACTGCCGCTTTCCAAGGGCATGTACGTTGGGATATGATAATAATGAAGCTGGTGAGTTCCCCAGAATAGTGCAATAGACACATACCAGCCAATGATTTAAGCAGTCTGTCGAAACCAGAATCAAAATAAATAAAGATAATGATGAATGATAACATGATGATGACGATGCCATGGTGAAATTTAATGGCATACAATGTACTAAATAACGAGTATTAAAATGTAATTGTGGGTAGACTGAATGGCAATGAAAACAGGCGAATCAGGAAGAAACCCTTCGTAAACCCATTTAATTAACTCAATATACTTTATCTTTAAAGACAGTAGAACTTTATGGGGGAGAAGTATAATTTGCTTTCTTTTGAGCTCCCAAAACTCCATCCCTTTCTTTTACTATGCATTGTTAGTTGAGTTATAGTTAAAGGTACCAAAAAGTGTCCTTGGCATCATTTTAAATCTACAATTTGGCGTATCACTACGATTTAAAGAGGTTCAGCTCGACAGTACCCAGATTTGGAAATTAAGTGCGCTGTCTGCCTCTGGAATCACCAGCGCCAAATTATTGGGAAGAGGGAAGATTCAATATTTAAGCTACAAATTACCAAGGAATCCCCCTCCAATGTCCTCGTATACTAAATATATTGGGGTCTCGTGCCCCTTACTGCGCCTCCCCCGCCCCCGATTGTGACGCTCACGCTACCTGCTACACTAAGATCCGATTTAAAGACTTCCGTTTGGCGAACGATTCCAGAGTTTTAACGATCACGCACGCATGCGCAGTATGGCTTCTGGAACCCGGTAAGCGGCACTGCGCAAGCAGGCGTTCGCTAAAACTGCGAAACCGTCCGCCCAAAAGAACCGTGCGAATCGGGCCTATACTTCAGTTTTTCTTTCTTAGCGCACGAGGGTGTGTCAATAAAATAGAATATCTCACGGTATTTCGCGTCGTTCTCCGTTGTGCCGCCAGGCGTCGCATGATCGCCAGCACTGCTCGATACAGTCGCGACCATGCGACTCCTAGCGGCGAAACCGAGAACGACGCGAAATACCGCGAGCTATTCCATTTTATTGACACACCACCGTGCGCCAAGAATGAATAATCAAAGTATGGCCGTCCGGCGCCTCGCTTGTCGCGCGAGGTGCCGATCCGCGGTCGGAAGGGCCGAGCGCCTGCAAAGATCTTCTCCCGGCCACCGCCGTGCCGCCCGTATGGCGAGGGGAGGGCGCGAGCGAGCGCTCAAGGCGAATTAAGAGCGGGCGGGGCGGGGCCGCGCCCATTTCATTAGCCGGCGGCGCTAATCAGTCGGGGAGTTAATGAGCGGGAAGACGTCTCCGTGCGGGGGTGGCGGAGGGGGAGGTGTTGGAAGGCAGGGAGGGGGGCACGCGGGGGTGGTGGGATCTGACGGCTGCAAACGGGGACTGAGGTATGGATCCCTGCAGGAGGGGGGGCAGACGCCCTGAAGGCCTGAGGCTTTTGGCGGAGGCGAAAACGTCCACCCGGGCCCGAGTTTGCCGACGGCACTCACGTCGATAGCGCCAAGACAGGTGCAGTACGGAGGTACTAAGCTCCGTGTTGCCGGAATCACCTGGTGACCATCAGTTGGGCCCTTTCCCATCGACCTTGCGCAGGATTGGGCGCGGGTTTGTTCTCAAACCCACATACAAAGTCCGATAGGGAGAATGAATCCCCACGATAGGTTGTCTAGATTCCGGCGATACTCACGTCGACAGCGTCAAGATCGATGCAGTGAGGAGACGGGTTGGGAGCCCTGAGCCACTCGGATTGGGCGGATGGGCACTTGGCTTTGTAATGTCAGTGCCCAATATTCATGGGCTATTGAGAAGGCATTCGTCCCGACGTGCTGAGTGGCGTTTAATTACACCCTGTTGAGATGCTGCGTTCTGGGGTATCCGGATGCCATCCCGAAGGTGTGCTTGTATGCCGGAGGAGGGGGAGGAGGCCAAGAGTCCAGGGTCCCACTCTGGGTAACAACCCCCCTGATATTACATGCAAAGTGTGGGGGTTGTAGTCCGTGCAGGGTATAAGCTCAGGTAAGGATAAAATGTACGCATTGGAGATAGTGACAATGACAGAAGGAATTATGATGGTAGGGAAATAAAAGTATTAAGCGCTAATGAGAAGGTTATGGCAGTTTTGGCAGTGGAACTATTGGTGGTAGTAGTGCTGATGATGGTTTTAGTGGTAGTGGTGGTGGTGGTGATCGTGGTGGTTTCTGTTGCTCTAGTAGCGGTAGAAGTGGCGATGGTACAAAACAGCAGTAGTGGCAGTGGTAGCAATAGAGTTGTGAGACAACAATGAGTATTTGCGGATTTTACAATCATTGATTTCCTGATTTTGGAACTAATATTGGTGATAAAGTAAATCATGATTAACGAAAAATAATTTAGGTTTGTAGATAATGATAATAAACGTTAGTAGATATTTCAAAGTAAAGAAAACCGCGAAGATAATTAAGAATTTAAGAGATTTATTAGCAAGGCTAGGACTTTTTTGGGCACTGGTGTCTAATGTGGGTGAGGGTGGGTAAGCAGCCACTGCCTCAGTTAAATATATACAGAACATATTTTTTCTATAAACACACTATTTCATATTCCTTTTGAATTCAAAAAGCAGTATTGATTTTATAAGTATACCGTATTTTAGGCTGTAATTCTTGCAATAAATCTTAAACACAATATGCCAAAATATTATGATGAAAATTAAGTGCCAAGTGTCCTTTTATGTCGCAGTCTCGTTTCCTAAAATAAATATAAATGCAGCGGAAAATGTCACATCTAAATAGAATGCAGTTTGTGTGCAATTTTGTTGAAAGTAATGATATTTTTCCGTTAAGCTTGAAGCAAATTAAAATTATGGAATATGTCAGTGTACAACGTGCATAGATTATATTAATGGCAATTGAAAGTAGTTTCGTCAAAAGTAATAATGCAAGTAAATGACTCTACTCTACCCATTGCAAACAGGTGTCGACGACTAAATCAGTTTCTTTTACAAAGTCACTTTGTTTTACAAAGATAAGTGAATATTTAGACAACAGAGGGGGATTTCACAGCGGAATACAAATCAAAACCACCAGAAACTGAAATGAAAACGAAGTGTAAGTGCAAAGCAAAAAAATATTTTGGGTAGAATATCGCATTGGAATAGAATATTGAAGATAAAATATAAATAAAAACAGCTTATGGACTTTTTTATATTTGGTTCAAAGAAACCGAGTTTAATTTCATGCCGTAAACAATAACTAAAACGGATTCTACTCCACGAAGCCACGTTTGCTCAAGATTTGCGCAATTCTGAACTACACTCAGAGACAAAAGACGAACTATGATAGGACGAAACGACGCCATAACACAACAGGCCAGAACACAACACACGACGTCTGCTGATAAGAGGAAACGAATGGGCCAGGTGCGAAGTGAGAAATGTCCGACAAGAGCACGGACATAAAGGCAGAGCGACAGCAAAATAACCACGAGAGCGAAACGGCTCAGCCACTGACGGGAGGCAGGTCAAGGGGGCAGAGTGGTGGGATCAGTGGAGGGTGGGATTGGGAAAGAGGGGGCTGGAGATCGGAAGGCAGTGGCGGGTGGAAGGGGGGTGAGGAGGTCGGAGAGGGATGTTGCGGGACGGCAAGAGAAGGTACTGCGGTGAGGGGCGTGACTCGGTAGGGTTGAAACGGTCGCAGTGTCTACGGACGGAATAGGGTAGCCAGCCGTGGCGGCGAGGTAGAGGTAGGAGGCAAAGGGAGACCACGAAAGAAATGTGTAGAGGGAATGATTCATGGCGAAATGGAGGGGCGGGGTGGGCCGGGGAGTATGAAGGGAGGAAATGACGGAAGAGGGATGGTGGGTGGAGAAGTGGAGGGAAAAGGAGTCGTGGGTGGAGGGGTGGTGGGTGGACGGGGGTGGGTGGAAGGGTGGCGTTTGGAGAGGTGGGGATAGACGGGTGGGGTGAAGAGGTGTGGGTGGACGGTAGTTGGTTGCGAGGGGAGGGGTGACGTGTGCAGAGGTGGGGTTGGAGAAGCGGGGTGGATGGGGTGTGAGTGGGATGGAGGGGTGGAGGTGAATAGAAGGGTGGCGGGTTGAGAAGTCGGGATTGGGTGGAGGGGTGAGATGGAGGGTAATTGGTAGCGAGTGGAGGGGAGGGGTGGAGGAGAGGTGGGGTTGGAGGGGTGGTTGGAGGGGCGAAGGTGGTGGGTACAGGGTTGGCGGCTTGAGAAGTCAGGGTAGGGTGGAGGGGCGGGTGGAGGGATGTGTTGGAGGGGTAGATAGTCACGCGTGCAGGGATGGCAGGAGAAGAGACGGTGGGCGGCGGACTAGACGTCCCGGGAGGCGCGCTGTGAGCGCGTCGGCAGTGGGACAGACGGCGGGTGGGCGGGCGGGCGGGCGGACGCGCGCAGACAGGCGGAAAGAACTAATAAATGCCGCGCATTGTTGCGGACGCGTCCAAAAAAAACGGCTGCCGCGATGCCGCGCTCCGGAGGGTCAGCGAGCACGAGGATGGACGCGACCTCCGGGGGCGGATTCGGCAACGCCAGAAATGCGCTAAGGGCGGGACACGCCTGAATGGTTTACGGTGACGGGCACTGTGACACAGTGAGCGGGTAAGGATCGTGATCGTGGGACTGTGGTAATCAAGAGGGAAGATTGTAGATTATCGGATTGAAACAGGCACCTTAAACGAGAACGACGGCTTTTTGTACAAACAGAAGAATGTAGAACAGTTGAACCGAACATGTTACAGAACCGAACAACCGTAGAACGACTACTGTCGTCAAGTATTAATTTGCATCCAGTTTTTTATGCAACTAATTGTTTATATTTTTGCAGTAATCGCAATTCAATTACTGTCAAACATAAAAATATTCCAAGTAACAATACCGTAATGCAGTAATATAGTAGTAAATATTGCAAACATGAAATACATAAAACATATTTTGGGCTTTTTAGATTAAACTTGTTTACAGTTAAAGCAAATTTTTATCAATAAGTTACTGCTCTTGTCAGAAAAGGGTTTCAACACATTAATCTGGAAGTCGTTGCCACATTTTTAATGTAACTTTGGCAACGAGTTTCTTTTGCCCAGGGCAAAGTTCTTATTGTTTACTTTCGTATTCGTAGTGCTTTTTGCAGTTAACTGAAAAAATTCCAAGAATTTATTTCTATTTATTACACGTGAGTTTTTGCATCAATTTGAACAGCTTGTTCATGCAAAATTCAACATGTTACAGAACACGAGCACAAGCTAAAGTTTGGATCCTGCCTTTGGGGAATGCTAGTGGCCTGCCCCAGTAAAATCGCTGTTGAACAAAGTCACACAAATATATTTTCCAAAAAGGAGCGCACAAACTGTTCAAGAACAACAAATAAAACTCTCTCGTACAACATTACTTCTACCATCAAAACCGATCAAACCACATAAACTATCAACAGTTAGTTTTGTTTTTCATTTATATGAGTATTAAGGCTCAACCAGGGTGATGAGTTGGCAAATATGTTAGTTGGACCATTCAATAACTATATTTAGAAATCTTGTATTACATTCCGAAATTACAAAAAAATGTAAATAATATATTTTGTCAAAGGATCGATGAAAAGTCCTACACCCTTTCATCTCCAAACTCTCTACAACGTTCTAAATTTTTTTCGCAAATATCACAGTCCAAATGTCGATATCGACATAAAATTCTACGAATTACTGAAAGGCGTTTTCAAAAGGGCTTCCTCGGCAGTGTTCGAATTCATCAGATTTATCGCGCGGTCCTGACGTGTACACTTGGCGAGGCGCGGAGATCTCTCTCGTAATGTTTGCCCTCGCGATGAATACCCGCGCCGCGTCGCCGCGACCGCGCGCGCACGCACTTCCATTTCGGGCGACGCGTGAACGAACGCGCTGTTCACGACGCGCGCGACGACAGTCCATTGGTTGCAGGACGAGGAATGCGGGTGACGGTGTTGCGGGAGGGGAGACCTTCGTTTGATGGAGTCTCCGGATACGTCAGCTACTATGGTCGTTGGTTCCGTTAGTGTAGTCAATGTTTTATCTCGGATGGTGGTGGTGTTCCTCCACGCTGAATTGATTGATTGATTAACTCGTTCGTGTTCTCGAGTGCGTCAACTACTTAGGTCATTCGTCCCATTAGTGTAGTGCGTGTTTTTCTCTCTCGGGAGGTGGCGGTGATCTTTTCCCCGCTGGATGGCGAGATCTGGCGCCGACCTACCGTCGACTAGCGGGGTTTTCCCCCTAAGCCAGGTATCTCCCACCAGCGGGGCACCGCCCCAGCCGGGACAAGCTGTAAGCTCCGGACCGGTCTCCCGGAATGTGTGGTAGTGTAGTGCATGATAGTGTAAGTGTGTGTGTAAGACGGAGAGGATAGGGCAATGAAGAGGAAGAAAATATCGCGCGCGGTCCGTGGCCTGTTTGTTAGGGCATGGCTCCACGCTCCACATTGCTTCACAGGGCATTGCTTCACATTGAATTGAAAGTTCCAGCGCTAATCTACACTTCGGCTTGAGGAAATTCCCCCTCCTGGTTTTCCTCCAGCGGGACAACGCAGCAGCCGGAAGAAGCTCTAAGTTCCCGATCGATCTTCCAACATATGTGATAGTGTGGTGCATGTAAGTATAAGAGAGTGTGCGCGCGTGTGTGTGTGTGTGTGTGTGTGTGTAAAAGGAGATGATAGAACGAGAAAGAGACCGAGAAAAGTGGCTCAGGGCATCAAATGCAGTGCCTATGACCGGGAAGTCCCAGGTTCGAGTCCCGATGATGGCAGGATTTTCAAAGTAAATTGTCTGCTAGGTCAGATTCAGACGCTGTCTGGAGGAGAATTTAGCAGGCGGCTGCTCTGATCAATAGTTTTCCGTGGTTTCTCTGATCAATACCAGGCGAATGCCGAAGCAGGACCCTAATAAAAGTGCCACGGACCGCGCCTTCTTTCCTGCCCCTTCCTTTGTTCTATCCTCACCCCATACTTAAACACACTTACATTACATGCTTTACACTACCACACAAGCCAGTCAGGAACTTACAGCTTGTCCCGGCTGTGACGTTGCCCCGCTGGGTCAGATGCCTAGTTGGGGAAACCTCGTAGGCCCTCGTAGCAGGGGAAGGCACTTGCCGGGGCATACATACGCTACACTTACGGGACTAATGACTTTAGCAGTTGACGCGCCCAGAATCACTAATCAATCAACGAGGAAGAGAAAGAAAAAATCGCGCGCGGTCTGTTAGAGTACTGCTTGTACATTCGCCTGGTTTTGTTTCGAGAACCCACGGAAAATTGTCGATCAGAGCAGCCGGTCGCAAGAATTCTCTTCCAGAATAGACTGAATTCGACCCAGCTGTGTATCTGGCTCGAAAATCCTGCCATCGTTGAAACTCCATACCTAGGATCTACCGGGCAGAGTCATCGGCAATGCTGGCTGGCTCTGAATCGGGGTTGCCAGATTAGGCTTTCCGATTCCGCTTAGGATTTCAGATTCCGCTTTTCGGGCTGAAAAACGGCTCTCTCGCGGGACAAATATTGACTTCGCGAAATACCGCCCAATGGGCGTAAATGCATCAAAGCGAGTGCGAGTTTGGGCGGGTTTTCAGATTACGGCGAAATTTTCAGCAAACAACCACAAAGATGTTGACAGTGAGTTTCATATTTTAGTTTTTTACTTTACATATGATTTTTCATTCATCAATTTTTAGTTCGTTCACTTCAGTTCACTTCGGTTTACTTTGAAAGTGAGTAATGTTAGTTTTTAGACCTCTAGTGTAGGGTGTGTTCTAAAGGTCGTAGCGTCTTTGTCGTGCACAACATGAGTATGCACGATAATCACATTGACAATACTTGTAGTTAATTTAGAACTCTTTTAAAAATAGTAATCTTTTGGAAATGAGGTATCACTGCCAGTATTTTCCGTTAGGACAGAGGATATAAGCAAGCACATGTAAGCGTTTCTGTGGTAATCTTTTTAAGCAGGGATATTCTAGAGGAGCAAGGAGTGTGAAAATTGGAAAGGGAAAAAATATTTTATCCCATAAAGTACTCCTCCCATCAGCTGCAGTCATAAGAATAAATAATATTTAAATATTAAGATATAACGTATTATAAAATAAAAAAGTTTTTCATAAATTATTGATTACAATTATTGATAACAAACAAAAAATAAAACTAATCAAGCATTTTATAAGTCACTACCTAAAAGAACCCTTCCAATTCATATTTTTTTAATGCAAATTCAAATTTCCCACTTGGAAAAGTCAATTTTGCGCGGAATTGGGCTGATTTGCCGCCAACTAAGGGCGCATGTTTGTACGAAGCAACTGGCTACCCTGCTCTGAACTAAATTCAGTCAGTAGAACTCCCTCGAGGAGAGGCAGGCCGCGAGCGAAGAAATGATGAGCGCCCCCGAATCATCCGCGTTCTCGTCTCTGTGCCTTTGCAGACCATTTACAATTCTATGAACTAGATTTTAATCGCCCGTTTCGTCGCCCGAGTGATTCCTTCTTTCGCTGATAGATGGCGAAAGGAGGGCGGCGAAATTTGCGAGTGAGGCGGAAGCCAGGCCTGATAGCCTGAGCCAGGTCACGGTATCATGGAAATGCATTGAATTTATCTGAATGGAAAAATATGTGGATATCACTGTCGGAAAATATGAGGAATTTGAAAATATGCAATGTTGAGAGAGGGATTATAGAAGGACACTCGTAATTGATACAGGGGAATGCCTCTAATTTCTGTTTCAGAAAGCGATGGAATATTCCAATAATTATTAATGGAATAATAATCTACATAGGAAGTAATTTTAAAAGTAATTAATTATAAATGTTATTTTTATAAACGTTCCAAACGAATAGATATCTGTCATTCCGAGCACGGAAATCCTGCAGATTTCTTTCCGTTGTATCAACTCCTTGTATATGCATACTACAAAATATTCTCATACTCTATGAAATGTTAAGTTATGGACAACTTAGTAATGTGACGGTGAATGAAAGTATTATTTTTAAATGGAAATATGTAGCACACATTCGATTAAAAATATTAGCGATATGGAAGGTTATTTTCGAATTTCATTACAGACTTGTTCTGCACAAATTCAATCTTTCCGGTTGAATAACTCATTGTATTCATTTACGCTTAGAAATTTTTATCAACTGATGTATTATTATTTATTATTATTATCATTATTTCTGTCATAATTTATATTATTTACCGTACGAACTGCTGACCAGTTTAAACTAGAAAATGGAAAAGACATAACAGAAAATACTATTTCATTTTTATCAAGTAACATGTCAGGAAATCGAAATAAATCGGACAACATATAGGCATGTCATTTAGATGTCTCATGTATTTATATATTTTTTACTTTTAGGATTTCTGAACTTCTAAAGAAATATACTGTGCAAGGAATAAAACATGTGAAATAAGAAGTAGATGAACTTTTAACGAGGAAATAATATGCCTTGTTTGCAAGAGATAAACTATCATTTCCACAGCAGACTTCTTTGCCAATTACCAAGGTTAAATAGTTCAAAGGGTCCAGGAGGTGCGGGTGAACAAACCTCAAGAGCATGTCGGCATGAGGTTTCCGAAGATTTCAAAAATCAATTTCAAATAATTTATTTACCCAAATTACAGCGCGTTCACTGAAAATTCTTATTAGAGAAATATCCTACATTCAGTCTTGGTAGTAATTGTAGTCTGAAAATAACTACATATACCCAAAACGTTTGGGTTCTCAGCAAATTCATGCGCCTAGGTTGGAGGTCGTCTGCTCTCCCTTCCCCATTCGCCCTCGCGTCGTCAACGCTGTATGGTTATGCGGGAATTGAAGTTACAAACCTGTTTACCTTTGACACTTTGCGGGACTCCTCGGCCCCGCCCCTTCCTGCGTTTTGAGGCCACTGAGCTAAACGCAGCGCTTGCGCCGCTAAGCGAGGCCGCTTGCTCCTTCCACGCCCTGCTGCCACCCCTGCTCGCCCTCATTCTGTCCTCACTGCCGCTCCTGCTGTCCCAATTTGCCATCGCACTGTCCTCACCGCCGCTCCAGCTTCTAGCAGCCACTACTAGTCCTTGCGCCGTCCTCACCGTCACTCCCGCATTTCCTGACCCCATACGCCAGTGTTGTCAAGGTCGATGCCACGAGCGGGAGTCCGTGGCACGAGTGCCACGACGAAATCGCTTTTCCACGCTGTTCATAACCCCACCACTAGAGACAACGACATCACTATTGTAAAACGATGGGGTTACTAATAGTTTCCTCTCCCGACGCTAGTGGCGCAGAGAAGCTTGTGGCATGGCACGATAACGCGAGGCGTGCCACTGCCACCAGTAGCAGACCCTGACACCACTGCCATACGCCTTCGTCACGTACGTTCCTGCCCCTGCACGTCCACATCGCGTCTGCATGTCCCCTCTTGCCATCGCTCCGTCTTCACCGCTGCCCTCGTCCCTGCCGGTCCTCAATCGCTCTCGCACCGTCCTCAACACCGCTCGTGAGTGTGCGCGTTCTCTCTCGTCCTCCCTCCCACTTCACCGACGCTCTCGCCTCTACCAGTCCTCAATCGCTTTCGCACCATCCTCGCCAATTTTTACTCCCGCTTTCTTCACAGTCTCTCGCCCTCATTGCATACCCCGTTCATCCACTCTCTGCCGTCACGTCCTCATTACCGCTCCCACCTCTACCCGACCCGCTCGCCCTAGTGTCGTCACCACCGCTCCCATTCCTTCTCGGTGGCATTCACTGTGGCTGCAGCAGTCCCCAATTGCCCGCTCTCTCGCTGTCTTCGCTTCCACCCGTTCCCGCCAGCTGTTGCTCCGTTCTTCTGCATTTTCCGAAAGCTCGAACTCTCCTGCTTTGCCATCACCATCACTTGCGTCCCTCATGAACGGTGTAGAGGACGGAGCAAGCGCGAGTGAGGGCTTGCGGTGGCGAAAGGGCCGGAGACGACGCGGACAGTGCGAGAGGGGATGGGTAGAGCCGGTGAAAACGGAACGATTGATTGAAGTTACCGGTCAAGGTCTCTCCCCTCCTCTTTTCATCGCTCCCACAGGTTCCCACACGCCCTCTGTTTACGATGCGGCCCCCACTCGGACTCTCTGTCTGCCTGTCTCTCTCTCTCTCTCTTGCTCCACCATTCTCACTCGTCTCCAATCACTCTCGGTCCGTCTCCCACTGTAAGTTCGGCGCTATCGTGAATTCTCCCAGTCACCAGCAATTTCATCTCTACTTGAAGACATATTAATGGATTTTCATTATTGTATTCGTTTTATATTATATCTTTCACATTTACATTTCACATTTTGATTTTAGAATTCCCACAAATCTAGTTTTTCAGGTTCTAGACATCCTGACCGGGGTTTTCCTGTTTTTCCTTGGTCATCCAGGGAATACTGGGATGGTTGTAAAGAAATGCCTCGACTGCGAAACCGGCGTCACTATCCGAATTCGTTAACTACGTGAAGTCACGAAAGTTAAGCGAATTCGAGGCATCGCTGGTTCCTGGTTGGGTGATCGACTAGGAATCCTAGCATGTAAAGGCGCAGAGGCAGTCCCTTTTGCGGGACATATAATGGCGAAATACAAATACAATCTAAGACAAGGATTTTTTTAATTATTACAGACAACGTTCTTTACGAATAGTGATTAGTTTAGTCTGAAAATATTGTTTGAAAGAGCACTAATCATTTATGCATGAACTCACGATTTATGGACAAGAAGAAATTCCAGTTTCAACAACGTACTACATAAAATCTTTTTTCTCACGCTACACCCAAAGATTTATTAAACATTGCTAAAACAGGCGAAGAGTGAAAAATGGAGAACGTGGTTCATGATGTACCAACTTTTGAAGTGTTATTCTAAATCTCATTATACATCCTTTCGGTTGAAATATAAATCAAATTACGTGTCCTACACAACCTACTTTCAGTCAGTCTTTGTGACGTTTTGAAAAGGGTGAAAAATTGAAAACATTTTACACTTCCTCTATTTGTGTTTACTCGTTGAAACCTCGGAATCGATTTGGGCGAACCTCTCACGTAGCAGAGAGATAAACGACGCGAGCGGCGCCGCGACAAGATAATGAATGGAGAGAAGTGTGTCAGTGGAGCCAGAAGGACAATCTAGGTCGATCGTTATAAAAAGGTCAACTCGATGACCAAGCGACGTGAGAGAGGGAGAGGAAGCGAAGAAGCGACGTCGCTGGGCCGCCCTGCGTACAGTCTGCATTTTGCAGCGTCACCGGCGGTCGCGGCGCAACGGAGTTCCCGCACGGTGGCCTGAGACGGCAGGCGTGGGGCGCGAGGGTGTCGGAGGGTAAGTCCGGGAGAGGTGGTTCACGACATTAACTGATGTCATTGCAGTACCTGTGACCGGGATGTCCTAGGTTCGTGTCCTGAGGGTGGCATGATTTTCGACAAGACTTGTCAGCTAGGTGGAATTCAGTCACTGTCTGGAGAAGAATTCCAGCGGCCGGCAGCTCTAATCGGTAGTGTTTCATGTTTTCTACCATCAACACCAGGCGAATGCCGGAGCAGAACCCTAACAAACCCTAACCTACCCTAACGAACAGAGAGCGATCTTTCCTTCCTCACCTCTCACACACACAACAACATGCACTACATTACCCCAGCCGGGCTCCCGGCTGGGTGGTGCCCCTCTGGTTGAGGAAAACCCCGCTAGCCGACGTTACGTTGGCACTGGTTCTCGGGCAGCAATTTTGATTGATTGATTAGTGTTTCCGGGCGCGTCAACTACTTAGGTCATTATTCCCGTAAGTGTAGTGCGTGTTTTTCTTGGGAGGTGGCGATGATCTTTTCCCCGCTGGAATCAATAACAATCAATCAATTGAGAGGTAAGAGCGAACGCGGGGGTGGCGTCGAGGTCGGAAATGGGGACTACGGCAAGAAATGCGAGCGGATCGCTATAGGGAAGTACCGTAGGTAGACAATGGCGGGACGGAAGGAAGCGGGGATGCTTGTGGTTGTAGTGCCGGTTTGGGTAATGGTTGTAGTGAAGGTAATGGGTGGTGTGGTACTGTTTGTAGTAGCGGTTACAACAGCAGATTTTGTAGCGGGGCCGGAAATGCGAGGTAGAATAGTGGTTGTCGTAGAGGTTACAGTAGCCGTTTCTGTAGTAGAACCTGGAAGGAGCGGGTACGGTATTGGCAGCAGTGGTGGATTCTGTTGCGAGGCTGGTAATGGGGGATATGGTAGTGTTTAGACACACGGTTACAGTAACAGGTTCTGTAGCGAGGCCTGGAAAAATCGAGTATTTTAGTGATTGTAATAGGGGATGCAATAGCGGAACCGATAAGCGATGAGTGTAGTAATGGTTGTGGAGGCGAGTTTTGTAGAGAAGCCGCTGGTGGACGGATACAGGAGCGAAAGTAGGAACGGCCACTTTGCGGATGAAAGGATTGGTAGCTGGTGACGGGTATGAGAGTATATTGTAGCGTTGGTGGCTGGATTGATTGATTGATTCGTGTTTCCCGGGGCGCGCCAAATACTTAGGTCATTAGTAGTCCCGTAAGTGTAGTGCGTGCTTTTTCTCGGGAGGTGTCAGTGACATTTTCCCCGTTAGATGGCGAGATCTGGTGCCGACCTACTGTCGACTAGCGAGGTTTTCCCCTCAACCAGGTATCTCCCACCAGCGGGGCACCGCCCCAGCCGGGACAAACTGTAAGCTCCCGACCGGTCTTCCGGCATGTGAGGTAGTGTAGTGCATGTTAGTGTGTGTGTAGTGCATGTTAGTGTAAGAGGAGAGGATAGAACGAGGAAGAGAAAGGAAAGATCGCGCGCGGTCCGTGGCCCGTTTGTTAGGGTACTGCTCCGGCATTCGCCTGGTGTTGATCGGAGAAACCACGGAAAACTACCGATCAGAGCAGCCGGCCGCTAGAATTCCCCTCCAGACAGCGATTGAATTCGACCTAGCTGAGAAGCTAGTGTCGAAAATCCTGCCGCTGTCGGGACTCGAACCTAGGACCTCCCGGTCAGAGGGACTGCAGTGACATCAGGTTGATGCACTGTGCCATCTCTCCCGGTTTGGTGGCTGGAATGCAGCCAGACCCGGGCCGGGAGCGCAGGAGGAAGGAGTGTGGAAAGAGTAGCAGGAATTCAGGGGCGAACGACTCAGGAATCGAGGTACATCTCGTATTTCCGTCAGTGTTTTTTCAATTTTGTCCAAAAATCGTCAATGTTCCGACGGTTTTCTTACTCGAAAGCGTTTTTAGACAAACTTTACTTTTTTATGATGTATCGTTACTTCGTAGACAGCGATTTATGATATCGTTCTATATTCCTTGAAATTTCGTCTTTCTGTGATATCTCTGGGCAATCTAATGAAAGTCACCCAATATCTATAGCTTGCAACTTGGCATTTCAGGAAGCTTGTAAATTATTGAACAAGTTAAATGAGTAGTATATTTACATTCTTTGCGTTATAGTGGATGGTGGTGATATTTCTCTTTCATGTCGCCATCAAGAGATAAGAACACTCGAGACTTTCGCAAGCTTCGGATCCACACAGCATTATTCCGAGCTGCAACAGTCTTTACCCCGCATCATTTATTGCTTGAAATTAATCGTGAAATTATTATACTTCCAGAAAATTCAAAATAGCATTAGGCATCCAGACAAGCTCCAGAATTGGCTATTAATATTGATATTGAACGAGATTTTATTTAACCGCCACCTCATATTTAGGAAAGTACGATTAGTGTCAGAGGGTAGGGATGGAATACAATCCTCTAAATGATAGTGGACTTTAAGCAACGGACATATTGTTGCATGGCTACTCATAATTTATCATAGGAAATAGCTATCGTATTCTAGGTTTTTTTTCTGCTGACCCTCAAGAAAATGTGCGTGTATAAATCTCTTTCCCCACACGTCATATACAGTTTTTACTGTTTTTTGACAAATAAATAAATTGATACTTCAAAATCTTAATGTTCAGATGGCACTATGTCTGACAAGAGGAAATTGTTATAGTGATTGACTGAAATTTTAAATTAATTTGAAATATATTGAAATATATGATGTGTGAAAGTGGGTCTGATTGGGATAGAACCATGTCGACCCCAAAGTGCTTTGGATAAAGGGTTATTGAGAACCACGGACTGGAAGGTGTCGTTAGCGTTGGCAATACACAACCTAGTTTGAAAATACGGTCTGTATTGTTCCAGAGAATCTGAAATACTGTTAAGTCGTTCAGAAAAGCTTATGAATTATGAACTGCTATTGAGATTGACAATACTGTAATTGAGCTAGAATGTATTGAGTGTCACGGAGTAGGGTGAGCCATGTAGGAGAAAGTGAGTTGTGGGGAAAAAAGTCTTTTGGAATGAAATGCTCGCAGGTGTTGCTAGCATTGACGATACCCAGTTTATTATTAGGAAAATAATCACATTGCGTACAGTTGCAGAGAATAACAAAGAGAGCAGAGGTGTCTAGCTGAGCTCAAAGCATTGAGTACTAATGAAGTTGAACGAATGTTTTAATTGAGCTAGGATGATCTGAGCATGACGGAGCTGGGGAGTGCGGCTAGAAGCACGGGGGAAGGTGGGCGGTCGCGGGCTCTGGGCGTGGGTGGGAGGTGGCGCTAGCGGCGGCGGAGGCGCCGTCCGCTTTAAGAGCGGCACAGAGGCGTCGGGGCGCCGGGTCGAGCGCGGGCGGTGGGGGCGGTGGGGCGTCGAGCGCGGCGCGGGGTCGATGCCAGAGGCGAACGGGCGTCGGCGAGGGCTGCCAACCGCTGGGCCCACCGCCCGGGCCCACGACGCTGCAGCCACAGCCAGCCGCCCGCCCGCCTGCTTGCCTGCCTGCCTGCCAGGCCCCTGCACGGCAGCCGCCGCCGCCGCCGCCGCCGCTGCCGCACCTCGTTACGCGCGTCTCCCGCCTTAAGGTGTCTACACACGAGCAAGCCGGGCTTCAGCCAGTTGCAAATCTGTACCTTCTTAATTATGAGGACAACGCGCTGGCGACAGATTTATAACTGTCCGTCGTTACAGTATTGTTCCTCGATGAAAGAGAGAGTGATCTCATTCGCGGTCGTTCCTCGTTACGCGCGTCTCCCGCCTTACGGAGTCCGCACACGAGCAAGCCGGGCCAGTTGTAAATCTGTACCTTCTTAATTATGGGAACAACAGGCTCGATACAGATTTAGTATAACTGTCTGTCGTAACAGTGTTGTTCTACAATGAAAGAGATAGCGATATCATTCGCGTCGGCTGCCGTTCCTCGATACGTGCGTCTCCCGCCTTAAGGTGCCCGCACACGAGCAAGCCGGACTTGCGCCAGTTGTAAATCTGTACCTTCTTAATTACGGAAACAACGCGCTGCTGACAGATTTATAACTGTCTGTCGTAACTGCATTGTTCCACGATGAAAGAGATAGTGATATCATTCGGTTCTGCTGCCGCACCTCGTTACTAGCGTCTCCCGCCTTAAGCTGTCTACACACGAGCAAGCTGGGCTTGCGCCAGTTGTAAATCTGTACCTTAATTATGAGGACAACGCGCCTGGCGGCAGATTTATAATTGTCCGTCGTTTCAGTATTGTTCCTCGATGAAAGAGATAGTGATCTCATTCGCGTCCGCTGCCTTCAGGTTTCTATAACGAGCACGCCTGGCTTGCGGCAGTTGTAAATCTGTACCTCTTTAATTATGTGGACAACGCGCTGGCGACAGACTTATAACCGTCTGTTGCAAACAGCAATTTTCTCTCAATGAAAAAGATAGTGATGGCAACAGATTTACAACCGGCGCAAGCCAGGCTTGTCAGCCGGTTTTGTTCGTGCATGAGCTGCTTTAGACACTTAAGATACGCTTTTTCCTTTGCATTGTAGTCGCCTCGCGGATGTCTTTGGATGGGCCACGCTGGCCATCAAAATGTCCTCCCCTTCTTTTCAACGCCTGGGACTGTCTTCCACTTTTTTATTGAGAAAGCTAAAGGTTTGACACTCTTCTTTGAATCCATGTTGGAATAAACACTTGGCCAAAGATACTTTTAACTATAAATAATTATGAACAAAAATAATTTAATGATTCGGTTTCTGAAGACTCGTTTAAACAATTATCTTCCCTTCCGGGAGTACTATATTCCCGAAGAATGTAGAATTAGAAGACGCAAGAAGACATATTCTTACTTTCTCACCAACTAGCAGTTAATGTGACTTCTGGCAAACTCATTATCGTTTAGGAAAAAAATTAGAAATATTATACACATGCTGGTAATGTAGTTTCAAATTTCTTGATTTTCTACAGACTCGATCGTATCAAAGAGGGGCTCCTATAAGGAGCTCTTGAACTAAATGAAATTCGGTAGGCAGTATCGCAATCTTCTGACCATGCATAAAGTTCTATTTCACAATACCACGAGCCCATCTCGAAGAAAAGTTTAGCAAATTCACTATTCCATTGAAATCCTTATTCAAATTATCTTTTTCCTTAATTGTTACTAGTTCCAGTCCCTGATTCAGAGTGACTATTCACGAGAGTGAAAGAATGACGGTGACATGAAGAGATCAAGGAATGATCAAGAATGGAATGCCATTTAGGGAAATCTGTAGAACCGTAAAGAAACTTGCAGCGAATCTACTTTGTTCACCTCAAACTCCACAAGGCATATCCCAGCCTTGAACCACGAACGGGAAAAGATGGGATGTTTCATGTAATAAATATTTCAAATTTATCAAAGACAGTTAAACGTTTATTAAAATATATCACACAACACTCAGTTACATAAATTTCACAGAAACGCTACACAATAAAGACATTTCACCAATTATTTTTGTTGTCATCTTCACATTCTTGGATTCAATGAATTTATAAAAAGAAGGAAACTTCCAAGCACCTGAAGATAACGATAAGAATAATTGTCGGAACGTGCTTATTGTATAGTGCTTCAGAGAAATTAAATAACTGATTTTTTATGTGAGGTATTTTAACCTAACGTTTTACTAACAATATTTAATACATTTGGGATCATTATTAAAAATTCAATGGACAGTTTACATGAACATATTTTTGTCCAGTCTCATCACAGCCACTACTCCTATCACCACCATCGCGGTTAACCAGCCACGTTGCTCGGTTACTCCCTCCGTCCTGCCTGCGTCTGCTGCGCCCATAGCCCCCCCCCGGGCTTTGTGTGACAGTAGCGGCTGCGGCGTGGGTGGTGTGGGCGGCGGGTGGCTGGCGGAGAGAGCGCAGAGTGGGACGGGCAGAGGCAGGACGTACCTGAACGGGACCGGACGAGTCACGACAGAGCATCACAGGAATGAACAGGACAAAACAGAAGTGAATGAACAGGATACAACATGACGGAACAGACATAACGGTTCGCGACGGGACAGGATGAGACGGGACGGCACGTCTGAAGATACGAGAGGGTAGGCCGAGAAGGAACTTGACAAGATGCGGCAGGGCAGATGGAGCATGTGGGGGACGGAATGTGATGAGTAGAGACCGGAAAAATATGTAGTGTAAAACGTCAAAATATGTGCATAAATATGTAATGAAAATAGTAAGAATATGTACGAAATATGTAAAATCCAATACAATATGTAATATTAAAATACACTCATAATAAAATACATTTACGTTATACGAAATTAAATTTATAAAAACTGCTCACTTCACATCATACAACTTTCTCGCCAGTAGTAAAAGCTTTATCTATTGTAATCCAGGACCGTAGTTTAGCTGCTGGACTTATCGCAATAGAAGCCATCGCACAAACTGGCGAGATCTACGACCAGCAAACATACACTGTAGCATCTTCACCGATGTGTTACACGTCAGTGATCGCAAATTTTTCTCCGAAATTAAGGTTACAGATCACAAAATGCGGTGTCAATGATGCTTTGGACACACAGATTTCTCCAATAATGTAGGGAAAATGCCGATGTTTAAAAAAATACATATTTTCATAAAAAATATGGAATTAAATAGAAGAAAATTAATAAAGTAAGAAAATATATTATAAAAACAGCAAAATATGTAAAATATGTAATATAGTACTAAATATGTAAAAATATGTAACGAAAAAAATCGATATTCTGTTAGGAGAGTTGTGATTCGCCAAGATTACATTTTTGAGAACGGTAAGTAGAAAGACAAAAAAATGTAATTACATAAAAATCCGGTGTCTAGTGATAAGCTAAGATAGGACTGGACAGAGCGGGGCAGCGCAGTGCTGGGCGGGGCGTGGAGCTCGGGCAGGGCGGGTCTTGGCGGGGTGGGCGGTCAGGAGGACGAGAACGTGGGTGGAGCGGGACGAGGTGGAGCGAAGAGAGACGGGAAGGACCACGGAGTAGAGGCTCCGGGGTGTGTAGGCGGTAAGGGAACGGAGGGTGGGACGCGATGGAAGAGGGGGCGGGACGAGGCGGGGCGGGGTGGGGCGGAGCGGGGCGGGCACAACAGCGCCGTCGAGCAGCGGGCTCCGCTCCCACACAAACACGCGGGCCCGGCGCGGGGCCAGAGACCATTTATATTGCTTTGCAAGCAGATTCATATTGATTAATTCAATTCCATTCTTTCAAATTGAGGCCCCGCCGCCCGCCCGCTCGACCGGCCGACCCGGCCCGGCCCGGCGTTCACATTACCGCCACCCGCCGCCGTTACACAATTATACAATGGGCCCCTCTTTTGGGCGCCGCCCATTGGGGCTGTGATGGGATTTTTACAAAGCGGAGCTGCTGGGCGCGCGAGCCGTGGGGGCGGGGGCGGGACGGGGTCGGGGTTCGGGGGGTGGGCGTTGGCACTGCACCGCGTGGAGCTGTCGCAACACCCCTCCTCGCACAGGCCGACAGAGCGCACCTGGTCCCGCGGGCGGTTTTGAGTCCAGAGGGGAACCCCACGCTGGTGATGCCACGTTGCGGACAGAAGGTTTGGTCGTTCCCGTTTCAAGAACTGTGCTTCACGAAGGGTCGAGTGTCGGGGCTGTGCCAGTGCTGAAGCCGTAGAAACTGAGGAAGATTGTAGAAAAAATTGTTGGGGGGAGCGACCAGTGAGTCTGGATGCCGGTGAGATGAGTCGAAGGAATAATGGCTAGACCTCGGAATTTTAGGCACAAAAAAGTGATGATTTAGATACCTATAATAGGAAACAAAATTATGAAATTAGGCACTATTAGGCGTAAAAAGTGTCGTTCGAGGCTCTTAAAACAAGTTACAAAATGATAAACCAGGTATTTAAAATCATTAGACATGAAAAGTTATGTTTCTGGCATCTAAAACTGATCAAAAAAGGATTAGCTTAGGCACTTTTTATTATTCAGGAAAGTCAAGAACTTTTACACATATGACAGTGGCTACAAGCGTATAAGCGTATTACTTTATTTACTTTCATTTCTTTTTATTTAATTCATTCTTTCACATTTTTCAGTCTCAACCTGTCAACAACGCAGCTGCACCGGAAATGGGTACAATAGCCTAAGAAGTGCGTACTGATTGTAGACGAGCGTGAAACATACTCTTTATATTAACTTGCAGAGCTCCTTATATTCGGTGCGTTGGGTGAGAGATTTCAGTGTACTGTCGATAGCGCAACGTAATATTCGCGTTTCGGAAAATTTGGGAACGTATTTGTGCTTCGGTACAAACAATTTTTAAAAGATAATTAATTAAAATATGATAAATCTTCAGAATTACTTATTTTAGGCAAAACAATATGAAAATAGGCATCAACGTCTTTTATGACTTTTTAAGCACTATTGGATGTTTTATAATAATAATAATAATAATAATAATAATAATAATAATAATAATAATAAAAATTTCTTTATTTCTGGCGAGGCTCAGGCCATAAGGCCTGCTCTTCCGCCTAACCACTTTTAAGTAGTTCAATTTGTTTCATGATTCGTGAACATCTGCAATTATTTTCCACAACCTCTTAATGAAACTAAATAGGCATTTGTCGTAAAATCCGAGGTGCAATAATTACAGCGGCGGGCAACCATGGGTGGGCACCGGGGTGACTGAGCACCGGGCACCGGGCACCGGGCTGATGCGACGTCGGGCACTCGACCTGTGACGCGGCAGGATAATGAGGTGGTGGTGGAGACGAATGACGAAACAGGGCGTGAGCCTTTGTGGATGTGGATACAGAGGAAGCGAAAACGGAGAACAGGGGGGGGGGAGATTCCCAGAATAGAGTTTGTGATACCTAGAGCTCGAAAGTGAACGAGCGCCAAGGAAATGGATAACACAGAGATGGATCGAAGATCTGCAAGATAGACGCACCGCAGATAGATTCTGAAAGGATACACTGGCGGAATGTGTAATTGAGATCACTTGGGTGGATTCCTGATACGACATGTAGGAAGGCTTTGAAGATTCTATATCAGTAGTCGTGTCCTTTCAACGTAAATGCCTTGCTGCGCTCTTCATTCTTGGAATTCATTTCACCATACCTAGTTCTTGTGAAAACGTCAGCAGTGAAAACGTCAGCAGAAAACGAAAAGCAGAAAACAATTCTATTCCTGTGAAAACGACTGATCAAGTGGCTTTATTATCACTCTAAAAGTGAGAGTTTTACAAAATAATTGTTACATTGAGGGATAAGTATTTCAAGAATTTTACTGAATCGACATTGAGTGAGAATTTAATATAAGGGAGGTTGAAACGAAACTTTGTTCGGTTTCTATTCAGACGTATAACTGAAAGTGTTATTAAGAAATTGAAATCGTTATTCAGAAAATTACGAATTGAGAAGTTAGCCGGTGTACAGCAATATCTAATATCTTTTGTCGTGCAAATATTGCACGTTTCGATAACATGTCAACCGTTAAAAAATAAAGTACGAGCCACAACCTTTCTAGCCGCACGACCCTGATTCATGCCAAACCCATGACTGACACGCACGACCCTCCGTCATGCCACCTGAGGTCTGATTCACGCCAAAAGTATTTTCAACTGTAATGCACTCATTGTATGACTAGTGCGGCACCCAAGTGGAGGAAACGAACCTCATGTGGGTTCAATACCTCTCCTCAGAAGTCAATGATGCTTATAATTAATATAAAACAATATAATGTAATAAAAACAATATGACATAATATAATACAATAAATGTGATTAAAAATAATAAAATAAATATAATTAAATACAATAAAATAAATATAATTAAATACAATAAAATAAATATAATTAAATATAATAAAATAAATATAATAAGAAATGGTTTTAATAAAGATTTCCTTTCAAAGTTTAAACAATCATTTCTGAATTTTTTGTTTTATTTTCTGAACTTAATATATTAACTTCAGAACTAATTGATTAAAAATTGAAAGGAAATATCTGTAAAAAAAATATATAATGCAGACCATTATTAAGCAATATATAATAAGAAACAATGTAATAACGAAAGCCATACAAATTACGTATAGCGTACGTTGTAAATATTAACTGTAAGTTAACAAATAAAACTATATTTCATATTAGTATCAATGAAAAATGTAGGATACGAAAACATTAAGTCGTCTGGACACTGCACCTGTAAGCCCCCACTCCGCTTAGATATTTTTTTAATTAAAAAAATCCTCTATGGATGCACCTCTATGTATGACCAACGTCATTCTATAAATTACCTGAGAGAGAAATAGGTGTCGTAAAGTCCTTGCTAACAGAGGTCGTTTTATAAAATTAAAATAGATCACACATATGTAATACGAGTGCAATATGGTTATTTCTCGCAACTACGGCCAACACAAATATTAGTTTCTCTAAGGAATTTCTAATTCCAAAATATTCTTTATAGTTTGACAGAGTTAGAAACAACAAAAGGCTTCCAGAGTTTGTGTTTACATGAATAGAATTCTTTTTTTTAAACATACCTAGTATCTTTCTCTTTCGTTTGCTCTTCACAAAACTTTTTGTGTTTCTTCGGTTACCTCCTTCACCGGACATCCAGGCACGATGTCTCCAATTTCTGGGATCAAAGTCTCAAATGTTAGAGCGCTTCCTAAAAGTAGTTTTTAAGGGCGAAAATGAGGTCATAGTAACATGCTTTACAGTTGCAAATGACGTTTGATCAGCAAAGCAGTCGTAAATGGTGTTCCTACAACATCGTTTTCAATTTTCTGTCCAGTGCCTGCGGTCATTTCAATTCACTTCACAGTATTGTCTGTTTGATGTAACATTCTATGAAGCCTTGCTGCCTGAATATCGTAGGAACGCGAATATTTAATGGAAGTCAGTAACAAGCCGTGCCGTCATGAGCACCTTCCCACACAGTGAATTAT
The DNA here is from genome assembly GCA_031308135.1 of Acheta domesticus. Taxonomy (NCBI): domain Eukaryota; kingdom Metazoa; phylum Arthropoda; class Insecta; order Orthoptera; family Gryllidae; genus Acheta; species Acheta domesticus. The sequence goes on along the minus strand of JAHLJT010009419.1, from coordinate 178,541,670 downwards.
GTGGAAATCTACATGAGCCGCTCAGAGCAATTGATCTAGCGAGCACACTGTACGGATTTGAAAATTAACTAATTGGGTTTAATAGCCTATTGCCACGTTTTGCTAAGCAAGAAAAATTTTAATTAGGAAATCAATTTTTCTCTATTGTGTCAATAGAGAAAATATATATTATATTACTATATAATATATATACATATAATTAATAATTTAAAAATTAATGATCATATATTTATATTTATAATCATGGGATTATACATGTATTGTCATTGTAGCACACGCGACATTAAGGGACCTGAAATTTTGAAACTACAATTACATTTAATAACAAAATGTTGGTTTTGTAAATTCAATGTGACATTTGTATTTTATCGTTATTTTATGAATCCAGAAATCATATGAATTTTTGTGTATAAGAACAATAAGGAAAGCGTACATGTTTAAAGTTTAAATACTGCAGAGGACAATTTTTTTGTTATTTAAGGTCGCATCAACATCTAAGTCATTAGCGTCCAATATTGGATGTAACGTTATGGTATGAGGATTGGTGATGTTAGGGAGTGAAAGGACGAACACATACAACCATGCCTGAGGCGGGATTCGAACCCGCGACCCCACGGTCTAAAATCACTGCAGCACTATTGCTTTACCGATGTCGGCCACGGGGCCGATAGTACAATTTTTGTTGCATTGAATTAGCCAAGAAACTAGTGTAACACTTGCATATCTTTTCTTCGGGTTTCGTAGTATTATTTTTTATAATTTAAACCTACTTCATTTTTCGAAGGATCTATGCTGTTCCAAATATCGTGCATTTGAGTTAATCATAAATTATGACGCTTATATAAAAAGTCCCCAGAACCCGAAAAACGGCTAATTTGAGAATCGTGTGATAAAAAATATCCAAAGAAAAACGCTTTTGTTTTCACTAGGTGAGTTAAAAATTGTTTGATTTAAATAACCACTCAATACGTGATGTAAACCAACTGATGTAAATCATCAATAAGGAAATTACGCGTAATAATAATATTTTGATACTCTCAAGCTCAGAAATTTCCTTCATATTTATACAAAAGCCTGGCAGAATTACTGGAGATAGCCTTACTTGAAACGTCTTCCTCTCCCATTTTGAACGCTGAGCGCAAGAAACTTTGCCTCAGATGAGATGTGACAGCAGAAAAGCAGTTCATAATAAGTTGAATCTTCATTCTTTGCAACAAAAGGGAACTTACTGGAGTAAAAATGAAAAGTACGTATAAATGAGTGTCTCTTTATTTTTAAGTGGCTCATTTCCTCACTTTAAATAATTTAAGCAACAGGAAAGTTCTGCATGTTGAATTCTTTGAAAAAGCAATTATAAATATAAAGGGAAAATACTGTAGTGTGAGTATAAACTGCTCGGAGGTTCATCTTTGTCCTTCATTAACGAATTATTGCGTTAAAATGGTGAATATTATTCGTCCAATACTCAATTTATATTTTTAGCTAATCTACGGTATGTTTCCTCTAAAATAGAGATAGCAAAGATAGAGAAATTAAGAAAACCGCTCAAAGAGTTTAATTCGCAAGCCACTGCTTAAGAAATGGTCTGTAAAATTACAATATTTATGTTGAAACTTTTGGGATGTTTTCTGTTACAAAAACTTCACATGTTCAATTCAATTTCATCCACTATCATGCAAAGATTTAAAATTACTGCGGTATTAAACGATTCAACACCCCTTTTTTCTTTCTTTCATCTTTTAAAATGTTAATTCTGCTTTTTAATTATTGGTAATCTAAAAATCCTAATGCTTTTGTTTTTGACTCATGTTACCGTAAACACTTGCTGGCACGAACTCGCTTATCACGAATTCCATCATAACACGAACGAAAATTCGGTTCCGGGAAGTGATTACGGTAACATTCACATTTTTAATACTCGGTTAATACGAATTTTTATAACACGAAATCCGATTATTTCGGTCCCTTGGAATTCGTGTGAATGAGGGTTTACTGTATTTCCTGTACTAGAAACTGATGATGATGGCTAAGCCTACGAAAGCTGCTATTGAAATAAATAATATTGTTGGCAATGACAACTCCTATAATTATTTAATTTTGTAATGACATTGAGTTCGTTGTTTTTACGGCTCTTTTGGAGATATAATTCACCCTTAATATATTTATCTCGTCATTTTTGCCAACATTGTGTGAAGAAATTACATTTATTGTCAAGAGAACCCTAATTACATACATTTTAATTACGAAGGATAATCTGCTTTGCGCAAAACAAAGATAATTAAGTAGAATTTGTATATTCAATGCGATAAAATTATTTGCGACCGCAATATTATATTAACGTCAAGAGAGGTAAAGACTACGAACAATGATGATGATAACAACAGAATGTAAATAAATGAATGCCTAATGCTTAATAGAAATAAACGAAATACTGACATGAGTAATATTGTCAATTTAAGGGTTTAGTAGAATAAGGGGCTATCCTACATTGACCTAGTTCTGAGGTATTGAGGCTTTTACTAGAACTTTCGTAATACCGTATAACTCAGAATACTTTGGAACTTTCAAACACACTACATATCCATACAAGCCCACACTGGATTTAAATAACTACACCAACAGAATAATAATAATAATAATAATAATGATAAAATAATAATAAAAATAATTATGATAATAAAAATAACAAAAATTCTAATTTTATTTAATGTTATTAATTCAATTTCATGTGTTCAAATTCACATTAAAAAAATGAGATATAGTTCCTTGTTCTTCTGAGTCCATCAATTGTATAGACGTTCTTCAACATCCCACTCTATTATTCTCCCATTACACAAGACAGTTACACATTTGTACTTGGTAGGACAATTACAACATTGTTATTTTAACGTAAGCAACGGTGTCGGCTGGATGATCGATGTTTCGAAAATCGTCGCAATTTTCTAAACCTCCTCCTTCCTCTCTAAAACAATTTCTGTTGGCAGCGCCGCGTGCGGTGGATGATGGAACGTCGACCCGACCTCCCCGCCCCGCCCCCGGCCCTCCCCCCGCCCTCACCTCCGCCGCCGTGAAGGGCGTTGCCTGCCGACCTCACATTCCCTTCATGATGGGGCCTACACACACGCCATCGCTTCTCACAGGAGGTGCCGAGAGAGTAGCAGCATTCAATAGCAGTGCGTTTTATTTATTTCGCCAAAAAAACAGTAAAAACTCTATATGACATATGGGGGAAGAGATTATATGCGCACATTTTCATGAGACCCAAAATTTAAAAAAAGCGAAATTAGCAACATTTGAAAAACTAGAAAAAGAATTTAGAAAAAATTATTATTTTAGAAAAATGAAAATTAGAAATATTTTTGTTCCCGAGTTATAGAAAATCAATTTCGACAGTAAATGAACTGTTGATTTAATTTTTCTGCATTGCTAACAAAATAGTAACGAACGCCTACTCCTACCACTACAAGCAAAAGGAGTGCTCAACAAAACGTGAGCACAGTGAAGTTACATTTACGTCCAGAAGCAAACAAGGGGCCATCTCAGCATTTGCTCAATGGATCAGGGAAACCGGACAAAAACCTGATCGAGATGGGTTTCCAGAAGGGTTGTGTCTATCAATCGTCAAAAGCCGCCGTTTTCTGTAGGTTTACGGCTATTTTCTTGACGAAGGGTTTCTATCGGAAAATTGGACAGTTTTGATGGGCTAACGGCTGGTTTGCTTATCTGGAAATGTTCATGTTAATGAGTGCAAATTTAACATTTTTGATGTTATTATCTGATTAGTTTTTTTGCAATCCGTGACTAATTTAAAATAATCACAAGTAAGGTTAAGTACGTAATTTCGAAACCAGCATGAAAACATTGCAATTTCGCAACAGAAAAACTAAAGATATGGTATCTTAAACTCTGCCATACTTGCAATTTCACTACTTTCACTTTGAACATTTATTATCACTATTTATACTGGAGTTATGAAAATATCGTGATATCCGTTCTAACACTGCTGATTCGATATTGATATTCAAACGACTAGATTACTGATTAATAATAAATCGATAATTACAATCAATGTTTGAACACTTGAAAACTATTGTGTTGCTTTATTCTTGAAGAAATATATGAATTTCTTGTCACCTGAACGAGTAAAGTGTATTGTTCCCAGAAATCAAACCAGAAAAGGAATAAAAACAATTTATCTAAATTATCTTCGAAATTCTTTAAACATTATATGAATGATATATAGATTCATGCCTTCCAAATCATATTGATACACATCGTTATTAAAAGAATTAGAATTGATTCTTACATATTATTCAGTCGACTCCTAGATATTATTCAATCTTATGTATATAAGACTGAATAATATGTAGGAGTCGACCCCCATTTGTTGTTGGTATCGACACCAAACTACACATCCGGCCGCCTATCACAACACCCCCTCCCTGCGTTTGTTTTCCCGGCGGGTGATCCGATTGGCGGGGGCGGTCCTCGCGGCGGAAGAGCGCTCTCTTCGTGGATGGAAATGGCCCATCGCCCCATCTTCTCCCGCCATCATTTGATTCTCTCCCTTGTCTATTACAGCGGGAAACGCGGCGCGCGATATCTCACTATCGATATATCTCGCGCCTCTGCACTTTCAATCCTCCGGCCGCGGCGGTGGCGCAGCCGCGCGGGGAGACATAGCATTAAATTCCGCGCAGCGAAAGAGGGGATCGGGCGCTGTGGCAAATGTCGTTGCGAGCTCGCAATTGAAACTTTGTGTACTGGAAGTCACTAGGTTCGAGCCCCGGTTGTAGTGGATTTTACACATTAGCTAAAAAGCGTGTCGAACCGCCAGTGACTGAGGGAGGATTGATTTCGTGCGCGTCAATTACTGAGACCGTTAGTCCCGCAAGTGCGGGGATTCATACCATTAAATTTCGTGCAGCAAAAAACAGGGCTTTGGCAAATGTCGTTATGAGCTCGCAAATGAAATATTGTACATTGGAAGTCATTAGGTTTGAGCCCCCATTGTAGTGGATTTATACCTGCTTAGAAGCGTGTCGAACCACGAGTGGCTGAGAGTGGACTGATTCCGCGCGTGTCAATTATTGAGACCATTAGTCCCGTAAGTGCAGGGAGATATATCATGAAATTCCGTGCAGCGAAAAAGAGGAACAGACGCTTTGGCAAATGTCGTTGTGAGCTCGCAAATGAAACATTGTACACTGGAAGTCACTACGTTTGATCCCCCATTGTAGTGGGTTTTATACCTGCTAAAAAGCTAGTCGAAGTAGCTGAGCGAGAATTGATTCCGCGCGCGGTAATTACCGAGACAATTAGTCCCGTTAGTGAAGTGTGTGTTGTATACCGAAAGTTGACGGTGTTCCTGCTTTTCTGGAAAAGATCCGATGACGACCTACAGATCGGTTTGCCCTCAGGTATATCCCCCAGTAGAGCACTGTCCCAGCTGGGACAAGCTCTAAGCTCTCTTCTGATCAAGCAATGAGTGTTACAGACATGTAAGTATGAGTGTTTGCTGTATAATTGGCGAGGAGGGGATAAGGACGAGAAAGGAGAGATGTTCTTGGCTTGTTTGTTGAGGTACGCTTCTGCATTCGCCTCGTCCTGGCAGGAAAAAACACGCGAAACTATAAATCAGAACAGCCAGCCGTCAGAATTCTCTTCCCGATACTGGTTGATTTCTACCTAGTCGAATAGCCACCGCCCGGATTCAAACTCTAGGACTTCCCGCTCAACAATCTTGCGTTGGCAACGACCGAACTACGAAATATGAATGACTCATCAGGAAGCTAGATCAAGATGCTTGAGGCTGACGTCATTGATATGTCGGTTGCGTGGTTTCTACCTGTCTACTCCAGGCTAATTTCGAAACTGCATCTTAAATAAAGAACCGTGCTTGAGACTTACTTAACCCCAACACCCCTCAGTCGTTCTTAAATCCAGGCGATGGTAGGGTCATCCTTTATCACACTACAACATATTCCTCCAAGATCTGGAAATCCGATAGTATGTCGTGAGTGGTGAACGTAGCGCGGAGCGAACTTCACAGATGGCGACGTTAGTGGTCAGGTGCGGCGAGCTACAGCGGTGACATATTCGGAGAAGACGAGTCAAAAAGAAATATTTCGTACTTATAAATTAGTAAATGTGGAAAGGAGATGACGTTCGTGGTGAGCCGAGCACACTTGAGTCCTATTTAGCGTTCCTTAATCACCAAAAGTATAAAGTAACAAGTCTCGTTCTTTATCGTAGAGAGAATGTTGTGCTGCACATCTCGAAGTATTCTGCTTCCCCACTATATCTTACCTCTGATACCAGATGCAATCTCTACTGGAACGTTCGTACACCTTCGCTTACGAACGTCATTTTATACGTCCAGGTTCCCTCACAGTCAATCAAAACTACCTTCATATTCCAAAACCCACCGGACCACGAAAAATTTCATTTTCGACCCCTCTTGAGCACAGACGATTTTAATTTATGCTGCAGGTGTATTCTCCCTTTCCTTCTTCTCTTTTCTTACCGTCTTTTTTTTGCTTTCTTCTCTCTCAACTTTGTAGTGAGTTTTCAAACGCCAGCTGCCCTGTTGTCTCTTCAAACATCCTGATGCCGCGTTCTGCCCATTCCTCAGCCATCTCGTGGCTATTCTTCGTCCTGTACCTCCGACCCTGCGTTATTCTGGCTCGCCCACTCCTCTTGACAAGTAAAGGGCACTTTGCGTTGGAGATTGCTTCTCTTTTGAGCTCAGAGACGCCCACGTCACTGCTGTTTCTCTAGAAGCTTCGCCAACTCAACTAGATATTTTCCTGGTCTTCCCTTTCTTGTTATCGCGTCCTGACACTTTCTACTTTTCCATTGTTCTCACGTCTCAATTTATCACACACTATTTCTTGCTTGATTGTTTTCTGTGGTCTCGACGTTGCAGGTAATCATCCGATTTCCATTAACTTCGCAAACAGTTTCCATTGCCTGCTCCTATTTTCTTATCCAATCTCAGAAATACTACATCGCTCTCGCTTTATTGAAATGATTTAAGTAATTCTTAATGCTAATAATATTTTTTTTCTTAGAAATATTTAATATTGATAAAAAATGTAGCAAACATTTAGTACATCTTTATATTCTTTAAAATTAGTTGTTTTTAATCGGTTATGAACGTTAAAAATTGCATTACTATCGAAAAGAATAATATTAAATACGAATGGTAATGGTAATAATAATCTTTGCATTAGAGTGTTTACTGCTGTATTTTACAATTGCAAAAAAATTATGAGTCATTTGTTACCAAAGCTACAGAAATACAGTTTTAGATACGTTCTTCCAGTTTTAGATACGTCTTAAGGAACATGAAACGTATCTATGAACGTAGAAATATAAATGAATATACTTTTCGTGAATTTTTCATATACCTTTGAAGAGCTCTCACTTTACGTTGCTAGTAGCATACTGAGAAGTTTCCCTAATCTCGCTCTCGGCTACAGTTTCTATCTCCACATTCTGCGGTACCTGCAGTCTTCGCAGACTTGGCACCGGGAAAGGTGGCTCAGTACATCAACTGATGTCTCTATGGTGCCTCTGACCGGGAGGTCCTAGGTTCGTGTTCCGACGGCGGCAGGATTTCCGACACTAGCTTCTCAGCTAGGTGGAGTTCAGTCACTGTCTGGAGAATTCTAGCGGTCGGTGGTTTCCCGCGGTTTCTCCGATCAACACCAGGCGAATGCCGGAGCAGTACCCTAACAAATGGGCCACGTGCCGCGCGTGAGCTTTTGTTCGTCTTATTTCTCCTATCCTCCCCTTTACACACACACACACACACACAGACATACACTAACATGCATGTCGGGAGACCAGTCGGGGGCTTAGAGCTTGTCCCGGCTGAAGCTGTGTCCAACTGGTAGGAGATACCTGGTTGAGAAAAAAACAGGTAGTCGACAATAGGTCAGCGCCAGATCTCACCTTCCATCTGGGGAGTAGCTGACACTCCCGAAATCACAACCAATCAATCAATCAATTAATCGCAAACCTTGGCAGTTCCTGCGCTGAATGGCGCCGATTCGTACTCCTCGGTGCATCTCCACACTTACTCCGCACACCGGTAGATAGACAGATTACAAATAAGGGGGGGGAAGTAAGGGCTAGTTTTTTAAACGAGTGCAATAAAAAATTAGAGGTTATTTGAAAGTTTAGTTGCAGGGGTGTAGTTGCAAATATGTTGATGAGAATTAAAAGAGTAGAAATTTAAGAGTTAATGGCATAGTTGGTTTACGAATAACACAATTTGTAGTCGGACGACTGTTTGTCCACAAAAAATAAGAAGACAAAGTGAGCAAGGAAAGTGATAGACAAATATGAGGGCCAAAAAAACAGGTGCCGAGAAAACACGTAGACGGATCACTTAGAATCAAAAGTACTAGCACGTTGTTGAAAGTGAAAACGAAGAGAACGAACTGACGGGACAGACGTGACGTGTGGATGTTGAGCAACGTGCACGAAAATGAGAAAGAAAAAAGAACGAGAGAGAGAGAGAGAGAGAGAGAGAGAGAGAGAGAGAGAGAGAGATGGGTGTAAAGGTGGGTAGGAAAAAATCGAAAAACCCAACAACGTGCGTGCGCACGAGGGGCCTGGAGGTAGAAACGTACGCTGCCCTCCGGACAAATGATATCATTCAACACCGTGCCCAACACCCGCCGAACAGTATTAGATTTCCACGCGTAGAATTCTGCATGCCGCCGCCGCCGCCGCATGCCGGGGCGAACCGGCGGGCGGGCGGGCGGGCGGGCGGGCGGGCGGGCGGGCGGGCGGGCGGGCGGGCGGGCGACCAGACGAGTGGACAGACGGATCGGCGCGTCAGGTGAGAGAGTGGGAATGGAGGAGGTCAACGAACGGGGGCGTGGCGGTGCTAGCCGCAGCAGACTAGATGTAGCGGTCGAAATGGAAAGGTAAGGCAGTTTAGGAGGTAGACAAAGATACGACGGGAGGCACCACGCGAGGCGAGAGACGAGGCGGATGATGTGGGGGGCACGAAGCAGGACGACGTGGCACAAAAGAACAGACGAAGAACACCAGGCGGATTAGAAAGGAAGTGAGGCGGGCAAGCCGGGGCAGAAGATTGATTAGTGTTTCCTGGCACGCCAACAGTTAAGGTTATTATTCCCGTGAGTGTAGTACATGTTTTATGGAAAACTTTTGCGGTGATGCCGAGGTCCGACGCCGACCTACACGCTGGCTTCTGAGATTTCCTCCGACCAGAAATCTCCAGCGCGGCACCGTCCCCCCAGCCGGGACAAACTCCAAGCCCCCACGTGGTCTCTCGACATTTGTGGTAGTCTAGTGCGTGTAAGTGAGTGTTAATACAAAAGGAGTGAAGATAGGACAAGGAGAAGAAGGAAAGATCGCGGTCAGTCCGTGGCCCGTTTGTTAGGGTACTTTTCCGCCACTGAAATCAAAGAAAACATCGATCACCACAACCAGCCGGCTGAATTCTTCTCCAGACAGCGCCGATTCGACCTAGCTAGATAGTATCCTGTCACCATTGGATTCGAACCCTAGAACCTCGCGGTAAATGATTGATCTTCATTGATCTACATCGTGTCCATTGTTTTAGATATTGTCCATGGAGTGGTTTCTCTCTCCACGCTTTCTTTAACATTTTTGTCTCACATTTCTTGTTTAGTAGCATCAGAAGTTCAGAGTTTGTGTTATTCTGCGTATCTTGCAGTTTTCTTTGCAATGCTTCTTGCTACACTAACAATGTCCCTGTTTCCCATTCTTCGGTGAGATTTCATGACCTGCCTCATTACAGGGTCATGTTGATGACTGATTACATACTTTTCCATCGCGACTATCGCATTGTGCGTGGAGGCTTCAATTTGTCTGAGGCCTCTTCCTCCTTCCTTACGTGGCACATAAAATCTATGGACATCAACGAATTCTTTCTTTCATTGTGTCGTTCGAGATGATCTCACATTCTTCAATGCCAACATATTTGTAAGTTGTTGTTGTTGTTATTATTATTATTATTATCATCTATTCTCTTGTGATTCTCAGCAGCTTGTGATAGGTTCAATTTGCCCAATCCTGACACGATTAGGAAAGAGCTCGGTCACTGGGGAGAGAGATTTCACTCTGAGACCAATATGGGAAACTCATCTGTGTAAGTTCAAGAACATGCAAACTATATGACACGTCTGCAGGATCACAGCTTTCTGTCCGTAGTTTAGGATTTGTTGATGTAATTTCATTTGTTTTAGATTTTTCCTGAAATTTTTTACAGCCGAAATTAACAAGTGGATATGTTGTTACATTCTGTAGTTTCCACATTTGTTTTATTTCTAGAGTATGATCCTCGTACTTAGTAATTTTATCAGTTTCTGTTTTCTTTAGATTGTGTGTCAGTGGTATGGCAATATCAACAAGCATAGCTTATTTCTTGTTCCTGTGAATCAAAACTATATCTGGTCTATTGAAAGTCACAATTTTATCTGTAAATATGGGTCTGTGCCAATAAATGATGGTATTATTTGCTTCCATTATAGGTGCTGGGTTGTATTTATAATACGGTGGAGCTCTACTATTTAACATTCCATGCTTGAGAGCCAATTGTTGATGGACAATCTTAGCTAGTTGGTTGTGTCCGCCCAAGAAAGCGCTATCGGCAGGGGTAGTACATCCAGCCATTACATGTTCTATTGTTTCACCACTGGCGCCGCATTTCATGCATTTGTCAACAGCGGGAATGCTCATACTTATTTTTATTAATTTTATTTTCATTATTGTCATTATAATAATCATAATAATAATTATTATTATTATTATTATTATTATTATTATTTGCTCGCGTATAGGCCAACTCGGACCACGCGACCACGCTTTTTCTGGGGCTCAGAAATATTATCTCGGAGACAGGACATGAACCATTCTTAGGGGGAG